>CP137669.1:40659987-41247204 GCA_037976565.1 Mesocentrotus franciscanus | reverse complement strand
ATAGGTTTTCCGCCCAATTTCATCAGAGTCGCATTCGAATTCATGAACAGGTGTTCAAGTTCGAACGATTTTCGTCAACTCTCTGCTCTCATGGTTCATTTCCATTCTTTGAGCATTCAATTTCGTTTTACATAATTCCTTTTAAATTTCATTTCATTCATTTTAGAGAGAAATCCATTCAATTTATTGACGCGAAGTTGTCATTCAATTTCGCGCCAGCTGAATAGACGTTCAATTTCGTCCTTAATACCAATTTCAATTTCATTTATAGGCACACACCTTCGCACTTTGAACGTTCGAATTAAATTAACATAAATAAGTTCTGTAGTTCTATGTCATTCTTACCCAATCTTTCCACGTCATATTTACTTTTTTTTACTGTTTTTAATTATATATTTTCATTTTCTTTTAAAGTTTCATAATGTTCATTATAATCATATTTTATATATTTATTTTCTTTCTAATCTTCTCTTCCAGTTTCACTTTATTACCTAGCAGTATGGATATAACACTTACAGAATGGTTATAACTCATAATTTGTTTACATGTTAGTGTATTATGTATATTTTTAACAGATTGTGCTTTTATGTCACGTTTGGGGTTGGATACATATTACATTAAACAGATGCAGATTGCAAAGAACATAAACAGTAAAACAAAAAAATGCCCAAATGCTATAACTGCTTGCCTATTCGTGAATTTGAATACATTAACGTTCATCAGGGCGGTGCAGGTGCGAATTTGAATGCATTTACGTGCATTATTAATTTGAAAGCGCATTGGATACATTAATGTAATGATTATTCATTTACGCCCTGGTACATTCTTTGATACACCGGTGGAAGTATTCTTTTCAAGAGGGCAAACAAAAGGATCCATAAAGCACTTCCACCACTTTGGCAGTGAATATTCTAAAATGCACAAAGTGGGACTTTTCCGTGTTTAAAGGGATTGGGTAACTTTGTCTCAGATTCTGAAACGAAATCCTGGATTTAGCTCATGCTGCAATGATAATTATAAACCTTTAGGTCAGTCAGGAACCCCATGACTTTTACAAGCCGATCGCCTGTCTGATTATCAAGGTATTCATGATTGGAAATCGACATTTAAAAATTCGTTTTCCTAACGGTTTTCATAACACTACACACTATTGGGGAAAATGAGGATGGTAAAACAGGTCACTCAAAGATTTTTACTTTTTTGAGGCACTTCATGATCATTTTGAAGCGCAATTTTTTAGGGCTTCAATATTACACCATATCACAGACACTGATAACACTGGGGCCATGCATCAGTGATTTAACATTGTTAAACGATGCCTTTAAAGGATCTGTGGATATTTTGGGGTCACTTGTACAAGTGCCATCTCCGAAGTGGCTTCATATAACCGAACATTCCACTTATCATTTTTTTCTTACAGAGACTAGTTGACCAAACTCGGTGTTGGAGGGGTGGGTCTTACACGTATGTTCACATTGCCTTCTCCCTTTTCCTTTCTTTCTGTTTCTGTTACCATTCGATTGAGGGGCCCTTTTCCGTAGCTTCACCTCCGAGTGGGCAGATCCTTCACTCATGTACTCCAACAGACCCCACATACTTCTATTTAGACTTGTACATCTATGTATTCATGGGGTCTGTATAAGCATATGATTACTTTCCAATCTTTTTCATATGCCATGCCTTGAGCAAAGCCATTGGAAGATTATCAATGACTCTTTTTCTTCTAATACATGTATGCCTTTTATGAGTATTTTTCCATATCAATAATGAAAGAGTGAGAAATTTAGAGTTCCCTGAATGCACGATCGAAAGCACACAAAGACTACTGTATAAAATCACAAACATGAAAACAAAATATTTCATTTCTTATGGTTTATTATTCATATATAATGAATATTAGGTTTTTGTTAAGTGGGTTGAAAGCTTCTTAATAAAACATTGACAGATTTTTACATTTCATACTCCACATTTTCATTTTTCTGAATAAGACGTAATTTGTAGAAAAAAAGAGAATTTATCAGGTTTTAAGAAATGTTTGATGTCCTTTCTTTCCATACAATCTTGATATCATTCACATGGAGAATGGCATACAACTTATTAGACATAATATATTATCTTCTACACACCCATATTAACATACTTTACAACGATATAATGGTATCAATATAGCTATAGAATGGGGAAAAGAACGTCAGATTAATAATAATTGATATTGCCAATGCAATGTACCTGTACTCTTAATCTTGCATTTAATAACAGGCTTAGCCTTTGGAAAGCTCTGACAATCATTCCTAAAATAAAAACAAACATGAAAATTAAACTCTAATACCAGCCCTATATGGAATGTGTTTTATATATCAATTTAGGAAAAACAATTGTACTATTATTTTTTTAGGTGGATTATAAAATGTGTTATAAAGAGAGTCACTGATCAGGGTGTAGATGGAAAGTATGAATACTAGTAGATCACCGATATGAAATTGGACTCAGTGCAAATACAGAAGTAGAGTAGAAAGTATTCTATACAATGGCAATGATGACAAACAATGTTGTATTTATATACTTGCAGTTGCTAAGATTAAAAAGCTAAGAGAAGGGTCAGAATGATGAAAGAGGCATGTGCAGAGAGAGGGGAGGTAGAGGTGGGGAGGGGGGAGCGTGAAAGAGAGAGAGAGAAGAGAGAGAGAGAGACAGAGAGAAAGAGAGAGGGGGTGTGGGCCTGTGGGGGGTAAGAGTTTCATTTCATGAAAACTTTTGCTCTTAAAATATCAATCATGCTATTCACAGCCAAAAGATCCACAAAAGCAACAATGACAAAACCTGAGCTGCTTGAGAACACCTACGATATACATTTCTTTGTCAGAATGTAGATTTCCAGTCATATACGTTTTTGCTGCACTAGCTGGCAAGAAAAACAAAATAAAATTATATACATTTTGTTCAACACATCTATGTAAATGCTGCTTCTCTGTTTGACTGTATCAAAGTTTACTAAGTAGTAATCCTCCAAATTATAATGACTCTTTCTCAACTGTCCGTATCTTTACCCTCAATACACAGAATTGTAGGTGAATAGGATCAAAATGTAAAAGGTATTTAGACAAACTTATATTCCCCAGGAATCATGCAGATATTTTTCCTTCGTTTTATTCACCATGAATAAAAATGGTCTGCATGAGAGGACAGAGCTGATTAGAAAACATCTCCAAGGAGCCAAAAAATGACTAGCTCAAAAATCCCCACAATCACTTCAAACATTTTGGAATAGATATGTGCAAGAATCAAACCAGAAAGAGATGTAATGAAAAGGGAGAATACCTGTTTGCTATTTTACCATAAAGATCACAAAGTTTAAAACTTGATAACTGTCCAAAAAGATTATAGGCTCATGACATGAGATTGCACCAATTTTAAAGATTTATCTCAAATTTGAAGTATACAGGTCATAAGAGAGGGTAGTGTGCACTAGCATGAAAATATGATGAATTATTTTGTGAATGTTATAACAATTTATTTGGACCAACTTCAATCAACGCTCTTTATTATATTATTGGATGGTTCGACGGAGATAAGGCCATTGAAGTTAGTCCATGATGAATTGCGATATTGCTTTCATTATCTCAGACTACACAATGAGAGTTTTGTAAATATTTTGAGCTGTCATTAAGACTATATCTGAAAGAGAGCCCACAATAAATCAAGTAAAGGAAAGTGTGTTACAACTTAATAAATGACTTTGCTAAATCTTCTAGACTGGTATTAATACACAGCATGAAATCACAATGTACCTTTGCTGACAAGACTCTGGTAATAGTACACAGTGTAATAGGCTAATGATTTTCAACACTGGTCAAACTCAATGAGGAAGATTCAATACTTTGAAACTTTTACATCTGTTCAAACAGTAATATTTTACAAAAATGAGGGCTTGAAGATATGCAAATAGATTTTGACTTTTAAATTATAGCAAAGTTAATTTGTTGATACTTGAAAAGAACATACATGTACATTAGATCAAGAGGCTATGGAGTAATGCAAACTTTACACAAAACAACCAAAGGTTTAACAATATCATTCCGTTGCAGAAATCTCCTTTATCACTTATCAGGACACAAACATTTGTACATGATTGGTGTCATAATTTGCCGTGAATATATTATGCAGTATATGAATATGATCTAAATAAAACCCATGAATTCCTTGCGGGTACAAGTATCCTTTTATTAAAACCAATTCTACATTCTATTCCACCATATGTTCTCTTAACACACCCATATGTGGTTACTCCATGTATTTATTCACTTTTCATAGAAGCATTAAAGTGTACCAAACACTAACAAATATTTTGCTCTGTGTGTAAGGTGTTCCATGTTGCTATACTACAATAACAAATATGAGCTTCAAATATCACCTCTATAAAGAGATACTGCAAGTTCAAAGACACTCTCAATAAACACCGAAGCCACAAGTGAGTAGAATAGTTGGTAAACCCATATGTGCTGGTTGTAGAATAGGGTGTGCATGGAACCCAAGGCTCTGTATGTCTGGTTTTATTTTATCCTCTTCATGCTCCTTAACTGTTAACCCATACAATCCTGGGAAGTTTTTTTAAGGTTTATTTGATACATTCTAGCTACACACAAATATTTTTTATTCAGGTGATTGGTACACTTTAATGTCTTTGTAATTATGCGTTGTACGGTGTGTTCAAAGCAACTTCCTCTTTATTGTGAAGTGCTTACATACATGAATAGTATCTTTAAATAAATAAATAAAATAAAAATTAACAGCATGTTCTCTCTGTCTTGAATACTAAGTAATTTCTCATTTACCTTCATCACACCATTTACCAGAATTGTGCACATTAACGTTTGTTACATCCTTCTGTGCAGTAGGTAGTAATCTAGTATATTGAATGATCTACATAAACAGTTTGGGGAAAGGTTCTCTTCTTAAAACAGAAAAAGATGGTAGACATATGAAATCCATCCCTGTGGAAGCAGATTCATGAACAAAGTAACAGTGAAACCAGAGAATTTGTAATACTCCAAACTTGATTCTTCCTTTTTCTTAGTATAAACTTGGAAACAAATACACACTGTAGGTTAAAAATCAACTTGACTATAACAAAATTTTCAATCTAAGTAGATTTGGATAATCATCATATTCAACATTCTATCCCAAACTTCTCAAATTCAATTGCTTTCTGTAATCAAACAACCAAAATACTGCATCCCTGATTCAATATTGAATACATCTAATGCATATTAGTTATGTTGCATTTACACTACAACAGTGATAGAGGTGGGAGGAAATCCTCCTTGTTGCAATTTCTCAGAGAGAATATTAAGTATGGATTGATTACCATGTGATTATACATCAATCACAAATATAATGGACTATTAGAAAACTGATCAGTGACCTCTATGGAGTTGAAAAGGTCAACTGCCATTTGGTCTAAACTCTAAAATAAAATACTGGTACAATATCCAGTGTGTACAATCCTATTTTGCCCACAAGTCTTTCAATTATCAAACTTAGCTAACATCATTATGCCTACACCTAATTTTTCTTTTACAATTCTTGTATTATATCCTTCAATTCTCATATAGTTATCTGTAAAATAAAGGGCTTCAAGGAATTTTGTCCAAGTTCCTTTTGGTCGAATATTAGGATGGGAAAACAGTCCATGACTGTCTGTCTGCCCACACGTTGTTTAATCAGACCAAACGGATAATAGAGTAAACTGGAATTAAATAGATCAGTAGGCCAAAAGAAAACTAGTGAGTGGAAAAAGTGAAAAATTTTATGAAGTGATGATAAGAGCACACAGAAACTACACAAATTAGGTGAAGACAAAATTGATGTATACAGATTTAGAACACAATACACCAATAGGTTGTTGTCAAAATGGCAATTTTCTTAAGTATCTCTCATTATATTTTACCCTTCACATTTGTGTTTCACAAA
Source organism: Mesocentrotus franciscanus (assembly GCA_037976565.1). Lineage (NCBI taxonomy): Eukaryota > Metazoa > Echinodermata > Echinoidea > Camarodonta > Strongylocentrotidae > Mesocentrotus > Mesocentrotus franciscanus. The sequence goes on along the minus strand of CP137669.1, from coordinate 41,241,234 downwards.
AAGAAAATAAAAAGTTGCAAAATTTACTAAATCTTTGATCTTGATCACAGAACAAACACAATAGCACAATAAGTACACAAACAACACAAAAGGGCTTTTTTCAGCAGCAAGACAAATAAAGACAGCTATCCACACATAAATCTTAATTTCAGTTGCTTGCTGTATCACTCCGGTCATCTCCCATATATTGCAAATTGAGAAAGTCATAGATAGCAAGGTCACATGCAAGCACTGACTTTTCAGTCAGGTGATCAGTCTTGAAATCACAAACATGTATCATTGTAATAAAGCACTCTAGAGATCCCCTCCACATTGCGTCCTCCATGTATATTCCTTTAGAAGCCATTAATACAGTTTATTCCTTGATAATCATATCGATGTATAAGCAAAGTACTGTCATCTCCTGTTGGGTTCACTATTACTGATCACTCTATGTACGTAGTCCCACATGTTCCACAACTGATCAGTAGTGTTCCAAGTACTTCAAATCACGCCTAGCTGATGTGTTCCAATCATGTCATTTCATTATTATGCTTCCATCATATTCTTTAAGACATTGTCATATTCCCGCAGCTTTTAAGCAGTATATTAACACTGTGTAAATAATAATTATATCCTTGCAAAGTAAAGCTGATTTGGGCTTCTGAACAGACGTTTTATTTGCTCTTTTTCTCTGCTTGTTTAATCTTTCTTGCTTGTGTACTCACATCACTAGCTGTTGCTTTTTTATACAGGGGGCCATACATCTGAAAACAGAAGAAAAAAAAGAGAAAGGAATGATCATTAACACTGACACATGATGAAGAAAGAATAAAAGGATAATATGCATACACATGTTTATGTTCCCCTCACAGGTCTAATTGATGCTAAAATAATAATAATGAAGAAGAAGAAAAAGAAGAAGGAGGAGGAGGAGGAGGAGGAGGAGGAGGAGAACAAGAACAAGAACAAGAACAAGAACAATATTATTAATAATAATAACATTAAAATGCAATGTAATGGACAGAAAATTTTTATATTCATCAAATCAAATCAAAATGTTTTGCCTCCTCCTTTGTATATTATCATGTCCAAGTAATATTTCAATTTTGTTTTCACGCATGTCAATTTTGATTCTGATACAATAAGTAGACATTAATACAATCTTTACCATAGTATAAAAATAGGATAAAATAAAATAAGCAAATTAAGATTTGTATAACTGAAAACTGGTTATTGACAGAACACATTGCAACTGTTTATTGGGGGAAATTGTACATTGCTGGACTTTGTCATAATTTGCTTTTATTTCTCGATAATTGATGTCGATAAGTGTTATGATAAATCCTGTTCATATTTTGATATTTCTTTAGCTCATGAACTAGTAGTTATCTGTAAATTGTTTATTTTATTATTTAGGGCATGGTATTTTCTCTGAAGATGAAATGCTGCCTAGGTTATTATTATTATTATTATTATTATTATAAAGCGAACTTTGTGTTTACTTACATGAACCCATATAAATTCGGTTCCAGTATCAATCCATGTCCCAACGTTAACCCACTTGCCACTATAACGCACGTAACTCCATGCACACAGTAGAAAGATGGCAAAGCCTAGCAGCATATTGGCCAGATTTGACAAGGAGTAGAATCCTACAAGTCCACACACCCCTGACAGGATGTACATTGCAAGTATGGTGGTCATGAGGGTGATAGGGGTTCGTGCTACGTTGAACGGTTTCTTGCTATCGTTGTGTTTGATGTACTGCTCGTATGACTCCTCCATCTCAGTTAAGAGTTTGTCCTCGTATTCCTGACTGTACTCGCTTCCTCCCATCTTGCGTACTTCTCTGAACTGATTAATGGCTGCTTCCTTGGTTTGATTATGATTCTTCTCTAGTTCATCTGGACTCAGGTATGGCTTGTCACCTCCACATACCTGCATCACATATAAGACTGAGAATGGATTGCAAAATGCTTATGCTTTAAAAAGAGGTTCTGACGATCTCCTAATAATTTTTGTCAAAATTTGAATTCAGCAGGTAAAACTACGAAACTTAGCATTTTATTGTGTATAAACCAATTTTAATAGAACTATTCATACAGTCCAAGCTCTGGTATACTCATTGAAAACTACATAAACAACAATTCCAGATAGTTTCCTTTGTGACTTAAGAGTCGTTTATGTGCCTTTACTATAAAACTTAAACTATTGTGGAAAGGCTTGTTGAAGATACATCATTCTAAACGCTTGTTCAGATATGGCGTGGTAAACTGCCGCAAAAAAGCCGCCACATTTGTTAACGTGTAAATGAACGGCAACTGCGCGCAACAAAGGTCTTGCACGTATTCACTAAGCTCTGTGTTATAAGATGAAGAAATGTTTATGCCTATTACACTTTACGTCATCATAAAAAAAAAAATCCACCGTGCTTTTGCCGCGTCATATATGAACGAGCCTTAACCATTCAAAATGTTTCTGATGTAATGTTAACCCACATAATGACTCTCAAAATACATGCAAGCATGGACTGAACTAAGAGGTTTTCACACTTATCAACACATTTTTAAATCGAGTTTTGTGGCATGATAATGGCATTGGTACAATCACTTTTATTACTGCATTACATATTAACAAGGCAGCCTTGATACTGTTGTCATTCTATCTACTACCAAACTTTACTCACCTGTTCCATATCCTTAGTGTATTTGTCCTTAGCGCTTGCTACTGCAGCTAAATATTGGCCTCTGCTGTCGCCTAGTAAAACAACAAATGAGGTAAATACATACTGGATGGTTACACACATCATTCTACGATGGCTAAATACAACTTGGAAACATAATAACAGCATTAAAGCAATGCAATTCTTTCAATGCGTGTATCCATTCTATTTACAAAGCATCCGAGAATGTGTTTTTTATGTATCAGGCTATTACTATTTTATTTGGGGAAATTATTGGTTTATTTCAAATTCAAGTGTCTTGATGAAGATAATAAGTTTGGAATTAAATAAATTATTTCATGGGGAGGTCAACCAAAGTATATAGCGATAAGATATTGATGATTTCTTTTACTATTTCTCTGCAATATTACAAAGGATCAAATTTGGATGCAATTGAAAACTGGAACATCACTAATTTTATTGTCCTACATCTTTCTTCTTACCGTAGCATAGTCTTAGGTTCAGGTAAATCATCTCCCTGGTAGATATCAATGTAAGCCTGAATCAAACCAAAAGAATGAAAAGGAAGACTAGTGTGTAAATACAAAATACATGGAAACACTTGAAAGATCAATTACAACAAAAATAGAGAAAAGGGATATATCCACTTTCAAGAATATGAGTTTGAACAAGAATTCAAATTTATATGAATGTTATACTTATGAACAGTGATCATTTTGCATTACAGATAATTAATCTGAATATCTGGATCCAAAATATATGTAATTAACCTTTACATGTACTTGGCATACTCATGTACAGATGTTTTTGCGGATGACAGCGATACAGACATTTTTACAAGGTGTTATTTTTAAATTTATTAGGTTATACTTACAATACATTTTGTCATATTTATGTATTGCCAGCTGATTTTCACTTGTTAGATTTGTGACCCTACAATAATTCCTAAATATTCATAAAAATAAAATCCTCATGAAAACAATGGCTGATACAGTTTGTTTGGAGAGCATTTATGCTCATGATAAATGTTAATAATGTGTATATGCCAATATATGCTTTACAAATTATTACGATTCACCTGGTCACCGATTTCCAAGCGAATGCACCATTTCTCCACTTTAGAAGTTTAGAATAATCACTGCCAAAGTGATGGAGGTGTTTCATGAACACCTTTTGTTTGCCATTTCTTGTCGTGTTCCTTAGAATGTACCTGTCGGAACATATAATGAATAATGATTACATAACTTTTATGAGCATGTATCCAGTATTCATCTCAGAAGGCTTTACAATTTTGGTATAAAGGGCCGTTATCTGCACTAGCATTTCAAGGAATTCAAGTCAGACAGGTAATAATATTAATAATAATAATATTGGTATTTGATAATATTTCTTGTTTACCCATAGCCTCATCAGTATTAATACTTTTTCTCCCTGAGGGCCCTGCAATCATATTATTACCCCTGCTTTGGCCAAGCTTTCATGAAAAGGCGCTCAATGATTTTGTTTTCCTACCGGGTACCCATTTACCTCAGATGGGTCGAGTATGGAAAATGTAAATTAATGTCTTGCCAAAGGACGTTAGTGCCGCGACAGGGATTATCTACCTTTTATCTCCTAAAATAGAAGTTTATCTCTTTACCAAATAATAGGTGATTCTATACTTTAGAGTGTAATATCAAACTGACCTTGAAGTAATCTAGAAGTGCCCGACATGTAACCTTAGTGCCATTGATCTCCTTGACAATCAGATTGTCCTTCGAAAGAAGAAGAGGAGCTAATTCCTTTAGGTTTGTCTTGAATTCTTCACTGATATCTGAAATCAGGAAGGAAACAAGATGACTTTGGATCATGATCTGAATTCTTAAAGCTGTTAAAAGGATTTAAACAAATTGACAAATTTGAATCCCTTTTGTCACAGTACCTTGAGTTTTTAATTTTAAAATTATATACACATTAATTTCTTCAAATTGGCAGCATGATGTGGGATTTAAAATCAATATTTTCACATACAAATATCTTTTTTATTATTGTACTATACAATTTTTACTTTACCTCTACAGAATGTAAGAGTAGAAAAATAAGAAGGCAAAGGGAATTTATTAATTCCTTTGGAAAATTCTGTTCCTCTATGAGTTAAAAAGAAATTGTCTACACAAAAGCATCTTACACTATATCAATTATTGGGAAATTAGTTAAAATGCAGGGATATTTCTCATTTTTATTGGTGAATTTCCTAGTAGGTAAAATATATTTTCTAATTGCATAACTTTCAATCATGTTTTAGGAAGTGAAACCACCTACCTGCTAATCTTCCATCAAACTTAGGATTGGTAGCTACAGCTAGACCAGGATGAGGCATCAAGAAGCAGCCAAGTCTCTTGAAGCAGCTTGAGATATGACGTCTTACATCCTGTAACTCGTTATGCTTAGCTGATTGCTGTCAGTACAAAATAGATGACAACAACAAAGGAAGTAAATTCAATATACTGATGATTGGCAACCATAATATAAATGACGATAATCAGTAGATGTTTTTCTACTAGATTCACATCAATGCATAACACAATTGAAGCTCACGCAAAGCTTGGAGGACTTCAGGAAAAAACAGTACCAACAAGGGTGATAAATATGTCAGTGCACACTTCCAACCAGCACAATTTTTTGGTTAGGATGCTGCAAGGCCATATATCAGTCAATTTGGACCAACGGTAAACAACTTTCTGCTACAGAGCCTGAAGCCCTAACCGCAAGATACACATATAAATTATTATCATTCCCTATTAAAGCTTTATCCGAGCTGTGATACAGTCTTCAGAGTATGTTTCATACAAGGAAGGTATGAACCCAATTATTACATCCCAGTTGAGGCAAGACAATTATAGATCAAATGCCTGATTGAATCCTACATACATGTACAATATACTTGTGATCATAGGGTATTATGCATTTTACAGTTAAAACATTTTTAACAAACAAACAAAAACTGCAAAACTACATTTCGGTGTAGCTTGGATTATTATACAACCCATTTTAATAGCAGAATATTTACTTATGACATGAGACATAATTATGTTAATTATGTGTTACTTACATGTAACTTCTTGTCAAGTAACTTGGAACCTCCACTTTCCCCAAAGGCATATTCATAGGGGTAGCTCCAATCACGAACCAGGAACATCAAAGACTAACATCAAAATAGAAATAAGTAATATTATAAACTTACTATTGATTACAGGACAAACAAAGATATTTTTCATATTCAAGTGATATAAAAAGCATTAAATATCATGCAGGCAATTAACTACAATACTAAGAGCTGTTTCATCATTTAATTAAGATTCTGTACTTAGCCAATGCACACTTGACAGCCATCATTTACAAAGAGTGCATATATTATTCCTACTAAAATGATGTTTGCATTTAATTCATCTAATTATATACCTAGATGGAGAGAACCAATATTGATGAAAAGCCTTGCCTAGGGGCATATAGTGCCTATTATATTTTTGATCAATGAAATCCTGTTCAGTGATTGGTCAACATAGCATCATGTGACCAAACATATCATTGCTATGATGTAACCGTGACGTCATCCATGGTATAGTGCACTATACCATGGATGACGTCATATATATATGCGATCGATCAAGATCAATGTGCTATCGGTCGCGGTCGCGGTGTTGTCGTCTGCGCTACTCTCACTGCATTCTACACTAATTCAGTGACAGAAAACATTATTATTATTATTATTGTTATTATTATTGTTATGAAGGTTGGTTTAACAAATATAAAACAAAATATTATGCACTATTTCAAGCCACTAGTGAAATTATGAATTCCTCGGCGACAGAAATAGCACTATTTTCTTCGGGGCTACGCCCCTCAGAAAATAGTGCCATTCCTGCTACCTCGATCCATAATTCCAACTAGAGCCTCTCGGTGCATGGTATATTTGTTTATTAACGCTTAGCAACATGATCGTTGCATCTTCATTCAACCCACTCAACAAGGAATATGATGAATATATTAATGTTGATACCTTGGAAGGGCGATGCAACGTATGCTCTAGCTTTACTTAGAAAAAAGATACAGGCTGAATTGCCATTGGATTTCAGGTTAGGTATAGGATTAGGCTTGGGAATAGAGCTGGGTCTAATGTTGAAATTAGAAATTTGACTAGTAATTATAAATAGTCATGCCCGTCATACAATCCTTGGAAAAAACATCAGTGACTGACCTGAAATGGTTTGGCCCCATAACTATCCTCCTCTATGGCAAGTCTTCCATACTCAGTAAACAGTTGTAAATGCTGTAGGTCATCCTCCTGAATATTTTGACTCAAGTGATAAACCTGCAAGGTATAAAGAATGGTGTTTCATGTACAAATGATAAGAATACAGGCTCTTATAAAATATGTTATTCTACAGTGATGTAGGGATGTAATACAAGGATATACCAGTATATAATCAAACTGAGGCATTTTACACCATGGACCATGATTACACTTTACGTCATAAAAAAACTGCTACGGTTTTGCCGTGTCACAATCAACCCGAGCGAGTTATACAGCAACCAACCAACTCACCTGAACTGAGCTAGCCATGGTACTTAAAGCAAACACAGTAGCACAATCCCTGACAGTTGACTCAGAATCAAAGGCTCCCTGTGTGTCCATTAAGATTACTGCAATCTACAAAGAATCACAAGTTCAACGTTCGTTTTCAATTACTTACATACATACAATTAAATTTTGGTTACAAAAAGTAATTATTGCATAAATTTGTCTAGTTCTACTTAATAAAGCACTGAGCTATGAAAAACAATGCAGGAAAATGTGAAAGTTAGTTTCAACAGTAAGGCTTTAGTACTAGTGCTACATCTAAATTCTTTGGCACCGATTGAACTTGTAACCTACATACATGTATATATAATTGAATTAATATTTTGTATTTATTTTATTTATTGATTCAACCATAAAATAACATCAAATGAAAACAATAACAGTATATCAATTTAAAACAGTAAATAAAATTATGGTTAGGAACACCGAAAAGCAAAATGCTTGTAATTGGTATCCCGAAAGAAGAAAAAGTGAAAAACAGTTAAAGATTGAAAATAAACAAACAAGTCTACATACATTATCACACACAGACACACAATCGCACACACCCTCATAGATACACTCACGCACACATGCCTGGGACTTCAATTTTAAAATAAAAATACAGGGGGGCGGGTCACATATACATTATTTATCATATACTGTACATGCATATATCCATAACATTTCATTAAAGGGAGCCTAATAATTTTGACTTGGACAATAATTAACATGTCTTAAGTGATCTTCTTGATTTTATGTCTTGTTGGAGTTCATTCCATTCATTCCCTCCCTTACTGATAAGGGATTGAAGACCAACTGTAGTTTTGAAAAAAGGAATATAGGGATTATTACTTTGACGGGTGTTGTATTGGTGTAAATCGGAATTGAATATTAAGTGCTTATTTTTAGACTGAGGAATTATGTTATTTAATGAAGAGTATATAAATATTAGTTTATTAAGAGTAACCAATTGATAAATAAGTAATATTTTCAAACATTTGAATAATGGTGCAAATGATGAGCAAGAATCTGAATTTGTTATTATTCGAACAGCTTTCTTTTGAAATAGTTCAATCTTTGACAAATGGGTCTTATATGTATTACCCCAGATATAACTGCAGTAATTAAGGTAAGATAAGATAAGAGTATTATATAATATGAGCAAAATATTTTTAGGTAATATATACTTAAGCCTAGATAATATTCCAACATTCTTTGATATTGTATTACAAAGTTGAGATATATGTGTATTCCAGTTTAAATATTCAGTACAAATTTACATCAAGAAATTTAACATCACTTAGTCTTTTTATTGTTATGTTTGCTATATGTACATCATCTAAGTTATCATGAATCCTCTTGTTCATTGTTCTAAAAATAACATAATTTAAAAAAATATATATTTAAGAATAGTTTATTACATTGAAACCAACTATTTATCTTGTTTAACTCAATATTTATGGATTCAATAACATGTATTATAGATTTATGAGAAATAACTGCTCAGGTATCATCAGCAAACAATGAAAACGTTATTATTTTGGATGAGTTTATAATATCATAAATATACACAAGGAACAGGAGAGGCCTAACACTGATCGTCGGGGTACAGCACAGCTATTCAACTGCGTAGATGATTCAAATTCATTTGAATGATTTAATTAAAAGCTACAAATATAATGCTACTTTATGTAAAAATTGTCTATATATTTTTTTAATGATATGAGACTAATTGTTTACACCATCAAAGATAATATATATAGAGACATTTTTATTCAAAACGTTATCTGAGATTACAAAGTATGATTATTGTTACAATTTTAACAGTACTGTGCTTAGGTCACTTTGAGTTTTGTTTTTGTATCTAATAATATTTTAAAAGAAAGCTTTTGATAAACACTCTTTAATTATTGTAGTTATCATATTTCTTGCATCATACTGTAACCTTCGAAATTCAGTCTTCGGACCGCAAGAATAGAGTTTACTCAATACAATTCTTCAATGAGATTTTACCAAATAATTATCCAATTTTGAAGTCTTATTCACAGTCTGTCATATTAGTGATTGAAGCAATCAACACGGAATATCAATATATGGTATAAAATCTGGAGCTCAAACAGGGTGTTACTGGACGCCAGGCGTGCATTGTATGAAAACAACAGGCTGGCCCGGTCTTACCTCTTCATCATTAGGTCCAGGACAAAGGAATACTTTACTCCAAGCCCAGATTCCTGTGGTTTCCCTCTCAGAACCTCCCCTCCAAGGGAATCCTGCTAACGGTTGGTCTCCTGGTCCAAGCCAATCACTTGATCCCTGTTAGACAACACAGTACATGAATGGGACATGAAACTATGTACACTCTTCAAATCCTATGTGGATTCCACAAAGGGTTTGTGCTAGGTAGTGACAATTCACAAGTACACATGTATAAAATATCAAAGTTTTTAGAATAAAATGCAATAGAGGGTTATCAAGTCCCCATGAATATGAGCAATCAACAAAAACTGAAAAATACTTACGATATATGTTTCCACAAAAAAAAAAAGATTTCAGACTAGATTTTATGTCTTATCCAATGTGAACACAAAAGTTTCAAGGGTCCACATTATACCTGGATTAAAAAAAATTAAGTCTGAAATTATCATTCACAACTACCCTAAGTGCATTTTAAGCTTTTCACCATCCTGTTTGACAAACACTATAAAACCAGAATGAGAATAGTACAACTTGTTCAGATATACATTTCTGGGCAACTGACTTACTTGCATGTTGAGGTATCTGAGCATGAAGTCGAGAAGGAATGACTTCCCTTTCCTCAAAGCTCCAGCCAATGAGACGATACACACCTTCTTGTATCTTACATTCTCATTGAGAAGCAGCTCATCTAAGGCTTCATGGTTCAACTCAAAGGAATGATCATCAGTTGTGGTGATGATCTGGACTGGCTTCCCTATCATTGCAGCCTCAGGTATGGTGGGCATTATGACTGCATAGAGAGATACAGACAGACACTAGTAACGGATCAGTTCAAAGGAATGATCATTAGTTGTGGTGATGATCTGGACTGGCTCCCCTATCCTGGCAGCCACAGGTATGGGTGGCATTATGACTGCATAGAGAGATACAGAGAGACACTAGCAATGGATCAGTTCAAAGCTCTGAAAAGGCCTGGCACGAACCAAGTTTCCATGATACAGTTCTCAAGCATCAACGGTAGGCCTATTTCTTCCCGCTGGGTCCCGGTGTACTCCACCTGTGTTAAGAGTGGCATGAGGAAATTAATATCTTGCAACAGGTCATCTATGCCATGGCAGGGATTGGAAGACATTATGTGTGGTCCACAGTCTTCTGGTAACTCTGTCTACTTGACCACAACTCAAAAAGTGAGAAACTACCTATCAGGGGCTCTGTCATTTCTTTTTCTTCATTCAATTAAGGAAAACTATCAACATGTAGGGAGATAAATACGGGGTGTCTGAATAAAAAAAAATCAACATCATTCTGATTGGCAACATCTTAACAAACATTTCAATTGAGAAAAATCCTCTTTGAAGGAACATACTTATTTGGGCAAGGTAATTCAGCTCCTCGATAAAATTGCACGAAAGGCATACATGTATGCAGAGGGTTCTACAATGAAAGAAAGAGACCTACAAGTAATTTCATATCTTGAATCACAAAAGTTTTTAAATTGCCTTCATGTACATGAGCTCCAAGTTCTCACGTTTACAGCTAAGAATCTGGCTTCCAAACAGACAATCTATATGGTGTCCTTGCTTTGCAAAAATATCCAAAAAACATCTATTTGAAATTCTATCGCTAAGATTCCTGCAAATTCATTGGATAAGATATTCTGTCCACTCTCTACATGTCCTTGTACGTACAGGAGCATATTTCTAAGTTCTAGAACTTTGTTGTAATATGAACACGACTAAAGCTGCCCACTGATATTGACCAACGCATTCATTTTTCATCACCTTTAAGAGCTGTCGCTCATCATCTGAATAATTTAGTATTAACAATATTATTGCGGCCCAATTTCAGAGATAGTATGTATGATTAGTGAGAATTTGAACCTCATCGCTTGCTCCACATGCATATGTAGGTGCTCCTAAAGTTTTGCCTGCATTCAACATCATGCCGTATATTGTACAACTTCTTGAATAAATCGCTAAGGCCTGGAAACTATGTATTATGGGTTTGGGAATTATGTTATATGTCCCATACTGCTTCTATCATAATTATGATTGCATAATTGCATCGACGACTTTTCGTCAATGCCTTGTTTCCGTTCGGGTTCTGAATTCTTATTGCATTAACGAATTTTCGTCAATACCTTGTTTTTCATCGCGTTCTGAATTCTTTTTCTTCTCTTCTTGATCTTATTTTCGAAAATCCCATTCGTTTTGTACGCAGTGCTTGTTATCCCTATCTAGATCCCTTTCTCCAGCCCGATTCCTCAAATTTTGTATGCATAATCTCCGGCATCCAAATTAGGTCACCTGACTCTTCTGGTCCGTTTTAAGGCCTTTCTTTCTTCCTTCGTTTCTCCACTATCCTAGATCCTACAGGCTTAATTTTAACAAATTCCTCTGGATAGTCTAAGAGATGTTCTTTCATGTGCAACGCGTATAACCTGCCCTTCAAAATGCCATGGCACCTTCATACTTTGATATTTAAAAAAAAACTGACCCCTAACTTTCTCATAACCATAACTTTCTCATACCAATTCCGTTTTGTTTCAAATTTTCAGAGTATCTTAATATTATCATTGTAAACACCCTTGCGCTCCAACGGCCACGCATGATATAAATAGCGTCTTCTAAAGTTCTGAAAATGGCTTTCTTTCTGTGGCCGTACCTCCATCGTGCATGGCCAAACCAGTACCATTTTTTGGATTTAGATACTTCAAGATATGCCCTTTCCAGCCAAATGTAATAAGATATTCCATATCACTGACCGACTTTGCGAATATTGCCTTCTAAATTCGCAGTTTTTAAGAAAATTGCGAAATAACTTCAAATTGCTCCCGAAAAGTGGTCTTTATACCTACTTCAATATAACTTAATAAACATAGTTATCACAAAGTTATTGACCAAAATGATGAATTTACTATGTAAATAAAAAACTGTCTATTTCTTTACACCAGCTGACGACTTGGTTGACAAGCTGGGGCGGTATTCTGAACATTGTTGTATCTTTTGTGTTATCTTTTGTTGTATCTTCCAGAAATAACACAGCGCTAATATTGTTGTAAGTTGGTATTCTGAAAATAATTTTATCCCTGTGTTATCTCTTGAAGGACCGCCTCTATCTTATCTTTGACACGCCCATTTTTATGGACCCTACCAATCAAGATCTATTTTATATAAGCATGATAAGTTGGTCAACCAATAGGAAAACTTTATGCCATATCCGAAGATGCGCCCAGCGCATATAATTTTGGGCGTAATTAGTTAATTGAACATTATTACGCGCGTCATCATATGCGCTGTTGCATGTGGATCATGAAGACAAGTCACGCTATCACTTAGTGGTTAAGAAACATCACAGAGAAGAGAGCATTAAAATCGTCATATCCTAGCATGTAATTTCTTAAAATGTTCTCATCTGTGATGTCTCCGGTCAACACACAATCTTCTTCTAACTCGTCTATTGGCACGAAGTTGGTTCTGGGCAGGGAAGATTGCCGCCATTTTATCACCACGAAAGATAGAACAACCCCCTACCTGTTGTAAATATTGTTGTAAATACCATGCAAGATAAGATAAGATAAAAGATACAAAAATTTTCAGAATACCAATTATCTTGTCATATTATCTCTCGTGCGCATATGCAAATGAGGATTAAACGCCATTTTATTAATAATACGCACAATTACAAGCGCACAAAAGTATGAGCGCAGGCGCGGTCAACGAGATGAGAGAAAAGATACAACAAAAGATACAACAAAAGTTACAACAATGTTCAGAATACCAACTTTGTCTTAAGTTCAAAGATACAACAATATTAGAGATAACACAGGGTTCAAAATACGGCCCCTGGATATCACAATGAACACGGTCTGCAAAGTAAGGGATAACACATGAATGGGTAAGTTCAATATCCTCTATCTCCCCCAAGTCTTTGGCACAAAGTTGAAACACAGATCCTTTGGTGACGAAGACTGAAAATCGAAAACTAAACGCAACACGAATAGTCCAACTGAAGTAACAAGTTAAACAGTGAAAACAGGCCAACTGAAGTAACAAGTCTAACACCGAAAACGAGGAACACAAGGGTAAAAGTTGTCCAAACGGCAAACGTCACATATCATAATCAGCGTGCCAGGCAGGTCTGCCGGGACGACGAGCAGATCGTCTGGGAGAGGCAGAAGAGGTGGCCACAGGTAGCGGGGTAGCAGGGCCGGGGCCTTCAAGCTGGAGAGGTGACACTGCGCCGACGGGCTCACTGGCCGGAGATGGATCATCCGGAGGAAGGGGTGATGCACCAACTGGGGGTGGACGGCGACGACGTGGAGTGCCATGGATCATTCTGGACGACACAACGGGAGTGGCAGGAGGAGCCTCATGTGCAGCAGGCAATGAGGGATGCTGCGGGCCGGCGACAGGGCCAGCGAAGGGCGTCAAAGAATGGGATGGTGTCGCAGTCAGCGGAGGAAGTCCAGGGACCTCGCTGTGACTGAGGGGACGTGCAGTGAACCCAAAATGTGAGCACGGTGAGGTGAGTTGCGACGCAAACCAATGTCATCATCGATGGCCAACCTTGGCGCTGGGAGCTGTACAGGAATGTACTTCCTCAGAAACTTCCTATTACGAAGGGTGACACATCCGGAGGACGACGTATTGGTCAAATTGCCGGACTTCCACTACAACGTCACATAGCATAATCCTTGAATGCTGGGAGCGCCGAAATCGGCAGCCTAGCATAGCCGGGTAATGTTGGAGCGCCTTGAGCACCTTGCAAGGTGGATACGTGCGCTATATAAGAATCCAATATTATTACAACACCGGTCTTACCCTATTTCAAGGGATGCAGCCCCGTCTGGTTTTGGATACGGACATGATCGCCTACGGCAAGTGGCAGAAGCCGTTTAGTGTGTACAGACCAGCGTTCTGCACCTCTCATGTGGCGGTTCCTAAGGACCTCTTCCCGAGCTGCAAGTGTCTCACGCCAAGTGTCATGAGGTTTGTATCTGCCAGGAGCTATGGGAATGAAGTCTCGAATCGGGCGACCACAGATGCACAGCGCTGGGGAGAGCTTGGTATCCCTGTCTGGAGTGTTCCTGTACTGAAGCATGGCGCGTTGGAAGGAATCAGTGTCAAGGAAACCTGCGGGGCTTGTGTTTTCGATGATGAGATGCATACAGTCTTCACGCCAACTTCGGCACGGCAGTTGCTATGGGGATAAGCAACAGAGTTAATGCGATGGTGTACACCCCAGTTCTTTAGAAAGTGGCACGCAGCAAGAGCCGTGAATTCAGGGCCATCATCGGAAGCCAGTTCGTCAGGGATACCAAAGGTGACAAAGATGGGTCGTAGACAAGTGATGAGGCCATCGCATCGGCACCATGGGAAGACCTCTCAACAATCGGCCAGTTAGAGTAACGGTCGACCACTACCAAGTAGTTGCAACCTTTGTAGTTGAAGAAATCTGCACAAATGCACGGAAATGGGTAATTAAACTGGAGATGTCAAGGGGATGGGTGGTACGCTTGGGTTTGAGGGGGCGATCCGATTGCAGTGGTTGCACCGAGCACGAAGGGCTGCGATGGCAGGGGTGATGCCAGGCCGGAAAATAGATGCTTCAGCCCTTGCAGTCATGGAGGTGACCCCTGGGTGGGCTGCATAAAGATGGTTTAACACCTCGTCCCTGAGGGATGGGGGAATGACGACACGGTCCTTGTAAAGCATCAAACCATCAGCTGTGTGCAGGCCATCCCGGAACTGGAAGTAGTTGCGGAGAGGTTCCAGGAGTTCATGCCGAGAGCCAGGCATGCCAGATTCGACATTGTCAACAAGGCCCTGCATGGTGCTGTCACTGGCCGTAGCAGTACGGACTCTGTCCCACGTAACAAACTGAAGGCTGAGGGAGTCCAAGGAAAACTAAGCGGAAGATAAGACGCCGTCCTCAAGGGCATCCACACGTGAGGCAGGGGTGCGCAAGCCGGCCATGAGAGCCGGGGAGTGTGTTAAGATGACAGGGTTGGAGTCAACGGCTGCCACATCATCAGGGAGGACCAGTTGCACAGGATCTCCAGTAGGGTGGCGGGAGAGACAGTCCGTGTTACGATGCATGACGTCCGGTACATGGATCAACCGAAACCTATATCCGAGGGTCTTTTCCTTCAAGTTCCTCAAGCGTGGGTTAGGGATGTCTTCCAGGGTGCGGTCACCAAAGATCTTCAAGAGGGGCTTGTGATCAACAACAATGATGAGGTCATCGCAGCCCAGAACAAAGTATCTGGCCTTATCCAGAGCGTCAACAGCGGCAAGGGCCTCACCTTCCACTGGAGCATAGCGTGATTCGGCAGGATGTGTGAATCTGCTTCCAACAAGTGTAATCCTCCATCCCGAGTGGCAACAGAAGGGTTCGATCTTGACACAGGTACAGTGTTTCTGTAGGAGCCAAAAAATTGATGCCGCTTCAGGACCAATCCATCGCCAGACATGTGGGCTATTGTGGGTCGAAGATTTTGACGCCTTCTGCAATCTCACTGGCAATGATAGTTTTGGATTCCTGAAAGGCGCTCTCGAGAGTCTAGTCCCATACATAGGGTGTGCCTGGCTTCAAGAGCTGTCGAAAGGGTAGCATTTTCCCTGCCACGCTGAACGCGTAGGATACCTGGTTAAGAAATCTGAACCACGAGCGAATGTCTGTGATGTCCTTGGGAGTTGGAAATTAAGTCCTGGATTGCCTGCAAGTATTTCCTACAAGGGCAAACATTGTCAGGGGTGATTTCGAACCCAGCGAACTCTACAGTGTCTGCACCCAACACAAACTTGTCAGGATTGAAGGTGATCCCATGCCGGCCACATGTGTCAAGCCACTGGATGGCCTGAAAGAAGCTGTCTGCCATTGTGTCTGCCCACAGCAGGACGTCATCCATGCACTTGGTCTTATTGGGGATGTGTAACCGTCACCTGAGGCAATGTATCCTTGAGGGGCAGTCTTGTAACGGTACCTACCCCAGGGTGTAATGAAGGTCGTCAAATGTTGGTCCTCCTTGCAGAGGGGTACGCTGTGGTAACCATTCCATGCATCAAAGACAGTCTTCTTTTTGCCATGCGGAACTGATCTCGCTTGGTGGAAGGGTGATGGCGTGTGATGCGTTTCCCTCGTGGCATGAGTATTGAGAGTCTGGAAGTCAATGGTCCGCCGTGGTTTGCCATTTTTCTTAGCACTGATAACCATCCTATGGCACCAGGTAACAGGTTCACCAACAGGGATGGTTCGATGACACCCAACTGGACATCGTGGTCCAACCCAGCCTTCACAGCGTCACGCCAGTGGATTGGGACTGGTACCGGAGTGTGATGTGCGACCGGCTCAGCGTCGGGATCTACCATCAAAGGCTGTCCATGAGAGGCAGGGTTTAATGCTCACATGTGTTGAATGCACCCGCCTTATAGTAGTCAAGTAGATATTGCTGCAGCTTCTGGCGATTAGCGGTGGAGGCCGTTGGCGACGGGGGCAACGACAAGTGATAGTTGGGTCCTCTTGCAGAGCTGCCGTTGTGTTCAGATTGTGTGATTCCTGTGTAGCACCAATCGTAGGAAAGCTGTCGGAGTTGAGTCCGATATCAATGCAGGCTTCTTTACTGAGGAAGATCTTGTCAGAGCCGTCAGTGATATAGGTCATTTGCCTGGTGTCAAGGATCCGGCCCAGACCATCTCTGCCCGAAAAGCGTAGGATGGCAGCTCCAAGGATCTTGATGCCTCCTGTGGTAGCAATGTGCATCATCATAGTGACTGGGATGAGGTCCGAAAGTAACCCAAGGCGACGGGTGAGCTTCAAACCAGCTAGGCAGCTCTGGCATCCTGTATCAGCCATGGCGGATGCTGGGCAGGTCATTGTAGGGGTGGAGACTTTAAAACTCAAGGCTTAATTCATAGTCATCAGACACAATCGTGACGGTCACGCCAACAAATGGTTGAGGCGCAGATCTCCTTCTGAGCCATGTATCAGAGAGATTGTCGTAGATATGATGGTCAAGGGGAATGGTCAGTCCACCTCGTGGCCGCTGCAAAGTGTGAATGGCACACAGGGCATCAAAGACGGAACCCTCGTGGTCAATGGGGGCTGCAGGTTTTTACATGTCATGGTTTGTCCTTGCTGCGGCATACGCTTTCCAAATGGTGTTGTTTATCACAATGTCCGCACCTTTGGTCATATGCTGCACATTGCACCTGACGGATGCGGGCTTGGGCATTCCTTCCATGTCCTCTTTTGCCACAGTAAGAACATGGTTCTTGTCTCTCCTTGAAGCACCTTTGCTTGGTTTTCCTGTATGTGCTGCTAGCGGGATCTGTCGAGTGTGAATCCAGGAGTGAGGATGCTGACCGTTTGCCAGCCTCTTTGGCTTCAATGAACTGGAAGACCCCCTCTAGTGTCATGTCCTGGTTCTTATCACCAAGGAGGTCAAGTTGGATTTTATGGTCGGCGATACCACGGGTGAGTACATCCCACATCATGGCTTCAGAACATCAAGCTTCTTGATAGCTGCTAGGACGTCTTTCTCCGATTGGCCAGTGAGGCTATACCACCTGCTGATCTGGTAAGGTCCTTGCGCAAATGTTCATCACAACATTCTAGGAGTTGCACCACCCTGTCCTTGCCGGTTATCCTGGTCGCCTCCACGTAGTCCGACCATCGTGATTCAAAGTAAGCCCATTCCTCACTATAGAGCCAGCAGCAGCTATGGTGGGCCTTTGACCTTCTCGACCTTGGCGGATTGTCCAGAGGTGTGTATAGCACTGTGGGTGTTGAGGACAGCGACCACGATGGGGGCATCAAAGTCCGGGGTGGCGTAGTCGCGACCAGGGATGGGGCATTCGACGACGGGCATTGTCGATAGGCTTGTAGTAGTACCGTGTTCATAAATAAGAACCTGTCTATTTGTTTATACCAGCTGACGACGGCCTGGTTGACAAGCTGGATATCACAATGAACACGGTCTGGAAAGTAAGGGATAACACATGAATGGGTAAGTTCAATATCCTCTAGTATGCACTACATAATTAAATAAGTACCTGTCCATTTGTTAACACCAGCTGACGACTTGGTTGACTAGCTGGATATCACAATGAACACGGTCGCTCTGAAAAGTAGGGGACAACATATGAATGTGTAAGTCCATTATCCTCTAATAATAACCTGTTAAATGTTTGCAGTACATTACACGCAAAAACAATGGTGTTAAACTGACCATAATGAAATGCCCTTTCGAATGATATCAACATTAATACGGTATATGTTCACACGGAAAATGTTGAGTAAATCGCATTTGAACAAGGGCCACAATACGGATGCTGTTGGGTTTCCGCCCAATTATCCCACGTTTTGGATTTGACGTCATCTTTCAGAACACTTTAATTTAGACCCCTCTTCGATCTTTTTTCCTTGAAATTTTGCAAGCATATTCTGGGTGGCGAAACACAGGACATCTCGAAGCCGGATTTTTAGGCCTTTCTTTCGGCCTACCTATCTCCACGATCCTAGATACTACAGACTTCTAACAAATTGCTGTAGATAGTCTGAGAGATGCTTTTTCGTCTGCCACGTAAAACACGGGCGTCAATGCATACATATCGATCCAATACGATTGCAGTTCTAGTGTTGCATTTATGTTCGTTTATCAAAAAGGCTTTGTTATAATTGTTTCAGTTTGTATAAAGTAGGACTATGGAAAATGCCTTACTTCTATGTTGTGTACGAAAAGGAATCGGAGTTTTGAGAAACAAATTTAATGGATACAACCAAAATGTGTGCGATTTCATTAATATTTAAAAACATTGAAATCTAGATGATCAGAAATACATGTATACACACAAAGGGGAAAAGAGAGAGAGAGAAACAAAGAGAGATATAAAGCAGAGGGGAGAGAAGAAAGAGTCGGTCTACTACATACTTAGCTTTAAAGCCTCAGTTTATATTCATTCCGCTTCATCCACATGAGAAGATTATATCACCTTCTTTTCTCCTGCTGTTTGCCTCTAACACATCTCACGAACTTAGAAATATACCCCAAACTACATAGTCTATCCACATACACTTGTTTCTTCTGTTTTACATCTTTATCTCACTTGAACTGTGTTTAAAATCCCAACTTTGTCACCCAAGCTAGACGCCAGCTGCTATTCTACCTTCGGTATATAAATTCCAAAGAACGTTGACAACGTAGAGACTCCTTTGATAATGAAAACTTTGTCGGAAGAAGATTAATTGATCAATATCTACTCCTAATTTGTGCTTCAGAAGCAATCAAGATGGCGCCGAGTTGCATATCGTCCAACTTCAAACTACTGCGAATGCATTTGGCAGTGATATGCATGTACATTTTCACATACAACTCACATTATGCAGGCATACAGTGCAAAAGAATGGCAAGCAAGAAGAAAAGAAAATGACAATTGATAAGGCACCACTTTGTAAATAAAATGATATGAATGTAAATAACAGCAGGCTTCCATTGGGTCCCCTGTTTCATAAAAAGTCTTATCAGTGACAGAGTACAATATCTGATCATAGTATATGCTACTGAAATCCTTGCATTTGTCAATTGGCTGTGAACGAATTTGTTACAGCACTTTGGCACTTGTAATTGATAACAAGTCTAATGAAAATAGGGCCCAGAATATTTGTTTAACCTCAGTCATGGGTGCGAATGATTTTGCTTTTCAATGGATTTGTTAACAAATTGTTTGCATACTTTTTTAAACAAAAGTTGCTCTTGACGACTGTAAAGCTCACAAGAGGGTTGCCCGACATGCTAATGAATCGTAAGAACATGACACACAACGACAAAGAATGGTGTGGAAGCAGTACCTCAACCAGATTCATGTAAAGATAGAAAAAAATGACGAAGATGATCCTTGATAAAGTATTAACTAGAATGTGAGGGTTTCAATGTCTCAAAATGTAGTTTTTCCTGCTTTGTGTTCACACTTTGTGGGTTTTTCCTCCTGTTTTTTTTCGAAGTGTCCTTTATGCTGGTCCCCCTCCTTTTTACAGATGTTCCACCACCCCTGAGATACATTTATTTTACCAGTGTTTCCATATTTACTGGTTTTCTTTATAGGAAATGAATCTACCTACAGTTAGTTTGTTGGTCAAAATAATGAAATCTATATAATCATAAACACATGTACACTCGCTTCATATGAACTTCATGTGACTTTCAAGTAAAAGTATTAAAAACACAGTTTTTCAAAACCATTCTGCTATTTTCATGATTCTTCTCTCCGAGGGTAATCTACAAACTTATTGGAACCGTACACGGCGTGAGAAATATTGATTGAACCGAATGGCAGGTCTCTCCATCATGATGTTTTATTTGATGTTCAAGAATAAAATGATTTTGAATTGAATTGAATTGATCATTGCGGAAATTTCGGAAGGATAATACGTTTTATAAGATGATGAAGCGGATCCTAATCAAATGATTGGCTAAGAGCGTGCACGTGACCAGGCATTTATTTTGCCTAACACTAATTTTACTAATAACCGGTCATTTAATAGTAAAGTAAAGTGACCGGTCATTGACACATACTAAGTAATGTTCAGGACAAGACTTGGTGTAGGCCCAGATGATTGATCTACATAATTATGTTTGGCTTTGACTATTTCAGCTTTTAAACTATTCTACATGTACATTATCGCTGTTTGGAAGTTGCACTTTGGAAAGACATTTTTACCTTGCTGGTCTTTTACGTAGACTCTAGACGTTCGTTGTTCAAGTTGGAGTTTCAATTTCAAGTTTTTCTATGACCTGTTGCATTGATTTATAAGTTTATGATGGATGATCCTGTTGATAAAGGTAAGATCTAATGCCCTCACTGCTGTGTATTATTTGTATACTATTACCTTGGGAAAAAAAATCTTCTGAATCGGGAGTTGAATCCAGTAGACAGTTGGAAATTCTTGTACACAGACCAGGGTTGGTAGGGTGTCTTTCAAAGTGGGGGGGGGGAACCAACAAAAAAGGGCACTTTCTGAAGAAAAAAAGGGGCGCCTACAAAGGGAAATCTCAAAGCACAAATATACAATTTTTAGACATTGGTATATACCCCTATATTGTGATTACATTATCAGGGATGATTTCATGTTTGTTTCTCTCTTTACATGGTCCAAGATACTGCTTAAGCATCATACTTTGCAATAGGGTGTGATGGTCTGATTTATTTGCGAGCGAGCGAAGCGAGCCAGCAAAGATTTTAAGATTTGTGACAAAGAGGAAACAACAATCCTATTGGGGTTTTAAGCACAATCTGTTCATGAAAGACTGAAAACATTTCTGATAAGAAACATATACTTATATCAATGTTAAATGCGAGTGAGCTTTGGGTGAAATTAAAGAAAATTTGCTCTTAGTCGCTTTCAATTAGGAGTACATTTTAAGGTAAAAGGAAAAGGGGGCACATATCCAAAGGGAAAAGGACACTTATTAGAAAAGGAAAAGAGCACGTCTCAAAGTAAAAAAGACAAACAAAATTATCAGAGGTGAAAATGGCACTAATTAGAAAGGATAAGAGGCACGTGTCAAAATAAATGGGGCA
Organism: Mesocentrotus franciscanus; assembly: GCA_037976565.1. NCBI lineage: Eukaryota > Metazoa > Echinodermata > Echinoidea > Camarodonta > Strongylocentrotidae > Mesocentrotus > Mesocentrotus franciscanus. The sequence goes on along the minus strand of CP137669.1, from coordinate 41,219,189 downwards.
CTTCTTAGAGATGAAAATGGGCACTTATTACGTCTCAACTTTGATTAAGGGTACTCATCGGAGATGAAAAGGGGCACTTATAAGTATGAACAGCTAGAGGGAAAAGGAAAAGAGGCACTTGTCAAAATAAAAGAGACGCCTCTCAGGTTTGAAAAGAGGCGATTATAAGAGGTGAAGGGGCACTTATCAGAGATGGTAAAGGGCACTTTTTGTACAAGTTTGGTAAAATTTGAGGACGTCATCACAAAGTTATCGCCAAAAATGATGAATTTATAATGCATTACATAACAACCCGTTAAATGCTTGCAATACATTACGCGCAGATAACAATAGTGTCAAAATTACTGCAATGAAATGCCCTTACGAATGATACCAAACATGGTATATGTTCACACAGAAAATGTTGAGTAAATCGCATTTGAGCAAGGGTCACAATACAGATTCTGCTTGGATTCCGCCCAATTATAACACGTATCGGCCATGACGTCATTTTTCAGAATGATTTTTGCCCCTTTTCCGATCTTTTTTCCTTGAAATTTTACAGGCATATTTTGGGTGGCGAAACGCAGGACATCTTGAAGCCGGATTTTTAGAATATGTAAAGGGAGCCATTTTAGACGCTATTTAATACCCTGGAGGATTATGTTAGTATGGACGGCCATTTGGACCGTAGCTCGCGTCATGACGTTGTCTTCATTCACCCAAATCCCATTCGTTTTGCACGCACTGTACTGATGGTGAGCCCTATCTAGGTTCCTTTCTTTATCCCGATATATTTCGAACTTCGTAGGCAAAGGCTGTAGCATCCCATCAAGGTCACTGAATCCATCGTTTTCAAAAATCACTCATGCGTGACCGTCCAGGCGCCATCTTGTCTGTTTCCGGCCGTTTGGAGGCCCTTTTTTCGGCCTACCTATCTCGATCTACTATCCTAGATGCTACAGACTTCTAACCAATTGCTGTAGATAGTCCAAGAGACGCTCTTTCGTCTGTCACGTAAATACACGGGCGTCAGTGCATGCATATCGTTCTAACTACATTTCAGTACATTACTCGCAAATAATACTGAAGCCAAAATTACCGCAATGTAATGCCCTTGCGACCGATACCAAATACGGTATATGATCACACAGAAAATGTTGAGTTAATCGCAATTCAACAAGGGTCACAATACGTAGTAGACCAGCCAAACATACGAAAAAGGCTCTAGAAAAAGATTTCGAGGCGTTTTGGGTTCATGCATGGCATCCATGCTTAAACTCTTGCAAAAAAATACTAAGGAATATTAAGATACAGGTGGATGCCACGCGCATTTTTTACTAAAAATGTCATTTTGGGCTCAAAATTTGAAAGAATGTTCAACATCAAAGTTTCAAATTTTTTGACCGAATATGAATTATCTAATAAAGAAACTTTAATTGATTTAGTTTTCATTAAGAGTTTGAAGTAATAAACCTGTTAAATATACATTTGAATGTTGGATATTACACATATAATAATTATGTATGGCGCAATGAAACATAAAAGTGTGATTTACTCAGAATATAGGGCTATAAAAACCAATTATATTTCAAAGTTGTTGACACACCATAAATCTTCTTGATAAAACATTTAATATATTTTGTCATGCCACAAATAGAAAAAAAAAGATCAGATAATATGATGAATAAGTAATTTTTTTAAATCCCAAATGAATGTATGTCTTTTTACAGGATGCGAAACATGTACCGTATATGACAATTCCCATATATTAGCAGTATAAGTCCATCGGCCAAAAACTGAAAAGGCACACACCACCTGAGACACAATCTTAAATGATTTTTTTTCTGTTGGTTAGGACCCCTATCAGAATGTGATTGTTGGCCCTAAAGTTTGTAGTGGATGTGATCACTAGGGCTATTACCATATTAACGGATCAAGAACATTAGGATTTTAGAAAATGTCATATATATGTTAATTTAAGTTAAAAACACATAGTAAGTATGTCAATATATGTTTTAAACAAAATGAAACTGATTTAAAAAAATGTTAAATAAAAGTTGGCATAATTTAAAAGATGTCTTTCTTTTTTTTAAGGATCCTCGGGTATGATAATCTGTCTGGTTGCCATAAAGTAGATGATGGACGTGAGCGCTGGGCCGTTATAATAAAAACGAATAAAAAAAAGCATGTAATAACTACAGCTATCCGTTTGATTTTAATTCTGGGAGCGAAGGGTCCTAACTAACAGGAAAAAAGTTATTTAAGATTGTGTCTCAGGTGGTGTGTGCCTTTTCAGTTTTTGGCCGATGGACTTATACTGCTAATATGTGGATATTGTCATTTACGATACATATAGAGCGTATTTCCACTCAAAATGCGCATCCTGGAAAAAGACGTAAAGTCATTGGAGATAACAAAATGACTTATCCATCACATTATGTGATCATTTCTTTTTCTTTTCTGTGTGTGGCATAACAACATATATTGTATGTTTAGGGTAACATCAACCAGATTCTTAGGGCTCACGATCGACGATAAATTGAAATGGAACATACACATTCAAAATATATCCAAAATTGTCTCCCAAAATACTGGAATCATGAATAAACTTAAATATTAATTTCCAAAGACTACACTATTCACATTATACTTCTCACTAATTTTACCCTACCTTAATTATGGAATAATGGCATGGGGTAATGCTAGTAAATACCTTACTGATAAAATTTTTACCTTACAAAAGAAAAGCATAAGAATTATACATAATGCTCCTACTCGTTCACATACTGATCCTTTGTTTTATGAGTCAAAAATTCTGAAATTTTCAGACTTATTTCTTTTGCAAACAGGACAGTTCATGTATAAATTGAATAAAACGTACTGCCACACACATTCATCAACATGTTCACAAAAAACAGTGCCATTCATAATTACCCAACCAGGCAATCCAACCGTTTCCACCTTCCCCGTACCCGCACTCTTTTCGCACATAAAACAATCTCTTTCTACGGTCCGAAATACTGGAACTCACTTAGCAACGATATAATTAATTCTTTAAGCTTAAACTGCTTCAAAATCAAGTTGAAAACAAATATTCTCGAAACATATAAAGAAAATTCAAATTGAGCGATCGGGACCCAACTCTCTTTCTTTCTCTCTCTTTCTCTCTCTCTCCCTCTCTGTCTTTCTTTCTCTCTCTTTCTCTTTCTTTCTGTCTCTCTCTTTCTTCCTTTCCCTCTCTCTCTCACTCTTTCTCTTTTTTTATTACTTTTATCTTTCTCCTTTTCTTCCCACACAGACGCGCCAGCTTTCTCCTCTCACTCTTCTTCCATCTTCATTTTCTTTTCTGCATCTCCATATACCATTGGCACCATATCACCTCTCACACTTAGATATCTTTTCCTTACGATATTTGTCTTAATTTCATTTTCTATCTTTAAAGAGATCTATTCTACTCACTATTTGAGGGATCCACACTAAACAAGCCCTGCTTCTTAGTGGACCTCTCCATTTCCTCAATTTTAATATAAAAAAGTTAATAGATTAAAAAAAAAACTTAAAGAGTCATAATATTTACTTTCCATGTTAACTCTGTATTTTTTTAATAATCCAAATTATGAATAATGTTTTAGTCATTGATTTGTATTTTCGTCACGCTTGATTTGATTCTTTTGCATTGCTTACCGTATATTGATTTGTATATTCATGTTGTATACTATACAATTATTGTTTAATGCATATTGAATTGTATTGTGTTTGCAATGATGCTAGAAAATGGAAATCTTGTTTGCAATTCAACGGGCTTGCCGTTATACAGTTTATCCCATTTATTTTTGTCTCAGCTAGTTTACTTAGAATGTAGGACTGGTTGTTTATACTCACACTGTGGAGAAGAGATGTATAATACTCTCATCTGGTGTAATATGTTTCTATATTGGATGAAATATGAAGCGATGTGTCCAATTTCCGATATTAGACTTAAAATGGAGGAATATGACATCCAACTTAGATTCACCAGTTTGCCATCCGGAAGCATTTCACTAGGTATAGGCATCCATGAAAAATCATTTTTGCAATGTTTGCAAATTATGACATTTAATCACTTTCTTTACTACTCAACGGTCAACACAATACGAATGATTCTTGCAGTCTTGCTATATACCATTAGGTATAATCAAGTAGACTCATGAACTGAATGATACAGGATGACAAGTTCGATTCGTTTAATTATGTTTTCCAGACTATATAATTCCATCAAATTTATAGCATCTACGATAGTCTAAGGGCATAGGCCTCAGAAAAAGAACCATTGTCATTTATATCATTTTACAATGAATGAGGAATACTTTTTTCCGATCAATATCAAATTTCAACCATATAACAGTTTTGTTTTAATCTTTGATCTTTTATTGAGGCATATGCCCTTAGACTCTTAGGTTAGGTCAACACTACAATAACGGGCCTTTGGGCCACATTTTGGGGGCGTCTGGCGGACCCTTAGCAGCAGGAAATTTGTCTGGCATGGGCCATTCAGTGCTTTGTGGCATTCAGTTTGAAGTGGTACCTCATGCGTTTGATCATGGCCCGTTTGGGGGCTCCTTTTTTAGTGTGTCTGTGGGCCCCTTTGCAGCAGAACATTTTGTCTGGCATGATGATTTCTGTAGTTTGTAAGATTAACCCGAGGATTCCGAATTGGTTTTGAGTGGTACCTTGCAAAATTGTAATGCTACGATAATGGGCCTTTGGGCCACATTTGGGGGCGTTTGACGGGACCTGATGCTACGGTCACAAAGGTCCGTACGAACGATAATTTCTTACGAATCTCCCTTTTTTTCCATTGTCTTCCCGAATTTCCATTGTCTGAAAATCGTTCGTACGGCGTTCGTAGCAGTTCGTAATGGCATTTTTGACCGAGGCTTAAGCAGCGGGAAATTTGTCTGGAATGAGCAAGTCCGTGCTTTGAGGCATTCATGCATTTAGTTAACATTGGTTTCAAGTGGATACCTCGTTTGTTTGATCAAACGCATTTTTGGGCCCCTTTTAACCGGCCCTAGGGGCCACATGCAGCAGAGGGGCCCCGGCAGACGTCCATATTTGGATAAACATGTACTAGGTTTCTCCCCGAATGTTCCAATTAATACTCAGATATTTGTACCTCGTTCGTTTATCAAATTGCATTAGTCTGCGGGGCTATCTAGTTGATTTTCCGAAAATAGTTTCGATCGTGTTGCGCCAGACTTCCATACAGTTCTTCAGATGATTTGACGGGTAAGTGCCCTTGAAAAACATGGAGGTTGGTATGGGAATTTTCTTAAGATTATTCGACTGAATTGACACAGGACGACAATCTTTGCAACGCACCCTGTACATGTACCCTCCACACCATCTCCCTTACTAAGAACGCCTCCATTCTGGCGATATCCCCATCTGTTTGAAGAAAACAATTCAAATATGGTTTCTTTTAATCACTATGACGCCGATAATGGTATCCTTGTTGAAATACAAGAACTGTACTTTCATTTAATAGCTTGGTACTCTATCCCCTCTGACAAACCTATCCCAATGCTTCGACGGTTTTAAGGCTCCAAATGTGTATGTATTTTCATCTTGAAGAAGAAATAACTCAGCAGCTCACTTGGGAGTTGGGACAGTATCTTATAAAGCGTGGGGAATCCCCTACATGGCTCTATTCTTGTTTTGTTTATTACGAAATAACAAGCAATGATTTTTTTTTTTTAAATAGAGAGAACACGTAACGTGAAGAAATAATAAGCCACTGCGGAGATAATATCTGCGCATTGGCAGTTGAAGGTCATTTGTACAAAACTGTAAAATCCATAGAGACAAATGCTGGATACATTAATGTAATGAGTATTCATTTACGCCCTAGTACATTCTTTGATGAACTGGTGGAAGTATTCTTTTCAAGAGAGCAAACAAAAGTTATCCATAAAGCACTTCCACCACTTTGGCAGTGAATATTCTAAAATGCACAAAGTGGGACTTCTCCATGTTTAAAGGGGCTGTTGATATTTTGGGGTCACTTGTACAAGTGCCATCTCCGAAGTGGCTTCATATAACCGAACATTCCACTTATCATGCTTTTCTTACAGAGAGTAGTTGACCAAACTCGTTGTTGGAGGGGGTGGGTCTTACACATATGTTCACATTGCCTTCTCCCTTTTCCTTTCTTTCTGTTTCTGTTGTTACCATTCGATTGAGGGGGCCCTCTTTCCGTAGCTTCACCTCCGAGTGGGCAGATCCTTCACTCATGTACTCCAACAGACTCCATATACTTCTTTTTAGACTTGTACATCTATGTATTCATGGGGTCTGTATAAGCATATGATTACTTTCCAATCTTTTTCATATGCCATGCCTTGAGCAAAGCCATTGGAAGATTATCAATGACTCTTTTTCTTCTAATACATGTATGCCTTTTGATGAGTATTTTCCACATATCAATAATGAAAGAGTGAGAAATTTAGAGTTCCCTGAATGCACGATCGAAAGCACACAAAGACTACTGTATAAAATCACAAACATGAAAACAAAATATTTCATTTCTTATGGTTTATTATTCATATATAATGAATATTAGGTTTTTGTTAAGTGGGTTGAAAGCTTCTTAATAAAACATTGACAGATTTTTACATTTCATACTCCACATTTTCATTTTTCTGAATAAGACGTAATTTGTAGAAAAAAAGAGAATTTATCAGGTTTTAAGAAATGTTTGATGTCCTTTCTTTCCATACAATCTTGATATCATTCACATGGAGAATGGCATACAACTTATTAGACATAATATATTATCTTCTACACACCCATATTAACATACTTTACAACGATATAATGGTATCAATATAGCTATAGAATGGGGGAAACAACATCAGATTAATAATAATTGATATTGCCAATGCAAGGTACCTGTACTCTTACGTTTCTTGCATTTAATAACAGGCTTAGCCTTTGGAAAGTTCTGACAATCATTCCTAAAATAAAAACAAACATAAAATTTAAACTCCAATACCAGCCCTCTATGGAATGTTTATATATCAATTTTAGGTAAAACAATTGTACTATTATTTTTTGTTTTAGATGGATTATGAAATGTATTACAAAGAGAGTCACTGATCAGGGTGTACATGGAAAGTATGAATACTACTAGATCACCGATATGAAATTGGACTCAGTGCAAATACAGAAGTAGAGTAGAAAGTATTCTATACAATGGCAATGATGACAAACAATATTGTATTTATATACTTGCAGTTGCTAAGATTAAAAAGCTAAGAGAAGGGTCAGAATGATGAAAGAGGCATGTGCAGAGAGAGGGGAGGTAGAGGTGGGGAGGGGGGAGCGTGAAAGAGAGAGAGAGACAAAGAGAGAGAGAGAGAGACAGAGAGAGGGGTGTGGGCCTGTGGGGGTAAGAGTTTCATTTCATGAAAACTTTTGCTCTTAAAATATCAATAATGCTATTCACAGCCAAAAGATCCACAAAAGCAACAATGACAAAACCTGAGCTGCTTGAGAACACCTACGATATACATTTCTTTGTCAGAATGTAGATTTCCAGTCATATACGTTTTTGCTGCACTAGCTGGCAAGAAAAACAAAATAAAATTATATACATTTTGTTCAACACATCTATGTAAATGCTGCTTCTCTGTTTGACTGTATCAAAGTTTACTAAGTAGTAATCCTCCAAATTATAATGACTCTTTCTCAACTGTCCGTATCTTTACCCTCAATACACAGAATTGTAGGTGAAGAGGATCAAAATGTAAAAAGGTAATTTAGACAAACTTTTATTCCCAGGAATCATGCTGATATTTTTCCTTCGTTTTATTTACCATAAATAGAAATGGTCTGCATGAGAGAACAGAGCTGATTAGAAAACATCTCCAAGGAGCCAAAAAATGACTAGCTCAAAAATCCCCACAATCACTTCAAACATTTTGGAATAGATATGTGCAAGAATCAAACCAGAAAGAGATGTAATGAAAAGGGAGAATACCTGTTTGCTATTTTACCATAAAGATCACAAAGTTTAAAACTTGATAACTGTCCAAAAAGATTATAGGCTCATGACATGAGATTGCACCAATTTTAAAGATTTATCTCAAATTTGAAGTATACAGGTCATAAGAGAGGGTAGTGTGCACTAGCATGAAAATATGATGAATTATTTTGTGAATGTTATAACAATTTATTTGGACCAACTTCAATCAACGCTCTTTGTACTATATTATTGGATGGTTCGACGGAGATAAGGCCATTGAAGTTAGTCCATGATGAATTGCGAAATTGCTTTTATTATCTCAGACTACACAATGAGAGTTTAAATATTTTGAGCTGTCATTGAGACTCTATATCTGAAAGAGAGCCCACAATAAATCAAGCAAAGGAAAGTGTGTTACAACTTAATAAATGACTTTGCTAAATCTTCTAGACTGGTATTAATACAAAGCATGAAATCACAATGTACTTTTGCTGACAAGACTCTGGTAATAGTACACAGTGTAATAGGCTAATGATTTTCAACACTGGTCAAACTCAATGAGGAAGATTCAATACTTTGAAACTTTTACATCTGTTCAAACAGTAATATTTTACAAAAATGAGGGCTTGAAGATATGCAAATAGATTTTGACTTTTAAATTATAGCAAAGTTAATTTGTTGATACTTGAAAAGAACATACATGTACATTAGATCAAGAGGCTATGGAGTAATGCAAACTTTACACAAAAAAACAAAGGTTTAACAATATCATTCCGTTGCAGAAATCTCCTTTATCACTTATCAGGACACAAACATTTGTACATGATTGGTGTCATAATTTGCCGTGAATATATTATGCAGTATATGAATATGATCTAAATAAAACCCATGAATTCCTTGCGGGTACAAGTATCCTTTTATTAAAACCAATTCTACATTCTATTCCACCATATGTTCTCTTAACACACCCATATGTGGTTACTCCATGTATTTATTCACTTTTCATAGAAGCATTAAAGTGTACCAAACACTAACAAATATTTTGCTCTGTGTGTAAGGTGTTCCATGTTGCTATACTACAATAACAAATATGAGCTTCAAATATCACCTCTATAAAGAGATACTGCAAGTTCAAAGACACTCTCAATAAACACCGAAGCCACAAGTGAGTAGAATAGTTGGTAAACCCATATGTGCTGGTTGTAGAATAGGGTGTGCATGGAACCCAAGGCTCTGTATGTCTGGTTTTATTTTATCCTTTATTCTCTTCATGCTCCTTAACTGTTAACCCATAGAATCCCAGGTAATTTTTTGGGTTGATTTTTATACATTCTAGCTACACACAAATATTTTTTTCTTCAGGTGATTGGTACACTTTAATGGCTTTGTTATTAGGGGTTGTACAGTGTCTTCAAAGCAACTTCCTCTTTATTGTGAAGTGTTTACATACATGAATAATATCTTTAAATAAATAAATAAACTCAAAATTAACAGCATTTACTCTCAGTCTTGAATACTAAGTAATTTCTCATTTACCTTCATCACACCATTTACCAGAATTGTGCACATTAACGTTTGTTACATCCTTCTGTGCAGTAGGTAGTAATCTAGTATATTGAATGATCTACATAAACAGTTTGGGGAAAGGTTCTCTTCTTAAAACAGAAAAAAGATGGTAGACATATGAAATCCATCCCTGTGGAAGCAGATTCATGAACAAAGTAACAGTGAAACCAGAGAATTTGTAATACTCCAAACTTGATTCTTCCTTTTTCTTAGTATAAACTTGGAAACAAATACACACTGTAGGTTAAAAATCAACTTGACTATAACAAAAAATTTCAATCTAAGTAGATTTGGATAATCATCATATTCAACATTCTATCCCAAACTTCTCAAATTCAATTGCTTTCTGTAATCAAACAACTAAAATACTGCATCCCTGATTCAATATTGAATACATCTAATGCATATTAGTTATGTTGCATTTACACTACAACAGTGATAGAGGTGGGAGGAAATCCTCCTTGTTGCAATTTCTCAGAGAGAATATTAAGTATGGATTGATTACCATGTGATTATACATCGATCACAAATATAATGGACTATTAGAAAACTGATCAGTGACCTCTACGGAGTTGAAAAGGTCAACTGTCATTTGGTCTGGAATCTAAAATAAAATACCGGTACAATATCCAGTGTGTATATACGATCCTATTTTGCCCACAAGTTTTCAATTATCAAACTTAGCTAACATCATTATGCCTACACCTAATTTTTCTTTTACAATTCTTTTATTATATCCTTCAATTCTCATATAGTTATCTGTAAACTAAAGGGCTTCAAGGAATTTTGTCTTAAGTTCCTTTTGGTCAAATATTAGGATGGGAAAACAGTCCATGACTGTCTGTATGCCCACACATTGTTTAATCAGACCAAACGGATAATAGAGTAAACTGGCATTAAATAGATCAGTAGGCCAAAAGAAAACTAGGGAGTGGAAAAGTGAAAATTTTTATGAAGTGATGATAAGAGCACACAGAAACTACACAAATTAGGTGAAGACAAAATTGATGTATACAGATTTAGAACACAATACACCAATAGGTTGTTGTCAAAATGGCAATTTTCTTAAGTATCTCTCATTATATTTTACCCTTCACATTAGTGTTTCACAAAAAGAAAATAAAAAGTTGCAAAATTCACTAAATCTTTGATCTTGATCACAGAACAAACACAATAGCACAATAAGTACACAAACAACAGAAAAGGGCTTTTTCAGCAGCAAGACAAATAAAGACAGCTATCCACACATAAATCTTAATTTCAGTTGCTTGCTGTATCACTCCGGTCATCTCCCATATATTGCAAATTGAGAAAGTCATAGATAGCAAGGTCACATGCAAGCACTGACTTTTCAGTCAGGTGATCAGTCTTGAAATCACAAACATGTATCATTGTAATAAAGCACTCTAGAGATCCCCTCCACATTGCGTCCTCCATGTATATTCCTTTAGAAGCGATTAATACAGTTTATTCCTTGATAATCACATCGATGTATAAGCAAAGTACTGTCATCTCCTGTTAGATTCACTATTACTGATCACTCTATGTACGTAGTCCCACATGTTCCACAACTGATCAGTAGTGTTCCAAGTACTTCAAATCACGCCTAGCTGATGTGTTCCAATCATGTCATTTCATTATTATGCTTCCATCATATTCTTTAAGACATTGTCATATTCCCGCAGCTTTTAAGCAGTATATTAACACTGTGTAAATAATAATTATATCCTTGCAAAGTAAAGCTGATTTGGGCTTCTGAACAGAACTGTATACGTTTTATTTGCTCTTTTTCTCTGCTTGTTTAATCTTTCTTGCTTGTGTACTCACATCACTAGCTGTTGCATTTTTATACAGGGGGCCATACATCTGTAAAACAGAAGAAAAAAAAAGAGAAAGGAATGATCATTAACACTGACACATGATGAAGAAAGAATAAAAGGATAATATGCATACACATGTTTATGTTCCCCTCACAGGTCTAATTGATGCTAAAATAATAAATAATAATAATAATGAAGAAGAAGAAGGAGGAGGAGGAGGAGGAGGAGGAGGACAAGAACAAGAACAATATTATTAATAATAATAACATTAAAATGCAATGTAATGGACAGAAACTTTTTATATTCATCAAATCAAATCAAAATGTTTTGCCTCCTCCTTTGTATATTATCATGTCCAAGTAATATTTCAATTTTGTTTTCACGCATGTCAATTTTGATTCTGATACAATAAGTAGACATTAATACAATCTTTACCATAGTATAAAAATAGGATAAAATAAAATAAGCAAATTAAGATTTGTATAACAGAAAACTGGTTATTGACAGAACACATTGCAACTGTTTATTGGGGGAAATTGTAAACTAGTAGTTATCTGTAAATTGTTTGTTTTATTATTTAGGGCATGGTATTTTCTCTGAAGATGAAATGCTGCCTTGGTTATTATTATTATTATTATTATAATTATTATTATTATTATTATAAAGCGAACTTTGTGTTTACTTACATGAACCCATATAAATTCGGTTCCAGTATCAATCCATGTCCCAACGTTAACCCACTTGCCACTATAACGCACGTAACTCCATGCACACAGTAGAAAGATGGCAAAGCCTAGCAGCATATTGGCCAGATTTGACAAGGAGTAGAATCCTACAAGTCCACACACCCCTGACAGGATGTACATTGCAAGTATGGTGGTCACGAGGGTGATAGGGGTTCGTGCTACGTTGAACAGGTTCTTGCTATCGTTGTGTTTGATGTACTGCTCGTAAGACTCCTCCATCTCAGTTAAGAGTTTGTCCTCGTATTCCTGACTGTACTCTGTTCCTCCCATCTTGCGTACTTCTCTGAACTGATTAATGGCTGCTTCCTTGGTTTGATTGTGATTCTTCTCTAGTTCGTCTGGACTCAGGTATGGCTTGTCACCTCCACATACCTGTATCACATATAAGAAGAGATTAATATAGCCTGGTATAAGACTGAGAATGGATTGCAAAATTCTTATGCTTTTAAAAGAGGTTCTGACGATCTCCTAATAATCTTTGTCCAAATTTGAATTCAGCATGTAAAACTACAAAATCAGCATTTTATTGTGTATAAACCAACATTAATAGAACTATTCATACAGTCCAAACTCTGGTATACTCATTGAAAACTACATAAACAACAATTCCAGATGGTTCCTTTGTGACTTAAAGAGAAGGTTGAGTTCTGGGAAGAGGTGAAAAATAATTTATAACCATTATCATTGTTATTATGCAAGTGTGGAAGAACATCAGAGAAAAAAATGTTCCCTGCAAAGCATGGCTCTTCAAATGCCTTCATATTTTAAATAGGACAAGTAACAGCTTAAAAATGAGGCCCCATTTTCATGCCACATGTTTGTGTAGTCCCATATGCATCATTCTGTGTACAGTGCTTGTTACTTTACCAAGAATGGGCCAAATTTCATATAATTTTGATAACTCCAGAACCTTGCAGTACACACCAATACTTATATGCTACATGATCAACTTTTTCTGATCGATTCCACACCCTTTCTTTCACAATGCAATCGCATGACCAGAACTCAACTTTATCTTTTAGAGCTGCATATGTGCCTTTACTATAAAACTAAAACTATTGTGGAAAGACTTGTTGAAGATGGTTCTAGGACACCTACCCCCTGGACAACCACCCCCGGATAAACACCCCTAGGATAACCACTCTCTAGGACAACTACCCCCTAGACAACTACCCCCTAGGGTAACCACCCTCTAGGACGACTACCCCCCTAGGATAACTACCCCCCGGACAACTACCCCCTAGGACAACTACCCCCCGGACAACTACCCCCTAGGACATCCACCCCCCTGGACAACTACCCCCCGGACAACTACCCCCCAGACAACTACCCACTAGGATAGTTGTCCGGGGGTAGTTGTCCTAGAGGATGGTTGTTGTAGGGGGTAGTTGTCTGGGGGCTAGTTGTCTGGGGATAGTTGTCCTAGGGGGGTAGTCGTCCTAGAGGGTGGTTGCCCTAGGTGGTAGTTGTCCTAAGGGGTAGTTATCCGGGGGGTGGTTGTCCAGGGGGGTAATTGTCCGGATACGGTTGAATATATCAAACTAAAGGCTCGTTCAAATATGGCGCGGTAGACCGCCACTAAAAACAGCTGACGTTTAATTGAATGGCACCTGCGTGCAACAAAGGACTTGCAAGTAATTCACTGAGCTCTGTGTTATAAGATGCAGAAATGTGATGCCTATTACACTCTATGTCCTCATTAAAACTAGATGGATCTTGGACTGCGGGCAGTTAAAAATGTTCTCACAATATCGTGATTACAAGCTATTTTTCAAATACATGTATGACTCTTTGATCTTTGACCTCATGACCCTAAAATCTAATCAGTTTATTGGCTCTGCAAGATACATACATGTCCTGAGTTTGATAGTAATCCATCCGTCGGTTCTATTGATAATGCGTTCACAAGCTATGTTTGCATACGTAATGAGCCCCATGACCTTTGACCTTTGACCTCATAACCCCAAAATCTAATCAGTTCATTGGCTCTGCAAGATACATACATGTCTTGGGTTTGATGGTAATCCGACCATCGGTTCTTGAGATAACACGTTATTACAAGCTATTTTTGCATGCATAATGAGCCCTGTGACCTTTGACCTCGTGACCCCAAAATCTAATCAGTTCATTGGCTCTGCAAGATACATACATGTCCTAAGTTTAGCGGGAATCCATCAATTGGTTCTTGAGATAACGCGATCACGAGAACGGGACGTACAGACGTACGGACGGACAACCTGAAAACATAATGCCTCCGGCTACTTTGTAGCGGAGGCATAAAAAATAAAACTACTGTGTTTTGCTGCATCATAACTGAACGAGCCTTAACCATTCAAAATGGTTCTCATTTAATGCTAACCCACATTGTGACTCTCAAATTACATGCAAGCAGGCACTCAAGCAAGAAGTTTTCATCCTTATCAACAGTTGTGGCATGACAATGGCAAATGCTAGGCACTGGTACAATCACTTTTCAGCATGACATATGAACATGGCAGCCTTGATACTGTTGTCATTCTATCTACTACCAAACTCTACTCACCTGTTCCATATCCTTAGTGTATTTGTCCTTAGCGCTTGCTACTGCAGCTAAGTTATTGGCCTCTGCTGTAGCCTAGTAAAACAACAAATGAGGTAAATGCATACTAGTGGTTACACACATCATTCTATGATGGATAAATATAACTTGGAAACATAACAACAGCATTATAAAAGCAATGCAATTCTTTCAATGCCTGTACCCATTCTATTTACAAGGCATCACAGAAATGTGTCTTTTATGTAATAAGGCTATTACTATTAATGTAGTTGAAATTATTAGTTTATTTCAAATTCATGTATCTTGATGTGAAGTTTTATGGGTAGTTGAATCAAAGTATATATTGATATTATATTGATGATTTCATTTACTATTTCTCTGCAATATTACAAAGGATACAATTTAAATGCAATTGAAAACTGTAATATTATTAATTGTATTGTCCTACATGTTTCTTCTTACCTGTAGCATAGTCTTAGGTTCAGGTAAATCATCCCCCTGGTAGATATTGATGTAAGCCTGAATCAAACAAACAGCATGAAAAGAAAGACTAGTGTGTAAATACAAAGTAAAATTACAAGAAAACTAGAGAAAAGGGATATAACCACTCTCAAGAATATGAGTTTGGACAAGAATTCAAATTTATGTGAATGTTACTTTTGTAAATAGTGATATTCTTTGATTACAGATAATGAAGATGAATATCTGTAATCAAAGATTATTTATGACATCAACATCTATTAATGAACAGGGTGCATTTTTAGAATAATCACTGCCAAAGTCATGGATGTGCTTCATGAATACCTTTTGCTTTCCCTCTCAAAACCTGTCTGCACTACTTGTAGCTACTTGCTCCCTCTATAATAACAAACAATGCCTAAGCAGTACCCATTGGTCCCCCATGATCCTCTTTTTCTTATGTTAGTTGAGAGCTGATTTGATGAGATAACCACCTGTCAGTGACCATGCAGGGAGGTCTAATTCCTCCTGGCCAAACTAGTGCAGACGGGCTTTAAAGGGATTGGGTATCTTTGCCTCAGATTCTAAACGAAATCCTGGATTTAGCTCATGCTGCAATCATAATTATAAACCTTTAGGTCAGTCAGGAATCCTATGACTTTTACAAACCGATCGCCTGTCTGATTATCAAGATATTTATGATTGGAATTCAAAATTTCATGAAATTTCAAATTTTATTACACTACAGTCTATTGGGAAAAATGAGTATGGTAAAACCGGTCACTCAAAGATTTTTACTTTTTGGAGGCACTGCATGATCATTTTGAAGCGCAATTCTTTTAGGGCTTCAATATTACACCATATCAGAGACACTGATGACACTTAGGGCCATGCATCTCAGATTTGTAAAACTGGAAACATTGTTAACCCATGCCTTTAAGAAGAATACTCCCACATGTGTTCCTTAGAACGTACCCATTGGTTAATAAATGAAAAATGATTACATAACTTTTATGAGCATGTATCCAGTATTCATCTCAGTGGGTTTTACAATTTTGGTATGAATGGCCTTTATCTGCCCATGCCCAAATAGTATCTACATTACCTTCTTCTTATTTCTTTCTTGAGTAAACAGAGGCAAATAAGCATTTATATAGAGTGTCCAAGGATATTAATGATGTGAACAGGATTCAAAGTCAACAAAATTGATCTACTGTCCAGTGACATATCAACCATTTTACTGTATAAATTATAATAATAATAATAAAAGTGGGTATGTATGTAGCGCTGATGTCTGTCAGACTTTACACTCCTTGCCCTCTACAATTATTTCCCAGGCCTTAGCATGGCTGCCAGTATGGTGCTCAAGCATATTTAGGAATTAATTATTGCCAAGTACCCAATTACCTTACCTGGGTGGAGTATGGAAAATGTAGATTAATGTCTTGCCAAAGGACGTTAGTGGGTTTATCTACCTTTTGTATTGTGTTATGTCCTGAAATAGAAGTTTACCTCTCTACCAAATAATAGGTGATTCTATACGTTAGAGTGTATTCTCATACTGACCTTAAAGTATTCTAGAAGTGCCCGACCCGTCACCTTAGTGCCATTGATCTCCTTGACAATCAGATTGTCCTTCGAAAGCAGAAGAGGAGCTAATTCCTGTAGGTGGGTCTTGAATTCTTCACTGATATCTGAAATAAAGAAGGAAACAAAATGATTTTGGATCATGATCTTAATTCTTAAATCTGTTAAAGGGTTTAACCAAACTGACAAATTTAAATCCTTTTCTTTCATAGTACCTTGGGTTGTTCAGAATAAAAATATTTTTGAATAAAAAAAATAAACATTAATTTCTTGAAATTGGCTTCATGTAGAGGGATTTTTTTTAAAAAATCAATATTTTCACATACAAATTAAATGTATTTTTTAAATTCTACCATACAATTTTTTACTTTGAAAGTTCATTTAATATACAATATAGTTTGTCTACAGAATGTTCGAGTAGAAAATATATAACTCGTGTTAATTTAAGAAGGCAAAGTGAATTCATTCATTCCTTTAACAAATTCTGTTCCTCTTGTTGAAACGATATTACCCACACAAAGGTGTCCTGCACCATACCAAACAAATGGGAAATTAGTTAAAAGTCAGGGGTCTTTCTTATTTTTATAGGTAAAAATATTTTCTAATTGCATAACTTTCAATCATGTTTTAGGAAGTGAAACCACCTACCTGCTAATCTTCCATCAAACTTAGGATTGGTAGCTACAGCTAGACCAGGATGAGGCATCAAGAAGCAGCCAAGTCTCTTGAAGCAGCTTGAGATATGACGTCTTACATCCTGTAACTCTTTGTGCTTAGCTGATTGCTGTCGGTACAAAATAGATGACAACAACAAAACAAGTAAATTCAATATACTGATCGTATCCGGACACCTACTCCCTGGACAACTACCTCTCGTGCCCTAGGATAACCATCCTCCAGGACAAGTACCCCCAGACAACTACCCACTAGGGCAACCGCCCTCTAGGACATATACCTCCTTGACATCTACCACCTATGGTAACTATTATATCCTGCATCAAAAATGTGTTGGCTTTTGATTGGTTGAGAGCTCGTCACATGACCAGAAATATTTGAACTATTTTTAGAAAGTGCTATATGAGAGTACTATTTGGGAGTACTATTTGAGATTTGAAATTTTTTTTTTTTTTTAAATCTTAATTTAATGAAAACAAAATATTCTAAATCTTTTTAGATAAAAATTGACATTTTTTTGTTCTAAATCTTTTTTTGTCCCCCCAATTTTTTTTTTTTTTTTTAATAAAATAAATTTTTGATGCAGGACATAAAACAAATATACCATGCCTTCTATTCGAGGTACTGGTTAAAACTATGGGCCTCGGTGACTCCAAAAGTACCATTTGCTTCGGGGCTGCGCCCCTCAGCAAATAGTATTATATCCTGCATCAAAGATGTGTTGGCTTTTGATTGGTTGAGAGCTCGTCACATGACCAGAAATATTTGAACTATTTTTAGAAAGTACTATATTAGAGTACTATTTGGGAGTACTATTTGGGAGTTGAAAATTTTTTTTTTTTTTTGAAATCTTAATTTAATGAAAACAAACTATTCTAAATCTTTTTAGATAAAAATTGACATTTTTTTTGTTCTAAATTTTTTTTTGTCCCAAAAATTTTTTTTTTTTTTTTATAAAATAAATTTTTGATGCAGGATATAAAACAAATTTACCATGCCTTCTATTCAAGTACTGGTTAAAACTATGGGCTTCGGTGACTCCAGAAGTACCATTTGCTTCAGGGCTGCGCCCCTCAGCAAATAGTACTATTGGAGTCACCTCTTGCGCATAGTTTTAACCAGAACCTCTCAAGACAGTGTATATTTGTATACTATTGGAGTCACCTCTTGCGCATAGTTTTAACCAGAACCTCTCAAGACAGTGTATATTTGTATACTACCCAACTACCCGCGGACAATAACCACTTAGGGTAATTACCAATCGGGGGTAGTTGTCCTAGAGGGTGGTTGTCCTAGGGAGTGGTTGTCCGGGGTGGTTGTCCGGGGGGTGGTTGTCCGGGGTAGTTGTCCGGGTAGTTGTCTGGGGGGTAGTCGTCCTAGAGGGTGGTTGCCCTAGGGGGTAGTTGTCCTAGGGGGTAGTTGTCCGGAGGGTGGTTGTCCAGGGGGTACGTGTCCTAGAACCATGGCATACTGATGATTGGCAACCATAATATAAATGACAATAATCAGTAGATGATTATCTGATTCATGAAGCTCTACTAGGTTCTCATCAATCCATAACACACTCGAAGCTCATGGAAAGCTTGGAAGACTTTAGAAAAAAAAGTAAAAACAAGGATGATAAATATGTCAGTGCAAACTTCCAACCTGCACAATTTTTGGGTTAGGATGCTGCAAGGCCATATATCAGTCAATTTGGACCAAGAGTAAAACAACTTTCTGCTACAGAGCCTGAAGCCCTGACTGCAAGATACACATGTCAATTATTATCATTACCTACTGTATTCAAGCTTTATCCGAGCTGTGATACAGTCTTCAGAGTATGTTTCCTACAAGGAAGGCAGGAACCCAATTATTACATCTCAGTTGAGGAGAGACAATACTAGATCAAATGCCTAATTGAATCTTACATACATGTACAAAATACCTGTGATCATAAGGTATTAGAGCACAAACCATTTTCTTATGACATGAGACATATGTTGAGTGTGTGTTACTTACATGTAACTTCTTGTCAAGTAATTTGGAACCTCCACTTTCCCCGAAGGCATATTCATAGGGGTAGCTCCAATCACGAACCAGGAAATTCAGAGACTAAAATCAAAATAGAAATAAGTATGAACTTATTATTGTTCACAGGGCAAACAAAGATAATTCTCATCTTTGAGTGATACAATGAGTGTGAAGTATCAGACATATTTTCAAAATATCAAGCACATGAATGAATACAATAATAGGAACTGTTTGATCATTTTACAGTGTTTTATTACTCTCTCAGGGATGCCAGTGGCAAATGGCTCCAGGGCCTGAATTTTTTGGAGGGTTAAAACAATGTGTGCAAAGCGCACATCACGAGTGCCAAGTCCCATTCGGCCGGGGTCCTGCCTTAGGGCCCTGGAAGCTCTGGGTTTCTAGATGCTCTCTGCTGCAATCTGACCTTATTCTAGGGATATTTTCCTCAAATTCTATCCAAGTTTATGGGTAATTTTTATGTCAGAAAGCCTCTATCCAGATATATTTCAGAGAAAATGAACAAGTGATTTAAGTCCATGGGTAGATAATGTACAGTGTGTAAACTTAATTTAGTGAAATGGTGCAAAATAGGAAAGAGTTAAATTTTTTTTTAAGTCAAGCTATTTTTTTACAGTTCTTAAATCAATCTAAAAGACCGTTATTTTGGATTGGGTATTATTATCAATTACATATGCAGGGGCAACTCTGCTTAAAATGTTCAATTGTATTCATTTCAATTTTTAATACAAAACGAAAACCATTCCATCATAACACACATAACACACCCTGTACATTTAGTCAGAAAGTAACAATACCAATATGTCTACATCCATTGTGTAGTCAATTTAATCCATAAATCAGTCACAAAATCACGGAACTATTCCTAGAATTGCACGAACAGTACACACGTATCATATCGATGTCGCAACGGCATGCACTATACACACGTCAACACAGACCGTACCGCGGCCGCGCCAGCGCCAGCGGTCGTGACAATCCGCACATGGCCACACTCATATCCACAACATGCAAGATCGTACATGGTGGACGCTAGACTGACGGTACAGTCGTTTTACCAAAATTAACAATTATGCACGATGCCCGTACCATGCAAAGTGCGATTGTGTTCTAATAACGGCTCGGACAATTCTAATTCTTTCAGAATTACACATGTACGAAATTTCTCCCGTCGCACACACATCTGGTGCTCTTCCAAGTTGGAGAGAAGGCCAGAAAAAAATATATACGAGACCAGAAATTTGACACCCAAAATATTAAAAAGCCTGAGTACTGGCAATTGACGGAAAATTGGCATCCCTGCTCTCTGCAGTGGATTCAATTAAGATTCTGCAGTCTGCACTAAGACAAGACACACCTGACAGCCTTCATTTTAAAAGAGTGCATATGCTATTCCAACTGTATGATGTTTGCACTTTATGTACCCAATTATATACCTAGGTGGAGAGAAGCAATATTTAAGGGCATACAGTGCCTATTAGGCGGGGCTTAACAACATGATCGTTGCATCTTCATTCGACCCACTCAACAAGGAATATGATGAATATATTAATGTTGATACCTTGGAAGGGCGATGCAACGTATGCTCTACCTTTACTTAGTAAAAAGATACAGGCTTAATTGCCATTGGATTTCAGGTTAGGTATAGGATTAGGCTTAGGAATAGGGCTGGGTCTAATGTTGAAGTTAGACATTTGACTAGTAATTATAAATAGTCATACCCGTCATACAATCCTTGGAATAAACATCAATGACTGACCTGGAATGGTTTGGCTTCAGAACTCTCCTCCGCCATAGCAAGCCTTCCATACTCAGTAAACAGTTGTAAGTGCTGTAGGTCATCCTCCTGAATATTTTGACTCAAGTTATAAACCTGCAAAGTATAAAGAACAGTGTTTCATGTACATGTACAGATGTAGAATATGCTATTGTAGAGATGTAATAGAAGGATATACCAGTACCGGTATCCAATCAATCTTGTATTTTAAAGCCATCAGCACTTATCAGTAAGATATCCCCTCATACCCAACAGCACATCTTAAGCTTTGCCCTCTAAAGGCTTGTTCAGATATGCTTTGGTAGACCGCAGCTTATTATATTTGTTTGGTGTCAATGAATGGCAACTACTCACAACAAAGGTCCTAGGCGTATTCACTGAGCTCTGCGTTATAAGGTACAGAAATGTATTAAGCGTATTACACTTATGTCATCATCAAAAAAGATGCGTTTAACCACATCGTATCTGAACAAGGCTTTACTGTTGGCAAAACCTTAAGAAAGAAGTAATTTCTCCACTCCCATTAAACAAATAACTAAGGCCATGGTCGCAACTGGCCATGCACCTCTTTGCTGCTGTTCTAAGCTGCAATTTGCTGAAAATCCGTGTGTTGCATGAAGAGATCTGTAGATTTCAGGTCCAAATGTATTAACAATGGCAAACCTTGCAGCCACTGCAAGATGGACATGCAACTGGCTGCATATGTCATCTGTGTTCATAAAAAACATGGCTGAACACTGAGATTACTGGACATGTCAACAGCCTTCTGCAACCATTTGCTTGCTCCAACAGGCGGGCCTGAGAAAATGTGGTGATCCCCATTTCCAACACAATTATTTTCTGTGAAATCCACCCCAGACCTGTCCCAGAGAGGTGCATGGTCAGTTGTGACCTTGGCTTAAATTACACACATTGTGCAGATAGTTTAATCAAGAAAATAATTCATCCGTAAAGGCTCGTTCTGATATGGCGCGGCAAACCACATCAAAAAACCTGCCACGTCTTTTTTTAAAATGTGTGAATGGATGGCAACTGCATGCAGCAAAGGACTTGAGCATATTCAATGAGCTCTGTGTTACAAAAAAAAACTGCCACAGATTTGCTGTGTCATTTCCAAACGAGTTATACGGCAGCCAACCAACTCACCTGAACTGAGCTAGTCATGGTACTTAGAGCAAACACCGTAGCACAATCTCTGACTGTTGACTCAGAATCAAAGGCTCCCTGAGTATCCATTAAGATCACTGCAACCTACAAAGAATAACAAGTTCAACTTTCACTTTCAAATATACACAACATACATACATAAAAATTTAACTTTTGTTACAAAAAGTAATAGTTGCATAAATTTGTTTAGTTCTTCTTAATTAAGTCAGAGCCCTAAGCTGTGAGAAACAAGGAAAAAGTGAAAATTGGTTTTAACAGTAAGGCTTTAGTACTACGGTTACATCAAAATTCTTTATGATCCTATTTAAAAAAAAATTATTGATAAACGCTCTTTAATTATTGTAGTTATTGTTTTTCTCACATCATACTGTAACCTTGGGAATTCAGTCTTCGGACAGCAAGAATAGAATTTACTCAATACAATTCTTCAATGAGATTTTACCAAATAATTATCCAATTACGAAATCTTATTCAAAGTCAGTCACAATGGTGATTGAACAAATCAACAAGGAATATCAATATATGGTATCAAATCTGGAGCTCAAATATGGTGGGTCTGCCTGCCAGGCATGCATTGTATGAAAACAAAAGATGGCCCCGTCTTACCTCTTCATCATTAGGTCCAGGACATAGGAATACTTTGCTCCAAGCCCAGATCCCTGTGGTTTCCCTCTCAGAACCTCCCCTCCAGGAGAACCCTGCTAACGGTTGGTCTCCTGGTCCAAGCCAATCACTTGATCCCTGTTAGACAACACAATACATGAATGGGACATGAAACTATGTACACTCTTCAAATCCTATGTAGATTCCACAAAGGTAGTGCAAGGTAGTGACAATTCACAAGTAGACATGTATAAAATATCAAATTTATAATAATAGACAATAGAGGATTATCAAGTTCCTATGAATATGAGCAATCAACAAAAACTGACAAAATACTAACGACATGTTTCCACAAAAATTATGATTTCAGACTAGGTTTTATGTCTTATCCATCGTGAACACAAGAAATTAAAGGGCATGCATTATACATGTGCCTGGATTAAAACATTAAGTCTGAAATTATCATTCACAACTACCTTGAATCTGAAATTCTGAATGCATTTAAAGTTTGTCATCATACTGTTTAACTATAAACCCAGAATGAGAATAGTACGACTTGTTCAGGTATTTATGGGCAATTGACTTACTTGCATGTTAAGGTATCTGAGCATGAAGTCGAGAAGGAACGACTTCCCTTTCCTAAAAGCTCCTGCCACTGAGACGATACACACCTTCTTGTCTCTTACATCCTCATTGAGAAGCAGTTCATCTAAGGCTTCATGGTTTAACTCAAACGAATGCTCATCAGTTGTGGTGATGATCTGGACTGGCTCCCCTATCTGGGCAGCCTCTGGTATGGGTGGCATTATGACTGCATAGAGAGATACAGAAAGACATTAGCAATGGATCAGTTCAGAGGAACGATCATTAGTTGTGGTGATGATCTGGACTGGCTCCCCTATCCGGGCAGCCTCTGGTATAGGTGGCATTATGACTGCATAGAGAGATACAGAGAGACACTGGTAATGGTTCAGCTCAAAGCTCTGAAGGCCTGGCATGAACCAAGTTTCCATGATATAGTGCTCAAGCATCAAAGGTAGGCCTATATTTTCCCACTGGGTCCCTGTGTACTTCATCTGTGTTAAGACTGGCAAGAGCAAATTAATATCTTGCCACAGGTCATTTGTGCCATGGCAGGGATTAGAACCCATTATGTGTGGTCCACAGTCTTCTGGTAACTATGTCCCTTTGACCACACCTCAAAAAGTGAGAAACTAAATCAGGGGCTCTGTCATTTTTTCTTCTTTAAGGGAAATTATCAACATGTAGACATTGCAGAGAGATAAATATGGGGTGTCTCCAAAAGAAAAATCAACATAATTTTGATTGGCAACAACTTAACAAACATTCCAACTGAGAAAAATCCTCTTTGAAGGAACATACTTATTGGGGCAGGGTATTTCAGCTCCTCGATAACAATTACACGAAATGCAAACATGTATGCAGAGGGTTCTACAATGAAAGAAAGAGACCTACAAGTAATTTCATATCTTGAATCGTTAGAGTTGTAAAATTGCCTTCATGTACCTGAGCACTTTCTCACATTTACAGCTAAGAATCTGGCTTCCAAACAGACAATCTATATGGTGTCCTTGCTTTGCAAGAATGTCCAAAGAAACATCTACCGGTATTTGAAATTCCATCTCTAAGATTCCTGCTAATTTATTGGATAAAATAGTCTGTCGACACTCTACATGACCTTGTATGTTATATACATACGTGTACATACAGTGTAAGCATATCTCTCAAGTTCTAGAACCTTGTTGTAGTGTGAACACAACTGAAGCTGCCCACTGATATTGACCAATGCATTCATCTTTCATCACCTTTAAGAGCTGTCGCTCATCATCTGAATAGTTTAGTATCAACCTTTGCGCCCAATTTCAGAGATAGCGTATGACTAGAAAGAATTTGAACCTCATTCTGTGCTCCACATGTACATGTAAGTGCTCCTAAAACAATGCCTGCATTCAACAAAAACAACAACTTCTTGAAAAAGGCCCTAATGGTGTATAAAGCTATGTATTATGGGTTTGGGAATTGTTTTCTTTTTTTCCATACTGCTTCTATCATATGATTGCATAATTTTTAGTCTGTAATTCAACACTTTCATATGTGATGTATATAAGATCATGAATATTAGTATTTACCAATCGAGAAGAAAAGAAACTAAAGGCCTATACATCTATTGTCTACCATGATCGACTGTACAATTAGGCCAAATAAAAAAAAAACATGTTTAGCGTCCTGCCTTTTTGAAAAATAGGAAGGAGGCCCTTTTTTTTTCTTCAAAATGGCCGCTCGGTACATTTTCCCAGACAGTCGGGCTATTTTTCAAGACGGCCGCCAGCCTTTTTTTTTTTTTTTTTAAATCAGAAATAGATCATTTTATCAGGGTTTTTCATGTTTTTTTTCTTTAAATTTTTTTTTTTTTAAATTTAATTTTTTTTTTTTTTTAACTCAAAAAAAAAAAAAAGGCGGCGGCCCCCAATAAGGAAGCGGGCGTGGACGCTAAACATGTATATATTTTTTAATGGCCTTATGTACAGTGTTGTATGTAAAAGCTCTTACTTCATTTCATGTTCACTCTAACCAATAAAAACTGTACAAGCAGTCATGTCTCCATTCATGTCTCCATTCATGTCCCCTTATTTACAATTTTATATTCATGGACTCAGGAAATAAACCGCATACCATGATCTCTCTCTTTCAGTCAATTCACCACAATGAATATTTGTATCATATGTACAACTGGAATCAAAATTCATACCAACGACATTATAATCAATGAGGCATTTTTGTTAATACCCAGAGGCTATTCTACAAGGCAGAATGATAATGGCATGCAGCCAGGATTGGCATTCCCAGCATACTGTACTACATATCCCTGCATGATGCCACAACTGTTTTCACGTCATCATGCCCCATCAATGAATGGAAAATAACAACACATTGCTGGCATCACTTCATTTCAACTATCACTGCTATTACAATACAGGCTATTGTGTGTTATAAATGAGAAGAATGATACACAGCAGTGCTGCATACAGTGTATGTGTGCAAATTCACGCCAAATGAGATATCGAACACATGTACAGTGTCTGTGAATTAGTTGATTCTCATGCCATATTGCTATAAAATATTAAACTCTCAAAATGACATTTTTTTTTCTTTCTCTTTGCCTCTAATGAGGTGTTTATTCAATATTCAAGTCAGAAATGACTCCTCTTCATATTATTGATTTTTTTAAAGTACATGTAGTGTGCCTACTGCGGTACAAACATATTTCACACTGAAAATGAAAATTGATGTTCCCTATATCATTAGTGATCTTTCTTACAACTATTATGATGATAATATTTTTTCCTTTACATCGTAAGCCAATTTTATAAATATCTCATCAACTTTCTCACATAAAAAAAAGTTAAATATACAGAGGCATCTCAACCTGCATCCAGAAGACAACCTTAAAGGGATCGTTTAACAGTGTTAAATCTGAGATACACGGCCCTACATGTTATTAGTGTCTGTGATATGGTGTAATAATGAAGCCCTAAAAAAATTGCGCTTCAAAATGATCAAGAAGTGCCTCAAAAAGTAAAAATCTTTGATTGACCGGTTTTACCATACGTTTCCTAATAGACTATAGTGTTATGAAAACCATCAGGCAAACGGTTTTCAAAATTTGTAATTCCAATCATAAATATCTTGATAATCAGACAGGCGATCAGCTTGTAAAAGTCATGGGGTTCCTGACTGACCTAAAGGTTTATGATTATCATTGCATCATGAGCTAAATCCAGAATTTTGTTTCAGAATCTGAGACAAAGTTACCGGATCCTTTTAAAAGTAATACAAAGTTTTGGTACATGTATATGGGGTCATGAATTTGGTTCAAATTAACAAATTGGAAGCATATGCGATTTTACAATATTCAATATTCAGTTGAAATCAAGTCTAAATTGATGATATTGTAAATAATAAACTCTTTATGTAATTGTTGTATGTAGCTCCCTCTTTAAGACTGGTATTACTTTAGCTTTAAAACAATGTTTCTTGACTACAATTGACCGATTTGCTATTCCCGTTTGGAAATTATATATCAGAACTGCATATTCTGAGATTTTCATGGTCGCAGCTACAATGGAATGGCCTTAAGCGCTATTTGAAATATTTGAAATTTACCGGAAGCACCGGTAAGTTTTGATTATTCAATTTCTCGAAAGCAGAAGTGTTTTAGGGGCTAAATTTGCTAGTGCTTATAATACATCCACAGGGGCATCCAAACATTTCAAAATTTTAAAGAATTACTATCCATCCAATCTTCAAAATTTCCCCAACCTTTGCATTACCTTTAAGTAACCATACATGTATGTAACCCTAAGTAAATAAAAGTCTCCTAGTTGAAATGATAAGTACTGCATCGTTTTGCCAATACGTACATCTAGGATTGCCATCATGGCAGATTATTGAGATACCATGCAGTACCTGAATGAGAGTGTGTTGTGGTCACAGCTTGACTCATCCAGTAGGTGACTAATGATTGATATGAACAACTAATGAAACTGAAAACTTGCCTCTGATGACAGTGTGTATTCAGTATGTGTTCATTGTATCATCATCAGTACTATTCAAATCCCATTATGCAGAACTTTGAACATTACAAAATGTAGAATGCTCAGCAAATTATATTACTGCATACATGTGTAGCTCTTTTTATCAATTTGAGCTGTCGAACACTCTCCTTTTTCACCAGAAAACATTAATTCATAATGAATCAACAAACGTGGAACATTTAGGCATGAAAACCATGAATGCATCTCATTTTCATAAAACACTATTGACAACAAAGATGTCACAAAATACTGTAAAACATACATGTATGTGTAGTGGCTATTACTGAAAATATCATGTTTACTAGCTGTCCTGGGCTGGGGGTATTCCAGAACAACTACAATTTGTAACTACATGTACATGTACATATATATACTACTCCTGCTAAATACTAGTTTACCGCCAATACAGGTTGTGGGAGTTCTTTGTGAAAATTTGAGAAACTGCAGGTGTAAGAATACAATATACTGTACATGTACATGTACAGTGTGTACATGGACATATATTTACACATGCACGCCTACATTGTAATCTAAAATACCCCTGAATGTGAATAGTCTGTATTTTACTATTTTAATGACATCATATACTGTACAAGGAGACTTTGTTGCTTTTTTTCTTCACCTACAGTATTTCATAATGAAGGCCTGCACTGAACAAACTTTGCCACCTCATCTAATGTGTACATGTACATGCAATAGGCAGAAGGAGATTTATTGTCATATAATTACAACACCCACCCTCCTATACAATCACACTAACAGTGTAATACACACGCTATCTGATAGTGATACATTGTACTTTTGTCATCTGTGTACATGTATAGTACAGTTGCCCTCATAAATTGCATGTACATGTACCTGTACACACTGTACCTACTGAATTACACAATGACTAATACAACAAGGTCAATCTGTGGAAACAAACATTTCAAGGGAAATGCATTTTACCATGATAATCATTGTATACAAATCAGCACTTCAATCATATCAAGAAGGCCAAATACACAGGAAAGATATCAAATACTAATTATATATCGATTTATGTATATGTACCTGCTGAGCCTGAACTCAACAGTGCCCGATGTATCAAAAATATATATCCTCATATATCATATTGATTGCACACTGAGCACATAACATCTAGAAAATAGGGACTTTCATACGTGTACAGTATGTATTGAGCTAACATGTTGATTATATTACGTGTAAACTATAAAACATCAAGTAAAAACTCATGTTGCTCCACTATCTGGATGTTGATGCTCAGTCCTGGCACATGTCTTTACAAGTTATACAACAAGGCTCATTAACAACGTGCCAAGTCTATCTGGGAAACAACATAATTTGCCCCATTGTCCACTTGTCATTGTACATGTATACACTATTTCAAAGATAAAGACCAGTTCTGGTCATGCGATTGCATTGTGAAAGAAACGTTGTGGAATCGGTCAGAAAAGGTTGATCATCTAGCATATAAGTATTGGTGTGTACTGCAAGGTTCTGGAATCATCAAAATGATAAGAAATTTGGCCCAGTCTTGGTAAAGTTACAAGCACTGTACACAGAAAGATGTATATGGGACAACGCGACCACGTGCGATATCTATTTGGTCCCAATAGATATAAAAATTTACCAAATATATCAATTAGCAGGCGGTTTCCCGACTTTCCCGGCAAAATTTGAATCATCACGTATTAGTCAAAACATATTCTTTCACATGATTGGTAATGAGAGCTTCCATTTCATTTTTTTGAGAGAGGGGCATTTCCAAAACTTAATACATATACATGTACATGTATTTACAATAAAAGCTTGGTTGAATTAAACTTTCCTCTCTAATTCAAGATGTCAATGCTCAAACTGAACAGACAATACAGTATGAATGATCAATACACACTAAATAAGAAGTTCTCTGATCTGATCATTTCTGAATGCTATTGTATTTGGTTAATGTTGTGTGTGTGTTCATTGCATTACATTGTTATAGCAAGCTACTTGTAGTTTTTCTGATAAGCACACAGCTGGCTCTTAGCCCATCTGCATAGAATGCACCATGTGTTTAACTAGTAGTACCGGTAGTACATGTTCAGAACAGTATGCAAACCATACACTACAATTAGAACCAGAGTTCTTCTTCATTTTCTTCTATAATGGAACATATAGAAACAAAAGTAACATGACGACACTCCCTCTATCAATTTCTTCTTGTTTCCACTTCTCCAATATCTAATTTGGAAAAGACTAAGTTCGATCTCAGGCCCTGTCTCAAACTCGACATAGGTCAACCCAATTATCTACACACGTGTACATACATGTACAATACATATTTCAGAGACACAGGTGTCAACTCCCGCGCTACATGTACATGTACATGTTCATCAAACTCATATTCAATTCAATTTCAATTTTCGGTTTTATTAAAAATTTACCAAATAAAAAATCTGAAGACTAACAATACCTGGTTCACATTGTATCATATAAAAATGCATTAAAAACAGTGGATTTAAAAATTCAGTAATAAGTTACAGTAGGAAAAACATCACAAAGTAAAAACGATTGTAAACTAGAAAAGTAATTCGTCATAGGGACGAATTAGGTGATCTGTCTTCAATTCTTATGATCAGTAAAAGGTCAAAAAGAAAAAAAAGTGAAGATTTTTTTTTTTGGAGACGCCCGGACTCGAACCAGGGATCTCGAGGTCGGAAATCAAGTGTGTTACCAAAACATTTCCCATAGCGTTTACAGGTGTACATGTGAACGGGAAATGGAATTCTCAAATCCCACTTTGCAAGTGAAATAGCTTGATCCCGGCATCTGATCGAAAAATTAAGGGCACACTCGTGATAGCTTATTGTCTCAGCTACAACATACTCGAAGCTCAGCGAAACAAAGCTAAAACGACGGAGATATTGCTCGCGAAAGACGGGAATGTAGAATCCAGTTTTGAGAAAAGTCATGTCCCATAGAGAATACACGCAAAATGTGAAAAATTGACATGCCTCCTTTAATCGCAAAAATACGCCATGATGCCTTTGTCAAAATGAAAAATCGTGATGACGGCATTTGTAGAGAATTGTCTCAGCTAGAACATATCAAAATTTGGAAGAAAATCGATCAATATTTACAGAGATACAATCAATTTTCCCAAAATATGCTGACGTCATAATATGCAAATTGAAATTTTGAGTTCGGAGGCCGATATGATGACGTCATGAGTTAATTGAGGGTCAAATGAGACATGAAATCATATCTCCGACTCATAATCTATCCAAATATGAAAAAAATTGGGGTATCCATCCATTCTGAAGAGTTACAATGAGTTTTGTATAGGCATGTTTTTGCCCATGTATTGTGGATAGAGATAGCGCGGTCGCGGGTGCTGTTAACTTTGACGGACGCTCATTGCGTTATTACTGGTCAGAAAAAGATGAACAAGGGTATCAAAATGCTTGGAAAAATATGCCAAATATGATGGCAGAGAAAATTTGGCGATTCTATGTTGCAAAATGCCAAAACGCGAAAACGCGCGCATAAGTCGCGCGCAAATTTTGAAAATGCTTAAAATGGCCTGAAACGTGTGCAAACAAAATTTGGGACGAATTGGAGCATTTTGAAATTTTGATGCGCGCCGCGCGTCGAGGTGCGCCTTTTTTTGTTGACCTTTGACCTAAAATTGATGTATACCAAATATGGTTGATTTTTGATGACTCGTTATCGAGATAAGATAATGACCTGATGTTTACAAAATGGCGCCTGGATGACGTCATGATGACTCCATGACCTTGAAAAAGTTACTTGAACTTGATATTATAGGGCCTGATGACTGACAGAAATTGAAGGAAATTGAACATGTCGATTTCAAGTAAACGTTTACACAAAAAAGTGTACGGATGAAATAAAAATAAATAAATAATAAATAAATAATAAATAATAAAGAAAGAAAATTCTGACAAAATCAATAGGTGATCTGTCAATGACAGATCACCTAATTATAAATGGTATATTAACATCTTCCAACTTATAATAAAGACATTGATAACAAGTTTCTATCACATACAGAGCAAATCTTGAAGAAATGATAAAATTAACAGAAGAGAAACAGAGACACGAATGTTGGTCGCAGCTATGACAGTTGGATTAAGGTTGGTGTTCAGTTTTCTAGGTTAAGTTTAGGATACTTATTATAGTTATGTACACTGTACCTATATTTGTGTTACTTAAAAGGGTTCACAAGGGAGCATATATGGAAAATTGAATTTAATGTAATTTGCTTTTATACGACTTTTAATACCACTAGTAAACACTCCATGTGCATTTGGGCCCTGTTTCACAAACTTGTTTTCAATAACAAGATGCAAAAACTGTTATAAACTACTGAAACCCTTATATTTGATTGGCTTAGAGCAAAATTGTTATAGCAATGTGACACTTGTTATTGATAACAAGTTTGTGAAACAGGGCCCAGGTACTTGTACATGTACACACTGTACAGTATGTCTGTTAGCCTCATGTGTAATAAAAGATCAGACACCATGAGACAAGCAAGCAGGTTTCCTTATCAATCATGGACCCATACGAACATAATAAACAAACACTATCCATTACTGGATAACCAAGCTAGTCAGCAATGTGATCATTTTGTAAAGTACCCTCATGCTTTTCCAATGAGTCCGGTCATCAATTGCTTTTTGCTTTCATACATCTGTATGTTGATTATCATATGTGATACTGATAGAGCTCTATGTACTGAAGATGGTGCGTGATGTGTAAATAATAGTTAATAATTTACAATTAATACTTTCAACATTAATCTGACATTTTCTTCATTTACGACAGCGATAATGAAACAATTTAATTAGCCATATCAAATAATGCATCGTTACAGTTTGAAATTCAATACATTAAAGGGAATGTAGCTAGGCAAATACTGGTTAACGCCATCTACATGTACTGTACGTCTTCTTTTGGACAACTACACGTAAACGAATAGACTTGATTAACGGTAGTCAGCGACTTAATCTCTATATGGTCATGGATATATAGATATATATGGATTAGAGAGAGAGAGAGAGAAGATAAGAACGGAGCTGCGGAGGGATGTGCGCCAGCAAGTCTTAGGCATATGGTCTGGAGTACATGTACATGTACACTGTATGCAGCTGGGTTTTATTGTGTAAACAAAATCGGTGTGTGGTGCAATGTTTTCTTCAACTTCTGCGATGTGAATTAAATGCTTTTTGTTTGGAATTTTTCTGGGAATTAATGTACATATAGATAGACTTAGGCCATTATTTAACTGGAAAAAAAAGATCAACTGATACAGAGGATTAACACACGAAAGTCTATGAAGAAAACTGGACTTTTTATTATCATAGACTCAGACAGTTAAGTTATTACACGACCCTTGAAAGTTTATGAAATTTTCTTTACAGAGTAAATTGGAGAGTAAATTGATACGCCAAAATACTATTGACTTGACCTACTAACACTAGTAATAGAAAGATTCTACAGTCTATTCTTAATTTATTATGGCTATCAAGTATCATGGTTTTGGAAACCATTTGTTAGGGCCAGTATGCACACACTTCGGACTCATACAGATATGATGCGGCAAAACTGCAGCATTTTTCAATGTTATGACAACGTAAATTCAATAACACGCAACACATCACATTCCTGCATCTTTGAACATGGAGTTTCAACTTATAAGACCTTTCATTGTCAATCAAACCCGAAATGGCAACACGGTGACGTATCTTGCGAGCTCCTCTCCAATTTGCCCTGTACAGAATATTTCATTGACTTTCATTTTCTTTGTTGATGATGGAGTAGATTTTTTCCATGCAGGGGTTGAATAGAAACATATTTGCAATATTTGCAATATAAAGTATATTTAGGGTGAATGCATGATTGAAAATTTCCTATAGGAAAAACTGACATTTCTGATTTTTTTGTAGTACAGAGCAAAGGCGTCAGAGCTCCAGAGCCTGCATACGAAACATTTCAAACAGTGGGTTGGGTCACATTTTTTTGAAATGTAAAGAAGTAGTAATTACAATTTTGACTTAGACTTCAATGTTTTTCGACTTCTCTGGGCATCTTTCCAATCACTTGAAATTATAATTTAAAGAAGTCTTCGATGGGAAAAAGGGTGATTCCTCGTCCTAACCCAATTCATCCCATGTTGTATATCCTTGATTCATCATGAGAGCGAATGGGAGGGCTGAGGGAAGCTTGCAAGATACGTCACAAGAGTTGCCAATTTGTGTTTGATTGATCGCAACTTCAAAAATTCATAACTTTCTTATTTTAATCAGAATTTGCTCACACTGTCACTGACCTGTTCCTCTTGTTTGTATGCTTCTATTATTAAACCCAACTTCCCATCGAGTCAGACTAACAAAAAATCTAACATTAAAGTTAATGGGCAGGTCCAAGCTATTTGGATTGTGACGTACTGCAGCGTCCCGTACGTCACGCAGCACATTTAATTCATTAAAAATTAATTAAAGAATTGGTCAGAGCTAAAACTTTCCACAAATGAACTAGCCCATAATAGCCACAGACTCATACCAAAAGATAGCCATATGAATAATTTCATCTGTTGTTATTTCTTGTTTAAAGTCTCTGAATGTCCCGTACGTCACAATCCAAATAGCTTGGACCTGCCCTAACGCGTTAGTCAGTGAAGTAGTCGACTGAGCCACGTAGAACTATTCGTATTCAGTGCTGTACAGTGAGTTTACGCGCTCTAATTGGCCGATACGCTCCAGCTGTTTCCAATTAAAGTGATAGAGGGCCCCCCACTTACGTAAGCTTACGCAAATAGCGCGCAAGGCCAAGTGCCATGTCAATATGACTTTTTACGTAACATTACATAACGCACTGACATGTCATGCTTTAAACAGGTGACGCATTTCACATATAGGTGACGCACACTCAGCATAGGTACAAACATAAAAAAGAAAAATCAACAAACATTTCAGTACAACTTGCAAGTTTGTACCTTAAATATGACGAAAATGAGAATTTTTCAAACTTAAGACTTACTAAATTAAGTAAGACTTAAACTTAAGTGAAATACTTAACTTTTCAAGGACACTGTAAAAATCGTACAAAATAGAAGATTTGAGTGGAATATCATGATTTTGGTATCAGATCAACCGTAGAATGGCACGCTATCTCCTCGCACTAATATCTTTTAACATACTGTAGAGCCTATGGCAGCCAGCAATAGCCAATCTGAAGGGCCCATGTCGGCTCGGCTAGGTGCCAACTTAAGAAAATGAGGCTGAGATCGGATGAACATTCTGCGCATGCGCTAAATGTAAGCTAAAGACAAGTTCTACGTGTGAGCTAACTCCAGGAAGCTCCGACGCCGACTTCCTGGAGTTACGTGCGACTGTGAGCCTGACCGAGAGCGAGCGATGTGTATACCACCAGACGGATCTGGGCTAACTCGGACCCGGGGACAACTCAGCCCTGCTGCAAAAACAGTAATTTCTGGGTCATTTTAGTTTACCCTAACCCTAAACCTAACCCAGCGGGGCCGAGTTGTCCCCGGGTCCGAGTTAGCCAGACTCCCACCAGGCCAGACTCCCACCAGGCCAGACCACCGTCATGACCGTAGGGCCTACGCCGTATTTACATTACAAATACAAATACAATCGACTCACATTGCACTCGACCTCGGAGCCTACTCACTCACTGGCACACCAAATATGAAATGCAATTTATTCTCGAACATTCGTACATATTCAGGCATGCCCACATTCGTTCTTTAAGAAAATTTAGTTTGCTTACCAAGTTAAATCAGACAATTTCAGCAGCAAAAGTTAGCAAAATTGGTCCCGTTTCTGAGGTGTGGGGTTTCGGTTCGTAATCGAAATCAGATAATTATGGACTACAGTAGCTAGTGCATGAGAGGGCGCTACAACGCTGCGCTGAAAAATGGGTAGTGATCTCAGCTATCCATAGAGATTATGTTCAATTAAAAGGCTTTAAAAAATATATCTCTGCAATCTATACAGCTAGTAAACTCTAACACTACGCAGTGTTAGAGTTCAATAAGTAAATTCCATAGGGTTAGCTCTGCACTAGTTTGGCCAGGAGGGATTAGAGGGATTAGCGTGGTCACTGACAGGTGGTTATCTGTTAATTGAGAGCTGAGTTGATGAGATAACTTATCTCATATCAACTCAGCTCTCAATTAACATAAGAAAAAGAGGATCATGGGGGACCAACAGGCACCGCTTAGCTAGGCATGGTTTCTATATAGAAGGAGCAAGTAGCTACAAGTAGTAGGCCTACAGTGGGGCTTTTAGTAATTGCTAATCAAGCGCGTTACCGATTGAATATAGTCCATAACCGAAAACTATTCTCAGCACAAAAAAACAATGGGCAATATAGCTTTCAAATAAATATTTTATATAGGCTAGTTCATCTTTCATTTAAAGTAGATATTCATTGATTTTAAAAACTAACTTTATTTTCATTCGACTTTAATTCTAGTGATACATTATTTGACATATTTGTGATTTTCTTTGAATGCATGTCCACTGTAACGAAATAAACATAAATTAATCCTCTTTAATTAATTAGCTGAAATGCTATTGGAATCAAACCCTTCACAGTGGCGGATCAAGCAGTGGCCATGAAACAATTAGGGGGAGGATTTTTTTTTTTTTTTTTAAGGAGGATCGAGAGGGGCCGGGGAAAAAAAATAAAGATAATTAAAGGAAGGAAGAAAAATACAAAACAGAACAGAAAAAAAAAGAAAAAAAAAGAAAAGAAAGAAGGAAATTTAAGAAGCATCCTTTTGGCTGATCACTTATTTCCTCGGCATAGAATTTATTTAAAAACAAGATGACAAGACTTTTGTTGCTGTTGCTCGTCAAAGATTTGTCTATGAGTGCACTCTCACTCCCACTGCTTATAAATTCCTTGATCTGCTCATGAGAAGAAAGAAGGAATAAAGAGGCAAAATGAAATTGCGTCACGAAAAATTGTATTTAATTGTACGTTCCGTATATCCAACTCAAAAAAAAAAAAAATACTAAGTAGATTATTGCACGCTTAACAAGGGCCGCGGACCCAGGCAATGACAAGCATCGGTCATCACTAGAGAGGCCAGGGATCCAGGCGTGGCCAAATCGGCTGAATCGGCCGCGCGATCGGCCCCCTCTTCTGCATGGTTGCTTTAAAAAAATAAAGGACAAAAAAGGAGCGACGGAAGAAAAAGGAGAAAAGAAATAGAAACGATGGTACTAAAAGAGAGGTAGAGGGGAAAGGAGAGAGAGTAAAAAATTACAAAAGAAAAGGAAAAAAATGCTACTTTGATTTACTAGCGGCTGTGTGAATTTCAAGAAGAAAATTGTACACATCATTATCCACATTGCCAATTATAGAAAAATATCATTCATATATCTCAACTTTCAACAACAAAAAATTACTTTTTGTCCGATTTTCTCAAGCTTTCACCTCTGTTTCCCTGACTTTCTCTTTCTGTTGTATATAACTAATTGTATATATTACTGTACAAATAATTAATATTTTTTACTTTAAACATTTACGTGAATGGGTCAAAGCTTCCCCCTCTCCTAATAAATTTCAAATTAAATTCAAACTCTCAATATATCCACTGATTGCTCGGCTTTTTGTCTGTTAAAAACAAGTAATATTTCAGCAAAAACATAGACCCCAGTAGTCATACCTTTTACTTTATCCCATTTTATTTTAATTCTTTGTACAATATAATAAGACATGTGACAAGTAAAAAGAATACCCGAGACAGGATAACATATGAAAGATGATGAGCTTTACAAAAAATGTAATTTCAATGTGATTACACTGTGAGAGGGGGGAAGAGAATAGAGGGAGAGAGAGAGAGAGAGAGTGAGAGAGAATACAGAGTCATGGAAAGAAAATGTCAAGAACTGAGAGAGAAATAGTCAAAGATTGGAGAAACTATGAAACCCTAGACCTTTGCTGGCCATTGTCAAATACTCTTCGATTTAAAGATTTTCTTACAGAAGGAACATGATCATTCTCTCCCACAAAACAAATTGAAAAAAAAAATATATCTTCATAATAAAAATGCATTTTATTATTGTTTCACAGCAAAATTCAAATCATCCTTTCTTAATTTTAGAAATATAGATATACGAAGTACAATCGTCACAAAAGTGAAAGACACAACAATTCATAGTCAAGGTATTGTAGACATTCAGTCTTTACAAGGTGATAAAGTTATAATTTACAATTGTATAAAAAAAGATGTAGACAATGCAATTTTGTAATTGTTTCAGCCAAATACCAAATATTATAGTATTGCAGGGAGAGTCTTTACATAAACAATTCTCCAGTAATTGGACAGTGTATGAAACTTTCTTAAATCGATGCTTTCAATTACAAACATTTGACCTTTTACTGAATGGGATTTTTTTTTCTATTGAAAGGCAGCAACTCTACTATTTCACTCACTCCAAAGTAAAAATGGGATTATCAACTACTGTTTGAAATGGATCGATGAATTACAAAAAATGAAATATTCTTTAAAAATTTCATGCAGCCAACTTACTTCATTATAATTCAAATGAAAAACATTTTCAATGAAACAATAATGAACTATAATTGTAAAAAGTCTTGGAAGAATACTGACAGTCTATGGAATATAAACAAACCCTGTGATAAGGAATATAGGAAGAACTTTAAAAGCATGTTTCAATTCTCTCAGTTTTATAGAGCATTTACAGCCTTGACTAGTCTATATCCTATCATTTTGGAATAGGAGATAACAAGAAAAACAACGAAAGACATAGAATAAAACTCATAGAAAGTAATGTCAATAGTATGTTATGAATTCAAATTATGTATCATGTATGGCACAAGAATCATGACTACTTGAAGGAATTAATCTATCATGAATTCAGGATAATAGGTATGAACTCCTAAGATACATCATAATTTATTCCTAAATCAGCACATTTATATTTTAAAAATTTCATTTAATCCATGATTTTAGGTTTACAATAAATATAACATTGATAATCCTATTTAGTTTTGAAAAGTATATATAAGCTATCATTACAATTAACATAACTATTCTTGAAGAGTTGATATAAAATAGAAAAGCATTCATTAACATATTTGTAATTATCAGTCAGCTATTTATACTGTACAAAATGGACAATGCCTACAATTTCAAGGTGACTTTAGTTAAATTGATCTGCTCAAAATATAAATATACATTCTGCTGTCACTTAGATCCACCCCTTCAATCTATTACAGTTGTTTCATAAAAATCTATAGAAAAAGGGAACACTTGTATAAAAATCTGCAGCCTTGAAGAAAAAAAATACCAGTGAATATTACTGTTTTACCTATATAAAAAATCAGTTGAATGTAAAAAAGCACTTAAACTGAGATTGCATGAAATTTAATTTACTTACAATCTACTAATGACATATTCTCACTATAAAAGGGTCCTTTATAGCATTCACAATGTTACCTCCCATATCTGAAAATGTTTATCCAACAATGAATACCTAACGATTTGAATAGTGCACTTACACATCTGAAATAATATCTTAAAAGGAAAAAATAAACAATGACTGAGTCCCAGTCTTTTTACAAGATAAAACATGTATACAGAATAAAGGAACATCAAATCAATATATCAGAAATATTTCTAATGTTCACATGCCTTCAATTTGTTTGAAAAGAGCGATGCAGTTTAAAAAAAAATTAATATGAATAAATGAAAGTATAATTCAGTCATTGCTTTCAACTAACGAAGAAAACATACACACAAGGTGAGCTAGGCAGCATGTACACAACACTTGATAACAAACGTTAATTGGAGAGAAAAAAAAATCAATAATGATAATATTGCATTATTCTACTTCTAACATATAGTACATAGTGAAGCTATCATAGCTTTACACAGACAATCAAATTAATGATGCCTTAGCTTTTATTCTGTATTTCAGATCTTTACTCCTACATCTGCCCATACAAAACAATTTGAATTCATGAGATGCACAACTTCATTTCCATAACTTTCTACAGATTGATTTAATCAATCTTCAGTACGATGTTGCAGTAGTTATTGATTTAATATTACATCTCACTAGTATGAGCACATACAATTATGAACTCATCTTGATACTCAGTTTACTTGCAGATGAATACATGTTTTCTGCTTAGCTGAAGATCATAAATGAGTGTCAGTAAACATGGTCTGTTCTTTAGTATAGCTGTAGGGCTGGCTAATGTGAGTCATGGCATCATCTTCATACTGTGAAGAACAAAAAAGAGAAAGAAAAAGAAGAACAAAATGTAAAGAAATTAACAAAAGGAACAATTTCTTCAGTTTGGAGAGAGATTTTAAAAAAGGATGTCAACTATCTGTATTCATTATGAGATGATATGCCCTGCAGATTCCTTTCACACAATATTTTCAGTGGATATTCTACAGAGGAGTCGTTTTTTCTATTAACTCCAAAGGTTCCTGAATCTGTCCCATGTGAGCTACATTTAAAACTCACTGAAGGTGTAACACAGGCTACTCCCCTATAAGGTTCAATAGACACAATTTTGCCAAATAAATGACTTTGACTAACACTGAATAATACCTGTAGGAATAGAATATTTGTCCCAGTTCTTAAAAACATCTATCCATTGAAATGATAAAGTTATGTAAGATATTGTTATGATTTGTTTTAAATAAAAAAAGAGAATATCAAAAGTAGGAAATTGACGGCTGACAGTTCATTGATGAGGTTTGTCTCCTAAATAGAAAAGAGGGGATCAAAAGATGAAAATAAAGAGAAATAAACTCGATCTTACCAGACTGACCATACCAGAATCCATCTTTAGAGGGAGAGGTGCGGTATTATCCCAGGCGGCTACACCATCATCTTCATCTAAATACTTGAGAGAGTTCTTATCCATCACCTCGGATGTCCTGCTGGTAGGGCGGGGTGGTGAGGGGACAGGGAATGCTGGGTTGTAATATGTATTGTGTAAGCTGTGCATACTAGATTGCCTGCTGATGGCCTGTGGGATTGGATCCTGGAATAACACAGAAATAAATGAAATTAGTAAACAAGAATGAAATAATGTAATTTTGTAAGTTAAACTTGCCTACAAAGGTCATCCAAAACATATAATGAGAAAGCTAGGCCACTATCAACAGGTGATCTAAATACATGTATGTAGTTGGCCAATACTACAGGATGAAGTTACTACTCACCTATTACCGGTTCATATTTCTATCAAAAAATGTCATCAGATATTGTGATTTGTAGCTTTTGACACTCCCAGAGAAAAATTATTTTGAGTCTGTGAGAATTACATTATTGTCAATATCAAAATGCAAGACTCTTTCAAGTCTATACATAAACTGGGTCAGGCTAGTTCATTAATCTTATTAACACCCTACAGCTTTTAAAATAAAGCATCAATTTAAATGCTACTCCACAATTTAAGCTCAGTTGAACTTCAACCAACTACAATCTTGTACTTAGGATTTGAATTTATTTTTAATGTGTTTCACATATATGCAGGCAGTCCCTGGCAATTTTACGGTCCCTTGCGCTTTTAAATTTTGATAGGTTAATGAAAGCTTGGATCCTTACCAGTATACTCTCTGACTCAGGGTATCTCGGAAGCATGGAAGAGAAGGTGAAGTTATGAGCTTTCCTCTGTCTTGGTGGAAGAGGGGTCCTCTCTCTTGCGTAAGGCTTACGTGTTCCAGTACGACTCAGGACGACGGCAATGAGGATGAAGATGATTACTACACCGAGTAAGACCATGATGGCAATGAACCATACAGAGGAATACCATTGTGTCTGTGCTTCAGGTTGGGGTCCTCCAGTGGCTGTCATGAATATAAAGCAGACGTCATTAATAGATTATCATCTATACATTTAATACAATATTACAAATATGCAACAGTCTTTTGTTGAAAATATCCAAATTTATTATGAGGAAACCATAGAATATGCATATATGCATATACTTATTTTCTTCTGTATTTGTTCTGTTACTGTTATGAGTATATATTCATGATTGTTATTGCATTTTGTGTTACCAAAAGGGCCTCATGGAAGACCACCACTATAGGTGAAAATGTGCTACCCTGTATGAATATCAGAAATAAATAAATACACAATGTCTATTTGACCTGGGGGGTGTTTCACAAAGACTAAGATCGACTTTAAGTTGGACTTAAGTATAGCAGGCCGTTCGTGCCATTGTTTGCTCTCACCATTCACTGGTATTTGTCTTTCAAAGGACGTACAAATTGTGGTCTCAAATATACAGAGTTTACATTTTTTGATAGTTCATTATTGAAGGAAAAATAT
This sequence comes from Mesocentrotus franciscanus, assembly GCA_037976565.1. Classification (NCBI taxonomy): domain Eukaryota; kingdom Metazoa; phylum Echinodermata; class Echinoidea; order Camarodonta; family Strongylocentrotidae; genus Mesocentrotus; species Mesocentrotus franciscanus. The sequence continues at coordinate 41,177,247 of CP137669.1, read as the reverse complement.
TGTCTAAAGATTATAATTTAGAGAACAATGGTGATAGCAACCAATGGCATGAACGGCCTGCTATACTTAAGTCCAACTTAAAGTCGATCTTAGTCTTTGTGAAACACCCCCCTGGGATGCTAAGAAAGCTAACTGCATATACTTCTATACAATCTATGATTATGCCTCTTCAAAACTCTTTATCTGTTTAGAATTAATACAAGATGATAAGCCTCCTCCCCCCCCCCCAAAAAAAAAAAGAGAAGATATTATGTATGCTTTGTGAAAATTACTACATGGTTCATTTCTAGCTAATCAAATTCTTAATTTTGAAACCCTGAACTTAACACTATGCCCATCTGCAAGGCTAACACTAGGCCTAAACCAACCTGAAACTCACTGAAACCAAACCGAACTGTATATATGTGAAGAAACAGTCAAATGAAAACTTTACTCATGTCTGCAGATACAGCAAACTTATAGCAAAAATATACAGCAAACAATATGGTGATACTAATAAATGTAAAAATGGCAGCAATAATCCTTTTCCAAATTTCATCATTGTTGAAGTGAAAGGTAGGCTTACAAGGAGGCTGGTAGATGATTGTAGGATAGGAGACACTGCCTGTTGATGTCACACAAGTCACTGTGAATTCATATTCTGAAAGAAAAAGAGAGACAGTCATTAAGTCATTTCTACTTCATACTGATGACGGAGTGCTACAGAAGCACTCATGCAGTCTGTGTACTTCCACATCAGATTCTCACCACAAAATTGAAAGACATACACATTATATTCAATAACAACAAACATTTGAGAGTTATTTAAACCAAGTTTATGTTTCATCATTCTACTAACAACAACCTAGATATAGATAGAACACCACTTTCTTTGTTTTCCCTTATCCTTATTGAGAGGTCTAATGACTGACGATACCCTTATACAAATTATCACCATTCTACTACAACTATCCAGATAAAGACTACTCATATCTCTGCTTACCCATATCCTTAAGAGGCCTTGTGACTGCAGTGGCAATACCACTGTAGACGGTATCACCATTCTCTACCAGGATGTACTCTCTGAGCATACTATTAAGTACAAAGCTCTGAGCCCAGCTGACTGTGATCAGGCTGTTATTGGTGTTACTAGTGATGGAAGGTTTGGTGCCACTCACAAAGAAAGGCACTGTGGGCACATAAAAAAAGAAAGGAAAAAGAAAAATCTGAAATCAATATATGACATTACCTTTGAAATTGAACCATTGCTCTATCTGTATTTAACTTAAAGTACTGTCCTCAATGAACAAGAAGATCTATAGCTTAAAGATCTATCCCAGAAACAAGGAGATTTTGATAACAGCTTTTCATATCTCATGTGAGGAAACTAAACATATGTGAAGTTGTTTACAGAATGTATTTGAAACTCATCCTACATACCGGTACATTCATAGTTTATACAGTGGTACATGTACAGTACATACATGGTACCTTTGACCATACACAGCTCTATCAATCGATGCCAAAAAATATCAACTTTTCTGTGTGCAGAAATGGACACACATTGCCTTTACATGTATTCAGTGCATTGAAGAATATTAATGGGATTTTGCGCTACATAAGAAGCAATTGTACGGATATATTTTGTGAATTCATACACCTATTGGTCATACTCACGTGCTGAAAGGGTATTTTCTTGGACAGGGGAAGACTCCACCTGGCCAGCACCATTGTAAGCTACCACTACAAAGTCATATCGTGTGTAGGGTTTTAGACCAGTGACATTGTGGGTGAGTGCCAGGTCCTTGTTGATAGGAATGTAGTCCTCTACGGGGCAGGTCTGCTCAAAAGGCTGGGTCGTAAGTGGACAACCTGGTCCAAATAAGAGCTCAAACCTAGAAGATGGGAAGATGAAATATACAGTTTTATGAATATCAAAAACACATGCAATGAGTTACAAATAACAGCTGGTCTTCACATAACCATTGTTGACTCATACTACTTGCAGGTAATAGAAAGGCCACATGAACAAATTATACATAATACCCTTGAGGATCTTAGGCTGTTGACCTATGATCGTATACAACCTTTCTTCACTAAAACCTGCCATAAAGATGAAAATTATTATCAGGAAATTGGTAAATTATGAAACAAATAAGATATCCACTAATATTACAACTACAGTCAAACCTGTCTATAGCGACCGCCCAAGGGAAACACAAAAAGTGGTCTTTGTAGACAGGTGGTCTTTGTAGACAGGTTCCTTTAATACATGTTTCAATGAGAAACCATTTTCAAGGGAAACAAAAAGTGTGGTCTTTGTAGACAGGTGGTCCTTGTAGACAGGTGGTCACTAAAGCAGGTTTGACTGTAGTTACAACTACGACACTCAGAGTGAATTAATCATTTATACTGATATGCATACATGAAAAATAAGATGTAACCACAAGTGTGAAGCTAAAAGATCTAGTTAGTTATATTTAGCAAATAATAGAAAAAATGCATATTTCAATAAAAATATATATATATATCAATTTATGTCAGAAAAAAAAGAAGAATTGCCAATCAAAGGTCTCCTGGCCCAATATTATAAAGCAACCATTCCAAATAAATAACAGGCAACTAAAGTATATGCAGCTTCACTGCCCAATTACATAAACTCTCCCGTGTGGAAAATAAAAGAAAGTAGCATTTGACATACTTGGTAATAATTCCATTTGTGTCTGTTGGATAGTCCCAAGTCAGCTGGATCCATGTAGAGTCAGTCTGGATCACGACTGGAGCACTCAGCCCACTTGGCGCCATCTGAATCGTTGTCACGGTAACAGCATCACTGGTCGTGCATCCTCCTGATGTACAAGCCTCCACAGAGTAGGAGTAGGTGGTGAATGGAAGGAGATCGGAATCTCTATAGCTGGTCAGTGTTGTCTGGCTTAGCTGAGGTATCAAGCAAAATGGGATGAATTTCCAGATTAATTGGATAAACTCATAAGAGATTCACATGCTTTTTAGCAACAGCAGGTAACTGTATTTGTGTAATTCTAAATGATGCCATTATCTCTTTCACCCTACCTGTACTATAATAGTTCCTTTTTTCTGAAGTTTACATCATGTATTTTACAATGTCCCTTTTTGCGTATTATACTATATGATGCAAAGCTTTCCCAGTTGGTCTGACTGATTCTTGACTGATTCTCCTTGCAGGTAATAGAAAAGTCATCTAAACAAATTACACAATACCCTTGAGGCTCTCAGGCTGTTGACCTACATGTATGAACATATATCACACTTTCTTCACTAAAACCTGATGATCGCATCACTTACCACAGTGCTGTTCCTGTAGATGACATATCTCTGGATGGCTCCATTTGGCTGACTAGGTTCTTGAATTGTCAGGGTGAGACTTGTAGCTTCTAATTCAGACACCAGAGGTGGCAAGAGACCCTAAAACAGGAAGAAAGTAATAGAAATTGATGGCATATGTTACATTTTTATTAAGCATTTGGGGTCACCTGAGCCTGGGTGGGGGAAGCGAACTGAAGCACTGTGAAGCTCGGGTCTCTCCTCCCAGTATAACTGATTGGGGATTTGCAGGTGGACCACTACACAGGGGTTTCCCCTACTCATACGAATAGTGCAGGGGTTTCTTAGCTTGCAAAGGTGACATCATTATATACCACTCTGATACAATATTATAAACTGTAATGCTGAATTAACAGCAAAAAAAAAAATGGTAATCAAGGGGTCATAACATTGAGAGACTAAGCAGAAAAATAAATATTAAAATGGAACATCACACCTTTAACAGTCCCATCTTATATTTGTTTCTGTTCTGTACTTCTGTACAGCTACAATTTTGTTAGAGATATACATGCATATATATACAAAATGGAATAAGTAAGCCTTGTGATGGCTGTAAGTAATTTATGAATTTCGATATTTATCAGATGACAGTAATGAATATCAACTCACCTGTGGTGGTGCTTCCAGCATCCTGACTGAGGCCCAGGGACTAGACGCTTCTCCTACAGAGTTGAAGGACACCACCAAATACTCATAGGTCTCATCAGGGATCAGAGCAGAATCCATATCTACATACTCCCTCAGGGTGGTGTTGACCAACAAGGTTGGGTCAGACCTCCTGCCTGTCGTACGATCAACACTCCTACGGTAGAGCTCGTAGCCCAGGATGATGCCATTCTCATTGCTTGGTGCATTCCACACTGCCCGGATGCCACTTGCTATTCCAAGGTTGTCAGCCAAGGGTTCTAGAGATGGGGCTACTTGATCACTGGGAGTATGCTCAAAGGTTCTTGCTTCCACACTGTCACTCAGAGCACAACCTGAAGTGGTGCATGCTCCTACACGGATCTCGTACAAGGTGTAGAAGTCTAGGTTGCGGATGTCAAAGCTAAAGAGTCTTCCAGAGTAGACAATATTGTTGTCAATGTAGAGGGTGAAGTTTTGGATCTCACCATTGGGGAACGCTGGAGGCTGCCAGGTAGCACCGATGATTTGCGAAGAAAGTGGAGAGACAATTGGTGGACTCAGACCAGCTGGTGAGGATGAAGAAGTGGTAATTACTGCTGCATCACTAATAGCATGTCCCCTACTATTGAAGGCTGTAATGACATAGGAGTACTGCTGACCTGGAGTTAGTCCCAGTCCTCCATCTCCAAAGTCCTGGTACCTTTGGGCATCACCATCGTATACTAGTTTGCCATCTCGGCGTAACTCATAACGTGATATGATACCATTGGGTTCATTGGGTTCGGACCAGCTGGCTTCAAGTGCTGTTGCACTGAGAACTCTCAAAGATGGTGGATTCATTCCTGTAGGGGGTGCTTCAAATGGACGGGCCAAAGCCTCTGGACTGTCAGTACAACCACCAGAGGTACAAGCCTCTAGGACAAAGGTGTACTCCTGGTGTGGGGTCAAACCACTGATGGTAGTAGAAAGACCTAATCCACTGTATCGCACCTCATCATCAACCTTTAGGCGGTACTGCATGATCTCACCACTTGCAATAGAAGGTGTTGTCCAGTTGACCATAATCTGACTAGAGCTGATAGGGACTGGACTTGGTGGATCAACAAATGTGGGAGCTGTCTCTAAGGTTCGGATGGAGGTGGCTGAACTTGTTGTGCAGCCACCCTGGGTGCACACTGCGATTGTGTAGACATACACAGTGAAAGCCTGAAGATTCATGTCTGTAAACTGGAATCCGTAGTCTGCCTCAAAACTGAATGGAGTGCTACTATTTCTCTGTAGTCTATACCCAGTGATGATGCCATTACTTTCTGTGGGAGGAGTCCATCCAATAACAAGTGATCCTGGAGTGTTAGTGATGTGATTGACAGTGGGAGGGGCCACACCAACAGGAGCAGCCTGATCAGTATCTACCTGAACCCAGTCACTTTCCACTGATCCCTGAGAGTTGATGGATTGAATGCGGAACTCATAGATTCGATACGGCTGTAAAGAGTTATCAATAAAGCTATAGTCTTCTGCATCTGTGTTGTATTCAGAATGAATAACTACTGTAACTGTGAAGGCACTTTCATCTGTGTTTCTCTTTCTCCTGTCTGTTGAAGCAGGTCTTGCTGATCGTCTAATAACATCATATTGGGTGATAGCGCCATTAGGATTAACAGGTGCCTTCCAGTTTAAGACCACTGCTGTAGAGTTTACAAAGCCAAGGGTAGGTGGGGCTTGATTGGCGGGCTACCTCAGCAGTCCTGACAGTCTGTGGATTACCCCTTCCACAACCAACACTAGTGCATGCTTCTAGAACAACTACATATTCAGTATAAGGAGTCAACCTCCTGAAGAGAAACTCTCTTGTGAGACCAGTATAAATCGGTGCGATGAGATACTCATCCTCGTATATGAAGTAATTAGTAATGACACCATTTGCTTGTCCCGGTTCATCCCATCTCAATAATAGAGCTAAACCATTTGACTGCTGCTCTACTGTGAACTGTCCAATGTCTCCTGGGACACCCTGAAGAGTTGTTACAGATCCCCAAGGACCACTCGTCTCTCCTGCACCATTGATAGCAACAATGCGAACCTGGTAGGATGTGAAGGGCAATAGGCCATAAAATGTGGTCTGCAGGACAGTGCCTTCCACTGTAGCTGCTGTTACAACAGCAGGTGTGGCAGTTGGGTCATTTGGTCGTTCTTGATACTCAATGCGGTAGTAGGCAATGATCCCATTTGGAGAAGAGGGTGGTGTCCATGTGCCTTGCACTGCATATGGACTGACAGCTACAAGATTGGGTGCTGCAATACCTACAGGAACAGATTCCTGAGTTCTAATGGATGCCCATGAACTGTCTGTCGATCCTTGCGAGTTTTGTACTGTCACTCTGTATTCATAGAGATTGAATGCAGTCAGTCCTCCTCCTGCATTCACAAAACTTTGCTCTGTTGTAGTTAGAAACACAAGAAGTTCCTGCGTTGTTCCATACTGCCTACGGTATACATAGTACTGCTGGATGATACCATTTGGTCTGGCAGGGGGATCCCAGGAGACCTCTACTACACTTGGTCCTGTAGATACCAAGGTTGGAGGACCCTGTTCCTCTGGTGCTGCTTCGAATGTTCTTGCATAAGCTCTTGGTCCAACTCCACATCCACTATCACCGCAAGCCTGAACTCTCATATCATACCGGGTGTAGGGTGTCAAGTTATCAACTACAAGCGTTGTTACAGAGGTGGCCACCAATCTCCTTTCATCCTGAGTTCCACTCAGGATAACGATTCCATACTGTCTGATGATACCATTAGGAACAGTAGGCTGGGTCCATGTTGCCTCAATTGACCTAGCAGATAGTACTGTCAGAGTTGGTGGTGGTATGCCCTCTGGTGTAATAAATGGTGTCTGTGCAATGTGGACAGTGCTGTTTGATCCTCCTGCAACTGTCATAGCAGACACCACATACTCGTACCTGGTGTTGGGTGTTAAGCCAGTGTCAACATAGGTCAGCACAGAATTGTTGCCACTGTAGACAAGTTCACTATCACGATACAGCATGTAAGAAGTGATGACACCGTTTGGTTGAGAAGGCTCAAACCAATACAACTCCAGGATTGTGGAACTGACTACAACATTAGTTGGTTGCATAAGACCTACAAGACAAAGATTAGACAAGGAAAAGAAAACAATATGTCACAATTTTAAACTTAAAGAGGTGATATCATATTGGAAAGACATAGGCAAGGCATATCTAGCATACATGAATGTATACATGCATGCTATAAGCCAAAGATCATTCTCATTGAAACATTGTTGAATTTTGTATTTACTGCTCTTTTGCCTCATGATTGAAAAATAACCACAAAAAAGTTTTAAAAAATAAGATGGTTACCTCTTCACTTGCAGATTCACAACAAATTTATGATATTAAAGTATGAACATCAATGATTGATTGGACAATCATTAGATATACAATAATCTTTTTATAAAATGTACAGGACTGATTGATGGTATCGAAGTTTACAGGGAAGTGCTCCCTGATATTAACTTGGTTGATGGTAGCGATGGTGTTTGGTTCAGAAACTTGGAATATGAAGACAGTAGAAGAAGGTATTTTCAGGAGAACAGAAAGAGCCATGATACAGAAGATTTGTGGTGTGAAACTGTCTGATTGAAAGAACACATGTGAGCTCATGGAAAGGTTGGGCCTGGAAGAAACTGTTGTGGAAGTGGTAAGGAGAAGTGGAATAAGAAGGTTGGGTCATGTATTGAGAAGGGAAAATGATGAACCTGTGAAAAGAGCGTGGGATCTGGAAGTGGATGGCATAAGAGGGAAAGGTTGACTGGAGATCTCATGGAAAGATATGGTGAAGAAAGAAAACAGGAAGGTTGGTCTAAATGAGGAGGATGCTCGAGACAAGAAAGAGTAGAGGGAGGGAGTGTCATCATGGCACGAAAGTCAGCAACCCCTTATAAGAGGGAAAATGTTGACTTTAATAAATGATGATAATGATGAAATGGAGTAGAACAACAAAAGGAACAGGTCAAAAACGAAAGTACGAACTAGGTATAAAAGACTCACCTTGAGGTGCAGCTTGCATGGTTATTACTGATACAGGATTACTCTGTGAACACCCAGCTGACGTACAAGCTTGTAGTCTATACTCATACACAGTGAAAGGCTCCAAGTCTGTGAGAGAGATGGAAAATATGATAAAAAATAATAGTGCGCCTAGTTCTTTTTCAGATATCTGCTAATCTGAGCGACAATAGAACACAGATATTCATGAATGTGAAATACATTACCCTCTTCTATATAGAATATAAGAATATCAAAAAATTACTACCACCATGCTTTTCATTCCATTTGTTATATTCACACAAAAATCATCACTATACATATACATGTACCATTAAATCAAGAATCTAAAGAAATGATGGCTTATTCCAAAACAAAATTTGGAAATGCATTTATAAATTTTTAGTACGGGCTGTACTAAGACAGAACATCGTCATTAGTAGTACCCACCTGTGTGAGTAAATTGGAATCCTTCTGGTCCACCTCGGTAGATGGGTTCAGCCACTCCCGTTTGGAGGATGCTGTACTCTTGGATAACTCCGTTAGGAAGACCAGGCTCCTGCCATGAGATAAGGATGCTCTCAGAACTGACCGCTGCTAGAGTGGGGTCAAACAGGTTCTCAGGGGCTGCCTGAAGGGTAGCTGCTACCACCTAGGGTGTGACAAAACAAACAAATGAATGCAACAATGAAGTGTATAACTACACTTCTTTGATGTTACTCCGTCACTCCAAAATAAAATTGGTCCTATGCTGACATGCCTTAGGGCTCGTTCAGATTTGACATGGTAAACTGCTGGAAACAAGCTGCCCCTTTTTCTTAATATGTAAATGAAACTGCGCAACAAGGTCCTGTGTGTATACACTGAGCTCTGTGTTATAACATACAGAAATGTGAAGTGTATTACACTTTACGTCTTAATTTAAAAATTACACCTGCACGGTTTTGCAGCCTCCTATCTGAATGAGGCTATAGGGTGCTATGGGGCAAGGGTCAGGGTAACCGTAATATCAACCTACTCCTGAAATAAACCAAACCCTAGACCTAACCCCAGAGCCAACTTTAAACCTAACCCTAAACCTAAACCCAAGCCCAAACCTAACCCTGACCCTAACAATGTGCATAACAGAAGGAACAATGATACATAGGACCAAAGGGATGTTTCCAGCTTACTGACCAAGATCATTGCATTGATACATAGAATTTCAATTCAATTTCAACTTTATCTCACAAATGCAAATCATATAAATCATATAAACAAATATTTACATTTACAATGTAATACGTACATAAGATATGTGGAATGATAGCAATAACTTCATGTAAACGTATTTAAAGAACGAAAGCAGATGCGGATGGGGTAGTCAGAAATAAAAAATGATTTGTCATCGACTACCCCTATAACAAATACAAATTTACACAATACAGAAAGAATTACATATAATTACGTATAAATATAATGATTGCTAATTCATACTTAACACCTGAATTAGAATTAAAAAATAGCATTTCTTTGTGATCAACTAAAGCTAAACTTTTGCTGTTTGTTGACTTACCGGTTGGCTAGCAGCACATCCCACTCTAGTACATGCACTTAAGATGTAAGAGTAATGTTGGTATGGTTGGATGCCTGTGTTATCGCTGTGCGATGTATCAGCTCCACGGTAAATCTCAATTCCATCTCTTCTCAAAATGTAGGTAACAATGATACCTGAACAAAAACAGAACGAAACAAATCAAAATTGTCAGAACACAGACAACTGTTTCAAGTTAATTAAGACACTTAAGTTTAAAGAATCATAATGTGGGCTTGTTCAGATCCGCCGCGAAAAAGCTGCTGCATTTTTTTTAATGCGTAAATGAATGGCAACTGTGTGCCGCATTCACTGAGCTCTGTATTACAAGATACAGACATATGAAGCATATTACATTTTATGTCATAAAAGAATGTAAAAAATTGCGGTTTTGCTACATGCATTGTACATGAACGTGTAGGTACCATAGTATACTCCTTAACTCCAGGAAATGTGAAGGTTCAAGATCATGAATGCATGAGTAAGGATTATCAAAGACAATGAGAACAGCATACTACAGTCATTTGACTAAATGGAAATATATTACAAACTAGCAGGACCCGTGGAAAATCCACGGGATTCTAGGGAGGGTGGGGGTTGAAAATAGATATGTGCTAACGATTATTATTATCGATATTATCATATTTTTTTTTTGATTTTTTTTTTTTTTTAATAATATTTTTAAAGATAATTTCTTTTTATCATTTTATAATTTTTCTTCTTCTTTTCATTAATATTGTACTCGTTAGAATATCAACTTTCTGTTTGCTGTCCCATGTATCATTTTGAATTGTTTTTTTTATAAATATGTATCCTGTAATAAAACTTGAAATTGGAAGAAGACAGTGAAATCAATAATTTGTAATTAAAATTGATGCATATATTTTAGACTAATACTTTCTTTTTACTTTCGTTAATTACGATTATTGTCGTCACTTAAATTCGTTCCTACTTTCTTCACTATTCCTTTCCGGATCCTCACTCTCGTTATCTATACGAATATTGTTCTCATGCATGCACTGAAAATAATATACAAATATACAAATATACAATGACACTCTCGGATCTAGCTAAAACTATTCGCATCGAAGGAACATCAAATCGTATTATATTCTCCCGAGGGCCATCGCGGCCCGAGGGAAGTACTATTGATGTTCCTGAGTGCGAATAGTTTTAGCTTGTTCGAGAATGAGTCATTGTATATTTGTTTTATATCCCTTCCACCCAGGCGCGGATCCAGGATTCCTTAGGGGCCCAAATTTGAAGTTATGCGAGCCAAATATTGGTACGTAATGTGGCGTAATGAGCAAAAGCGTTTTTTTTGGGGGAGGCGGGGCAGACAAAAATTTGCTCTTACATGCAAGCCTCGCTCAACGTTTTCAAAGTGATTCGGGTGTCAAGGGCGGAGCCCCAGAAGCTCAGGGTTTTAGGCATTAAATTACCGTCAGATAAGCATCCAGGGTGCGCCTTAGGGCCATTGAGTGGGTCCAGGGGCAGAGCCACCGGAAGTTCAGGGTTTTAGGCATTTAATTACGGTCAGATGAGTATACTTTGATACCTTATTTGTGACACTGGCAGGTCACTCATTGGCGTGGGGTCCAGGGGGCGGAGCCCCCAGAAGCTCAGGGGGTTTAGGCATTTAATCACGGTCAGATGAGCATATTTTGATACCTCATTATTTTGTGACACTGGCAGGTCACTATTCTTTCTTTCTTTCTCTCTTTCTTTCTATTTCTCTTTAATATACTTTTTCACAAAAGTGGGGAGGGGGTGGGCTCGAGCCCCGAGCCCTGCCGTTCCTGGACCCTGACATGTAGGCCTCTAAATAAGTATATTTCTTGCCTGACTGTAAATTTGGGAATTTGTCATTTTCCAACAAACGCATACAAATGTATAATGTACTAAAAATCTCGGAAAATTATGTCATTTCAGCAACATTTGTAAATCACCGGTATCGAATTAGAAATAAACCACGTTTGAATTTTATTTGGGGCAGCCCCCAAGCACCCAAGCCCCGTCTTCACCTTGTTGGCGGGAAAAATCGCAACTGATCTCCCCTACCTTTCTTCTTTCTCTTTTTTTTCCTTTACCTTCCCTTCTTTCTCTCTCTTTTATGTGTGCTGGGGGAAGGGAGGCAAGGGCCGATCCACACGTTTTTGGCGGGATTAATCGCAACTGATCTCCCCTTCTTTTCACCCTTTTCTTTTCTTCTTACTCTTTTTTTGTTCCATTTTAGCTCTCTTTTGTTGGCGGTGGCGGGGGGGAGGGAGGCAAGGGTTTTTTGGCCCTCGATTCACAACTTGTTGGCGAGAAAATTGCAACTGATATCCCCTTCTTTTCCTTTCTTCCTCTTTTTTCTTTCTCTTTATCTCCTTTTTCCTTTTTCTTTCCCTTTCCTTCCTTCTCTCTTATTTTTTTGATGGGGAGGCAACAGACCGGGAGGCAAGGCCCTTTCGCCCCCATCTCCTTCTTTTTACCCCTTTTCTTTTCTTCTTCCTCTTCTTTCTTTCCCTTTCTCTCCTCTTTCCCTTCTTTTCCTTCTCTCTCTCTTTTTTCTTTGCTGGGGGCAAGGGCCCTGCCCCTGGATCAGCGCCTGCTTCCACCTGTAGGCCTATCATTTCTTGCACACTTCTGTAATAGCATGTACGTACCGTACTCACATTCACATCACATTCAAAAAGAAATAAAAGAAAAAAACAATTAATTGCACGGCTCAAACATGAAACATTGAATGATCTAAATACACGTTATACAGGTACTGCAGTAGCTAGAGTGCTGCAGTTGTAAATTGCATTGTGTGAGCGCCGTGACTGGCCTGACACCGCTGGAGTTGCCCGTGCGGAGGCATTTGAAATTAATACGTAAGCTCGCTGAATTTACCTTCTCGTTAGTTAGATCTCGATAATTACAATCTATTTGCGGTATTATTGTTGTGATTTCAATGTAGTTTTCATGAAAAGACCAATAAAGCAGAAGCTTGGATTATGATTATGTTGGCATGGTTCATAGAATTTGTATAACTATTTTCAAAGTAAAGATTTTACGCGAAAAATCGGACGGTTTGTGCCAATAAATTGTGGCAGTCGCACGAAACTCGACTGTGTGTGTGTGTGTGTGAGCGTAGAACCAACATATTACGTTCACGTCAGTTTGGCTACTGCGTATATATAGCAAGATGCCTCACACGGGATAGGCCCGACCCTTTGCATCGTGCATATTTGCTACAACACATTATGGAGAGGACCGTCCCTTAATAGTGTGATCTCTTTGAATAATTAGACAGAGGGCGGGTGCACGCCGCCGCCTCACTCTCGCCTCCTTGCACGGACGACGCCGGCCGTGCTCGTCCGCCCGTCCTCCCGGGACCCCGAAACCACCTTTATAACGACATGGACGGCGACCACGGGTCGACGTGGCACGCGGCATGCGCGAGCGGGTCCGCTGGAATTGTGTCGCCGTTCGCGCGACGGCCGAGGCGGGTAGGGTCGGGGAAAGACGGGTTTGATGTCTAAAAATTCACATTGGCAGACCGTTACGTACCCCCCGCGGCGATTTTGCGTATTAATATATAGATACACAGTAACAGGGGATACAAGTTGTTTTGGCCGATGAGTCTTAAAAGAGACTCAGACATGTAAGAGATCCAGAAGTGCTGTACAATATCGAGCCTGAATGAGGGGCTATAAAGTCCTGAAATGATGATGAAAACTGTCATCCTTGAAGAAAAAAAACTCACGACAGAAAAACATTGGTACATGTAGTTAAGTTCTTGTAAGCTCTGTGGTCCTCTGAATTGTACATGTATGTGTATGACTTACCATTGGGTTGTTGAGGTGGATCCCATGCTAGCTGGATAGTATCCAGGACACCCATCTCTACAGACCATTCTGGGGCCTGGACCTGCGTAGGAACATCCTCATCCGTGGTAGCATTAGATAGACCACTATTAGAGCTTCCTGCAGCGTTGATAGCAGAGATCAGGTACTCGTACCTTGTGTAGGGTGATAGACCTTGATCTGAAACAGACAAAGTGAATGGAAAGACTGTGAACTGTGTGCTAAAAAAAATACAAGGAAGATTGCAACACAGTTGACAAATCTCATTAGAGACCGTGGTTATCTGACTTGGGTATCAAAATATCTAACTCAATTCAGAAGCTTTTCTTGAGTTTCAGTACTGAATAAAACAGAATATAAAAATATACATGATATGTCATGTTCAGAAGAAAGAAATGGCAGTTGCTGGACATGTTTAACAGAGAATGCAATAAAGCTGTATTAAAGGTAAAGGTAAAAAAAAATGGGTCTGTTGTGGCAATACAATCATCATCAATCACCATTAGTGATCTGTCAGTTTATGACAGGTTCAGTACCTTGGCAATACCTTGGCTATATTCATTTGCGTTGTGTGTTGTGCTTTTCAGACCAGGCATACGTTACAAATTATATATATATTTAGAATTAAAAAAACTTCCTTACAGTACATCAATTCAAAATGATTTTAAAAATGTCTCTTCATATGATGATTCAACTAACACAACTCAAGATAATATATCTTAATTTCACTTAAACTCATATATGCTTATCACATAGAATATCATACATAGTAGCCTTTTGTTCATAACAGCGTTATCAGCACCAGGGCATGACTTACCAAGATAAGAGTAGATGTTAGGTCCTGAGGTATAGATGGAGATAAGAGCTGAAGGACAAAGACCATTAGACCCACTAGGAGTAGTACCAGGACCACTAGGTGTTGAAGTGATGTAGGAGGCATCTACTGAGTAGCATGTATCAATATTGGCATCAAAGTCACACCTGTAGGGGTACAATTAGAAAAGTTATTGGGTAAAAAAGGTATTGATAATAATAATAACTACATTTATACTACATATGTATCCATCTCAGAGGATGCTCAAAGTGCTTACCAAGGTAATGTGGGGCTACTGTCAAAGATGAAAATAAAATGAAAGAACAAGAACAAAAAGTTACATGAAGAAAATTCTCAGATTCCTGCAGGGTTTATGTATAAACACAGGATAATACAAGATAATTTTCAGGAGAAATGATTGAAGAAATCAAATATTGAATAACACCACCTGCTAACTGTTTGAAGGAGAATCTTAAATGAGCTCAGAATTGGTTTTATTCTTACTTCAGACTGATGCTACTGGGGGGTGTTTCACAAAGCCTTTTTTCAATGACAAATGACAAAAATCAGTGACAAATCTGCTGATAACCAATCAGAAGCAAGGATTTCAGTAGCTTATAACAAAAACTGTCATTTATCACTGATGACAAGTTTTGTGAAACGCCCCCCTGGTCTAATCGTTCAAGTTGGTTCTCACACTAACTTAGTATGTCTATTGATTTAGTCTTCTGCTCCTGTCATAAACAGATCATGCGGTAGATCTCTAATACTGAGTATAAAGCACAAATTTGTTTTTGCCAAGATCTGATTTATTATATTTCAACCATACCTGTCGCAGTATGAAGACACGGCCTGACTGATTGGACACACCGTCCCAATCCCACAATGCCCCTGAGCCGCAGAGCTCCGATCAGCGCACACCCTTGAGCCAGGGTTATAACCGACTTCATTACAACATGCCTGTGATGGAGAGGTCCTCTGAGAGCCACAACATTGGTCGTTGGATTGCTGTTTGGCATCAGGTGTGTCATAGGTGTAGGTCTGTGACAGATACAGAGGTAATAGCTCAATAAAAGTCTTGTGAAATTTACAGCATGACATGCTGAACATGAGCATGAAATAAAATGGGATCAATTGGAATACTGTCTTGTACATAAGTTCAATATGCCTTTTCGTTTTTGAAGAGATCAGTATCCCAAGTGGCAGAACAAGGATTTTTATATTACTATTTATTTGCTGAAATATACAAAGAAATGATCAAAATCTCATTGTGCTTGTAGTATCAAGATCATATTCAAATGAAATTTCCAGTGAATAATTGATCTAGTTTCAAATGAGTACAAGAAAGTAATTCTGAGATATCTATCACTAGGTCTTGGTAATAATCCATTATCCAATATGTCAAGCCTTCATTTGCTTAAACGACTCTACAAACTTCACAATTTCAGATTCATATTTGTATATCATTTCAAAATGGTTACACTTGTGTTACATTGATGAAACCCCAAATGGTTTGACCATCAATCTCATGCAGGCAGTTCAATAATAAACTATGCTACAAAAAGTTGTGATTAGACAGGGCTTTCAGATTAGGGCCTTTAGGTGTTTAACCCCCTCCTCCTCTGACTCACCTCAGCTACACCACTCTCACTGGTGCAACACAGTGATATAGTCATATTGACATACTCCATGCCGCAGCAAACACTGCCTTCTACCGGTAGATAAGCCACGCCCATGTCCCCCTCGGAGCAGCATGTCTGGGAGGCGGCCACCATGACTCCACCGCAACACTGACCACTCATACCATCTGCAAACTGACCTGTACAACAATGACAGAAAATGACAAATGGTCAACATCAAAATACACATTGTAATATACACTGAATTGAAGTATCCACATTATCAAGTATAGTTTAAAAGAAGATGTAATTCAGATATACCGGTACACGTATGTGTAGTCATTTAGATGCAAGTCCAGTCTTCAGTTACCTTTTTTTCTTTTATGACTACTTTTTGTCTACAATTCAAAATGTTATTTTTACAAGAAGACAGTGAATTATTTTGTACTTCTTTAGGCCACCAGATCTGATTCTCCCCAAGGTGCTATACAGTGAGTTTCTTAAAAAGAGGAAACTCGAGTTTTTCAAAACACCTCTTCAAACAAACATGGCTAGATATATAAACTAGATGGAACTTCAACTGCGCGCAGTCGAAAATGATGCCTCCGCCATAGAGCAATTTTACAAACCAAAATGGAAGCAATTTTTAAAATTCAAGTTTGATTGTAATCCATCTGTTGGTTCTAATGATAACGCGATCACAAGCTATTTTGAGATACATAATGAGCCCTGTGACCTTTGACCTCGTGACCCCAAATCTAATCAGTTCATTGACTCTGCAAGATACATACATGACCCAAGTTTGGCGGTAATCCATCAATCGGTTCTTGAGATAACGTGATCACAAGCTATTTTGCATACATAATGAGCCCTGTGACCTTAGACCTTTGACCTCGTGACCCCAAAATCTAATCAGTTCATTGACTCTGCAAGATACATACATGACCCAAGTTTGGCGGTAATCCATCAATCGGTTCTTGAGATAAAGTGATCACGAGCTATTTTTGCATACATAATGAGCCCTGTGACCTTTGACCTCGTGACCCCAAAATCTAATCAGTTCATTAGCTCTGCAAGATACATACATGACCCAAGTTTGGCGGTAATCCATCAATCGGTTCTTGAGATAACGCGATCACGAGCTATTTTTGCATACATAATGAGCCCTGTGACCTTTGACCTTTGACCTCGTGACCCCAAAATCTAATCAGTTCATTAGCTCTGCAAGATACATACATGACCCAAGTTTGGCGGTAATCCATCAATCGGTTCTTGAGATAACGCGATCACGAGCTATTTTTGCATACATAATGGGCCCTGTGACCTTTGACCTTGGACCTCGTGACCCCAAAATCTAATCACTTCATTAGCTCTGCAAGATACATACATGACCCGAGTTTGGCGGTAATCCATCAATTGGTTCTTGAGATAACGCGATCACGAGAACGGGACGTACGTACGTACGTATGTACGTACGTACGGACGGACGGACAACCAGAAAACATAATGCCTCCGGCTACGTTGTAGCGGAGGCATAAAAAGAAATTTTATTCACTTTCATGTGATACCACATTTGTGATGATAGAGCCTAGGATCGTTGAACTAAAGTAATTTTCAGCGATGTAAAAAATGTTTTGAGCATAAGAATGGCTATTCATTGAACCTCACTCTGCTTTCATTTTAATCCCATTGACCTGTCCATTTGGGACCAATTACAGATTCAAATCTCATTCAAGATTTCATATATTTATGTTGGAAGATGACTAAAGAAACATCATGAAATATCACTTGTCTTTGCTTCTGTCTTTATCTTTCATTTTGCTCATTATGCTAAAACTAAATAACTTCAGAGCACAAGCTACTTCTGACATCACTCATGTAAAACCTTTCAAATTCAATCATGCATGACCATATCATAGCACATCTGGTACCATATGAAAGAGGATGAATTGAACTTAGACATGAATAATACTAATTTATCAAGACATAATCATTTTTCTAGTAACTTATGGGAAAATTTGGGTTTCCTACACACTGCAGAGACAGTACTCCCACAATACAATGGATGGCAAGAAATAAAAACAAAGCTGATATACTTGGATTGAGACTATTCAATTATCCAAACATTTATGTCCATTTAATATTAAGTACTTCTGTAAAGCAGTGCAAGAACAAATGCATCAGTGAAACTCTCATAAATGTAGACTCTGTGCTTTTTGCAAAATACAAAATTTGCACATTAGACAATCAAGTAGGAAAAGGGTTAAAAGAGAAGTAAGCTAAATGTGAATATTTTGACTTATGATATATATATTTTTTGTAATATCTAGTATATTTAGTAAAACATGAATATCAACAGGCACATATATATTGAATGATGGAATGTGCAGAGTATAACTAAATACTAGAAAGTAAAGAAATAGACAAAATAACCTAAATTGATAACTCATGGAACAATACTCAGTATACCGTAGATCAACAAGTGTGCATACATTAACACATACAGTCAAACCTGCTTTAGTGATCACCTGTCTACAAAGACCACATTTTGTGTTTCCCTTGAAAATGGTTTCTCATTGAAACATGTACTAAAGGAACCTGTCTACAAAGACCACCTTTTGTGTTTCCCTTGGGTCGGTCGCTATAGACAGGTTTGACTGTATTACTTAGAGCAAACACAGAATGACAAGAAAATACATTTACATGTATGTGTACTGTCAAATTACATGAACATGTTAATGTTGCAAGTGGATAATACAAAGAGAAATGAGTGAAAGCTAAGTAAATATAAAGATGGCCGACAGATAGTCAGAAAATAGTAAACTTATGTTCCTTTATTTGATTACATTTGGGGAAGTTTTAAGACTTTGAGAAACTAGATATCTGAGTGATTTATATTTTTAAGTACTTAAGATGCATTTTCAGAAATCAAAAGTTGTGTTTTAAGAGAAAGTAGCTGTTGACATTGTATTTGTATGATTCTAATGGCACATGTATCTAGCCTTCTCTAAAATAGTGTCATATTTATTATGGTTGGCAATATCACTTTAATAAAGAATGAATTGCAAATTATAATGAAAGACAAAGTTAACGGACATTAATTCTTGCGCTTTTTCAAATAAACATCATTCAACAAAGACCACGCTTTAAAAATAATTGTCATTACCTTGCACTATGTTTCCTAGAAGATAAGAATTAGTATGAGATAGAAGACACAATGTCAAAGAGTTCGGCACTACGGTTAGATCGACCTACATGTTAGTGATACATCCAAATACCAACATGTACATGTCCATGTTTCAGAGGAGAGAATTTATTTAGTGATGAGGTAAAGATCAATTTTGACGGTTTATTTTACCCTGATACGGATGAAAGACATTACTGCAGCAAAGACCTTGGCTCCTGTCATAAAACTCTCCTGAAAATAGATGTGGGCATGTTCATTATTATCTAATATAATCTAAATCATTACATAATATCACGTTAGACCTATGTAACGCTAGTATAGGCATACATCATATCTTTCAGATGTAAAATATATGTGGCTTAGACAAACAATCAATATTTTTTACTTAACGCATGTTCACAAATGTTGCAGTGTTTTTTAATTGTACTAAAAGAATGGTAAGGGGAATGAAAAAAGTAACTGAACGCAACATCACATGATCCTACGCTTATTCACTTATATGTGAAGAGCAGTATGCTTAAACACAAAAATAGCAGTAACCTGCTGCATTTTACCACAGAACTGCATATATGAGAACAAGCCCTAACAAGGGCATTTATCAAAGGTCAATGAAAACACAATAATTGATTTTCAATTCTCCATCTTCCACATTATTCAGTTTGGGGAATATTTTTAATGCATTTATTTTTAATAATTAGAATAAAAGTTCTTGCAAACTACTCAAAATGCATGTATGAATTATGAATGTTTAACTAGCATAAAAACCGTCATAGCAAGCAACATTGCTAAGAAGCTTTAATAACATCATCTTACCTGCACAACAGATCTGTGGTCCACTTGAATCATAAGGCACACCAGCACAGCATGCATCCCCTGATCCTACAGCTACTCTATTCTCATCAGGATCAGGACAACAGATCTGACCAGGGAAGACCTGGACATACTGACCATTACAACACTCATGGTCAACCTGCTCTGTGTGGAACTGACCACCACAGCAGACGTACGGTGTGGAGGCATTGACCGGTGCTGGTAGGTAGTTGGTGTCACAGCACTGGTAACCTGACTGAGATTCATGCAGTATGCCATCACAACATGCCTGTGAAGAAAATAAAAATCATTATTATTCATGCTATGAATTCAAAATAAAACTCCATAAAATATATCATGTAATACTTGATACATGTTTAAAAGTTTTTTTTCCTTGTCTAACATTCAACACTCAACAGGTTTTACATCAGACTCTATATATCATTCTTACAGAGATAGAAAGAAGAACAGTACCTTGAATTCAAGAAGAGTCAGGTGTGGTTTATTTTAATACTTTCTTTCCGTCAAATACCAAATTACCATACCAGGGTCAAAAAGGAAATCATTAGAAATGTCTTATACATGGGCACTACAAACACAGTAAAGCCATGTTCATATATGACATGGTAAACAACGGCCTTAAATTCTTTTATAGTGATGTAAGTGGAACACGCTTCATATTCCTGTATCTTATAATACAGAGTTCAGTGAATACATGTAGGACCTTTGCCATACATTTACACGTCATTTAAACAAATCCAACGCGGTTTACCGGCTCATATCCAAACGAGCCTTAAAGGTATAGACCAGTTTTGGAAACGCCCCTCTCTCTAAAAAATGAAATGGAAGCTCTCATTACCAATCATGTGAAAGAATATGTTTTGACTAATACGTGATGATACAAATTTTGCCGGGAAAGTCGGGAAACCGCCTACAATTGATATATTTGGTAAATTATTATATCTATTGGGACCAAATAGATATCGCGCACGTGGTCGCGTAGTCCCATATACATCTTTCTGTGTACAGTGCTTGTAACTTTACCAAGACTGGGCCAAATTTCTTATCATTTTGATGATTTCAGAACCTTGCAGTACACACCAATACTTATATGCTAGATGATCAACCTTTTCTGATCGATTCCACAACGTTTCTTTCACAATGCAATCGCATGACCAGAACTGGTCTTTCTCTTTAACAGTTGTAATGTGTACTGACCTGTACACCAGAATAGCATTGGTTACCACAGACGCTCTCTGAACGTAGACATTCCACATAGCCACAGCTTGACTCACTGCCATCTGAAGGAGTGCTAGGTCTACAATGATAGAGATCATAACAATATTCCAATTAGAAATCTAGCAAGAAGGAAACGTTTCATTTATATTGCACATGAAAAAGAATGGAGTATGCTCCTGAATGATACCTTAACTTAAATAGGGTTATGAAAATGTCAAAAGCTCATTTATTTCAAAATTTGTTGGCCATTAGTTTTTAGAAATTGAATAACAGCAGATACAATGTATATACATGTAGAGGTCACATATTAAAACCCTGTGTCCCACGTATTGATAATAACATCTGATTGCTTTCGGAAAAAAGATATACTGCTAGTCTAATCAAATAAGATTGTAGAGACAGAGTGATCCACGTTGCACAATAGATATCATGAGAAACCCACGGTGTGATTGCAAGGTGAATGATTTCAATGAGAGATTGATGAGAGAGACTGCTTGGCAGAGTGCTAAAAACAGGAGAGCTCGGTTACGCAACACAATGATAGCTCGACACAGTTTACACATTGACAAAATGTTGTCTTTAAATGAATTTTTACACCTGAATGAATGTTCTCATGGAAGAATGGTATAAGCACAATATTTCATCTTAACATATCAAAACAAAAACTGAAGGAAAGAATTCTACACAATGAGTAGAAAGGCCACTTCTAACATTCCTTACTTTCCCCTACTTCAGTATTAGCTACAACAGAATTTGATATGCTTTCTAGATTCCTTACCTGTCTGAGCATGGCTGATACTCTCTTCGTTGTATCTCATATCCTAAGATGATTCCATTTGGTGAAGCAGGGGAGGCCCACGATACCTCCAGAGCACTAGGACCTAGAACAAGGAGGTTAGGAGCAGTGACCCCCGATGGAGGGATCTCAAGGGTCGTTACCACGGTAGCATTACTCAACAGACAATCATATTCTGTGCATACCTCAACCTGAAAATACGGAAGGAAATGTGAATGTGTTTTAGAAGATGATCTTAATGCTAGTAGTAATGCCATAAACTTGTAAGCAATTATCTTCTAATAGCATTCTTTTCACTCTGCATATTATATTGCACTATTTGAGAAGAGTGGGGGGTGCAGGTGTTTCAGTATACCTTCATTACCTTATCATTCATTACCTGGAGGAAAGACACATGGGTCATATCTATTAAAAGTTTGCTTTTCAGGTCCCAGGTGCAGATGACACCACAGGCTATATTATGTCAATGAAATGGATACCTTTTAAGTCTAAATTAATCTAAAATAAACTCTGGAATAATTCCTAATAGTTCATTATCATTATTACAAAACATTTCCTATGGTTTCCAGCCTACATGTAGGTGAGAACACGGGAGAAGGGGCATAAGGCATATTACACACATTGATTTCTGTGGGCTTTTCCTTCAAATCATCATAAATCTAACTTCTTGAAAAATGCCTTGCAAATTAAGATGCATTTCTATTAGATGTCCACGAACTTAGACTTACGATGGTTTCGAGAAACACCCCTATTGTCTATCAAAACTAGATATAAACGAATTCTGTTCAAATAGCAGATTCTACTGACAAAGCCAAATCTGCTTTACATGTATCTGCAACAAAGTGTATTTACATGAAATAAACACCTAGTTTGCTTGAGTTACCTGAATGGAGTAGATAGTATAAGGTTGTAGACCTGCCATGATGTAAAGTAGTTGATTGCTCTCAACGCTACCATGACGCTGACCATTCAGATAGATCACGTACTGTGTGATGTCACCATTTGGCTGAGTCGGAGGCAGCCACATTACATTCACTGCTGATGGACTCAGGATACTGATCAAAGGAGCAGCGAAACCTTCCGGAGCTACAAGACAAGTCATCAGAGTTGGCATCAATGATTAGAATAGAAGAAACATGTTTAGGTGGAGCATTCAGAGGTGTATTAGGGATTCATTCACTTCTAAAGTTTTTAACAATAAGACAATAACCTACAGTACAGTGTATAGGAGATTTACACACACCCACAAAGCCATTTCCATTTCAAAATTTAGAGAACTTAAAGTAATGGAGTGCTCTCTGCTAAACCAATATTGGTGAAGATAAATACAGCATTTAAAAAATTGCATAAGGTTCCTAACAGCCAATTTTACATTATAGTCAAAATATCATTATGTAGGGGGTATACATATTTGATTATAGCTTCAACTATTCAATTGAATGAAACTCTACTCCTTAGTCTTCTTCTCTTCATGTAACTATTTGGTTATTTTTTATCAGTCGACATAGAAAGGTATATTATATTGTTCATGATAATAATCCATAGGTCTGAATGTGTCACTATTTCAAAGAATCACACACAAAAAAAAAGTAAGAAAGAAAGAAAATGAAGAAAAGTAAATACCAACCTCCATCTAGTGTTAGGGTAACAGCAGGAAGACTGGTGATGTTGAACGCTCCATTATAGATGACCTGTCGGAACTCATACTCTGTGTTTGGCATTAGAGAGGTCAAGAGGTCACTGGACATGCCGGGGTCATAGGCCAATTCATATTGTCTAGAAGGAGAGCTCACTAAGATGAAGTAGTTAACAACATCACCCTGAAGCTCTAGCAAAGCTAGAAATAAGAGAAAATTAGACAAAAAATAGTGAAAAGATTTTTCACAATTTCAAGTAAACAAGGATTCAGGAAGAAGTGAGTTTCAGAAAGCCAAATCAATATAGCAGAAAGGAGAAGCAGAAAACAAGCACATATAGAATAAGGAGAGGTTAACATAAAAAGATAAGATTGGGTAAATTTATAGCATGGCTTACATTCATATTCATTCAAAAATCTGTATTCAATGGCTTAATTCTAGTATCTTCTACATTCTTCACCACCTTTTATCTCTCTGTCATTACTTGTTGATAAAGGATTTTAAAAGACCATGTTTTGTAAATGCATATGTTATAATATGCCGTGCACTTCTAGGTATGAATAATCTATGTGAAATAAATAAATAGTTGTAAACAATGCTTATTGTACACTTCTCATTCAAAGTTATGATTTAAATCGCCCCTTATTATGTCCGCTTTACTGGAAAAAAGGCCACAGTGAGAAAGTGAGAACTAAAACTTACAAGGAGTTGTCCAGTTAAGCAAGACTGAGATATGATCCATAGCCACAGCACTGATCGTTCCAGCCACAGTAGGTTGACCAGCCAGGGTCGTGACCTCATCAGATGGGTCAGAGGTCGCTGACCCTATGTCATTGTAGACTGTGATTCTGTAGATGTATGTGGTGAATGTAGACAAACCAAAGTCCTGGAATGTTGTATCCTCTCCATTGTAGATGAACTGCCAGAAGTTGAGTCCCTGAACTGGACCTATCATTATAACAAAATAAAAGGAAAGATCCCTTAGATCGATAGGAGACCTTAGCAAAATTAGGCCTCGTTCAGATATGACTTGGCAAAAGCTGCTGACACAAAGTGTTACACACGTCATATTTCTGTATCTTCCCACACACAGCCCAGTCAATACGCTCAGGGCCTTTGTTGCACACAGTCGCCATTCATTTACATGTTAAAAAAACGCGGCCCTTTTTTTGCGGTGGTTTTCCGTGTCATATCTGAGCGAGCCTTTATTCACTCTATTCTGGATAGTGATATTGTGGGACACACTGGTTTCAATGTGCAAAACTTCTGTGGTTCAGTAAATAATGTTGAATTTCAGTGCGACTTTCACTACTTCTACGGGCCAGTGATGTAGATGTGACTAGTGGTTCCACAATCAAAGACCAGGAGAGAACTTTTTGCAACACTGATCTAGAATTTGGTCTTAGGTGTCATCACTCTGTAAGGAGTTAAATCATAGAATACCTTGTCCTAGGGATAAGCAATATTGCACTGGATTAAAAACAAACACAGTTGTCTTTAACTATGCATCATAACACATGACTAGAGCATACCTGTACTTAGAGGTTCTCTGAGTTTCTGTCTGTGGAGCTCATAACGAATGTTAGGACCGTTTGGTCTAAGAGGAGGAGACCAGATGACAGAGATGTAGGTTTGGGTGATAGCATCACCTCGGGGAGGGGACTGTCCAAAGGGTAGGGTGGGGTCAGTTGTCACTGGGGTGGGGTTACTTTGTGTGCAGCCACCAGCAGTACAAGCCTCAATGGTCACTGCGAAAAGAGATAGGTAAGAATGCATTATAAAGTGATTAATTATGTGAGACAAGCGTCGTCACATTCAAGAAATTTTAATGATGTTGTTTTTATCTCTTATCCTCTATCAAACAAGTAAAAAGTAAGGGGTTTTGAGAATACATGTACATGTACTTAAACATCCGACAAGGCTCTAGTAGTTTCCAGACTAGCTACACCCCTCTTGAAGAATGCCAACTGGACATTTACCCATTTCGAAAAATGGACAACCGCCATAGAAGATTACCTCACCTGGCCAATAACATGTATCCCATGAAGAGATTACTCCTGTAGAACAACTACATGTACCATCCGCATGGTTCCCCCATCCAATACAACAAGGAGGATAATGGGCACAATGTGAAATGAAAATCTTAGGGGATGGTACTCCAGGTCATCCTGTAGTTTCCTAGAAGAACCTATAAGGTCTGATATTGTAGTATATTGGTGCTCTGACATATGTTCCTTAGACATTTGGATAGTGCTTTATCTCATCAAAGATACAGGAGGCAATCAGGCTATAGCCATGTTTGGGGCTAGGGTTGGGATTACATGCTGTGTTTGGTCTTGTGTTGAAGGTCAAATTTCCGTTATTGTACAGTAAGCACAGATCAAGCATCATTGGAGCATGTGTGAAACAACCAGCCAAATAGCACTCACCTGAATAGTCAGTGTAAGGTACCAGGTTGTAGACAATGTAGGAGGTGAGGTTGGTCTGGTCTAAGTAGATTCTAGGATCAGGCATTCTGATGGTATAGCTTAAGATCTCTCCATTACTCAGAGCTGGTTCTTCCCAAGAGACCATTACTGAGTCAGGACCAAGGACAGTCACAGACGGCTCACGTACACCACCAGGAGCTAGACAAATCATGAAATTATTCATATATGATATGATATGATACTTAAAGAGGACTACTCATCAATGGTAAATGTGTCATGGGTGAAGGACAGAGTAAAACAACTTTAAATGGCAAACTAGATTTGAAAAAAAAAGGTTTTCCTTGAAATTCATCTACCGGTATACAAACATAAGATATATCTATGAGACCTTCAAGAATTTTGTAGAAATACTTTTTCTCTTGTTCTTACTTTATACATCTCCATCTGCAATGTCATTCCTTCTTGCACTCGGGATAAGTCAGGTGCCACATAATTATGCATAATAATTACCAATTTGTTTATATCTTTTTATAATTATCTATCTATTTATTTATCAAATTATCTTCTCCCAGCTTGGAGGTTGATTGCAACATTTGTCCATCCATCTCTGTTCTCTGCCGCTCCGGTACACTCTTAAAGAGTCATTCATCTTCATGTCTTAATTTTCCCTCCCATCGGTTCTTGGTTTCCCTCTTGGTCTGGTATCTTCAACTTTTCCTTCCAGCAAATCTTTCTTATGATGATCATTTGCTCAAAAAGACTTTGCTGTGACATCAACTACATTAATTGCTGTTTCAGGCTGGAGGCAAGAAGTAAATCATCTTTTTACAATACAGGGTTTCTGCTGATAGACTTACGAGCTTCCTTTGTGATGACGCTAGCCCACTGACTAGTGGAGCTGCCAGCAGCGTTGGTCACTTTGACCCTGTATTCATACGCTGTGTATGGTGTGATAGCCGCAGACAGGTCCAAGTAGGCTCTAGGAGCCCCAGCAGCTACAGAGACCACAGAGAAGATAGCAGTGAAACCTTGGTGGCGTCGCTCAATCTCGTAACCTGTCAGAACACCGTTGGGCATGGATGGGGGTGACCATGAGAGCTGGACTGAGGTGGGAGTAGGGGAAGAGAGCACTGGGGGCGACTGACCACTAGGCGCTGAAAGAGAAAATAATGATGTGTAAATCATGAAGTTAAAAATCAAACTAAATTGGATTCCATCGAATTAAGTCTAACAAATATAATAAATAATACTTTTGAAAAGAAGAGACAGTGTAGGACTACAATCACGTCATCTGTTGAAAGCCAGAAAAACATTAAATCTGTGGTAAAGTATATGAGTTAATGCCCTTCTAGCTCCAAACAGATATATATTTACAACACTGCAGAAAAGAAGGTGAATCCCAACCTTATACCTCCTTTTAAAGAAGTCCATCAAAATCAAAATTGATTTTTACACAACTTCATATCTGTTGAGAGCCAGAAGGGCATTAAGTCTGTGTGAAAGTATGTGAGTGAATGCCCTTCTGGCTCTTAGCAGACAGTCAATGTGTACACAACACATGTAATCATTTTTGTCAGGCATTTTGTCTTGCCATTGAAATTGAAATTTAATTATCTTGCTTCCTGTATAATACTGTTCCTAAAGAGAGAAGAATAATGTTGGTGCTTACCAGCTTGTGGAGTGGTGTATGTGATAGAGTCAGGGCTTCTAGTACACCCAACAGTATTACACATCTCCACACTGAACATGTAGTCACTAAATGGTGTCAGGTCATCTATAAACAACTGTGTAGCATTACCAGCAAGCTGAATCAAGGAGAATGAAAACAAAGTGTCACAAATGAAAGTGTTACACATATGTATATCACTAAATACTACATGTATAACATTAAACACAAGATCAATTAATGATTTAAATACAAAAAGCTGTGGAGCATTACAAAAGAGCTAAATAGAAGGGTATAATGAAAGGCTGTGTTTAAATATATATTAACACCATCTAATGGTCACTAAACATTGTCAGATCATTGTTTTAAGTATAACCTGAAGACAGTATAGAGAATACAGTATTTTTTTCTTCAGATATAAGTCTTTTCTTCTTCAAGCTGACAAATGATATAAATTTTAAATGTACTTAATATTCCTAGATTGAAGACAGCAAGTGAACAATAGCAGCATATTATATCACAAGAGAAATACAATGAAAACATGACTGTGGTATGTAAATCCATCATTCCATTCATTAAATGAGGTATAACTCTGAATTCTAGTAACTTACCGTGGTTTTCAGCACATTGTTCTGATAGAGTTTGATAGATGTGATAATGCCATTGGGTGTATCAGGAAATTCCCAAGTCACAATGGTTGAATAAGGCCTAACATCAGTTGCCATAGGTGGGTCTATGGGCCCAGGTACTGAACAGAAGAAAATAAAATTTAATTGGTTGAATGATAACTTCATATCCATTTTGATTTCATTCATCTTACAGAGATTGACAGTTGTTCAAAAGCCTGCATCAGTTATTATGCAAAAAAAATGATGTAGTAATAATCTTATAATTAGCAAGAAAAAACAAAGAAATAAGTGATAGATTTCTATTTGAAAAAAAAAGAAATTGAAGATATTTATTCTTGTCTATTTGTGATTGCCAAATGAATGTGGAAGAAACACAATCATGAGAAACAAATTATTCCTTTTTTTGTCTGACACGTTCCCATAGTTTTTCAAGCATGGTAATATTCATTTCTGCAATGTAACCAAATCTAATCCCATTAAAATATTAATAACAACCTGAAAACTGAATTAAAACTCTTCAAAAAACCTTTAAAAGGTAGATGAAGAATAATGAATCAAATATCAAGTTATGTACACATTATTGCATGATATGATATCATTTTGACCAAAATTTAAAATGACTTTATTTACCATCTTCCCTGGTGAATACCGAAGCCCATTCACTGAGTGTTTGACCAGCATTGTTAATAGCAATCACTCTGAACTCATACTCATTGAATGCTTGAAGACCGATCAGGGTATAACTCGTCACTCGTACTGAGTTGCTAAACACACTGAAAAAACAAAGAATCATAAACTTCAATTAGTAACACACCAATGTATGTTAAACAACTGAATTCTGAAGTGTGTTAAAACTGAAATTTCACCTTCTTCATAATTAAGTAGTACACACAAACAAAAATCAAGATTATTTTGAAAATGATCGACTTTCTCATTGTAGATGAAAGTTCAATAATCATCAGTCTTAGTTATCATTGAAATAAAATTCATGTATCTGGTATTGACTTTCAACAAAATGAATTATTTTAGAAATGCAGATGAAATAGGATAAATGGTGGCTCAAACAAATGTTGATTAACTCTTCTCAAAGATTATAGCTGTAGCTCTAGATTGTTACAAATCTAAATGGCATGTGGTTTCTTAAGTGAACGAGGACTAGACTCACTCAATCTGGTTTCCGGTTGATTGGCAGGTCTATATCTCAGTTGGAATGATGGATCCCCAGGGGCATTGTTCCTAGCGGGCTCTGTCCATGTAGCTTGGATGGACGTAGGACCAGTAGAAGTCAATGTGGGAGGCAATACACCATCAGGATCTGGCAGAAAAGAGAAAAGAATTGAGCAGTAGCCAGTAGTAATGATGAATTATAAGGTTTTATAGCTCTGCCTGATTATTATCATTTGAATGAAATTAGAAGAGGGTGTCAACATGACAGACCATTAGTATAATATAGAAATAAATTCTTGAATAAATGTCTCATTATATTCAGTTAAATTAACATTTTGCCAAATGGATTAATTTATGAACCAACTCAAATATTTTCTATCAATAATCTAAAATATAAAACATTCCAAATATGTTCATTAAATATCAGTAAAATGATTCTAAACTAGATGGAACTTCAACTGCGCGCAGTCGATGATGCCCCCGCCATAGAGCAATTTTACAAACCAAAATGGAAGCAATTTTTAAAATTCAAGTTTGATTGTAATCCATCTGTTGGTTCTAATGATAACGCGATCACGAGCTATTTTAGGATACATAATGAGCCCTGTGACCTTTGACCTCGTGACCCCAAATCTAATCAGTTCATTGGCTCTGCAAGATACATACATGACCCAAGTTTGGCGGTAATCCATCAATCGGTTCTTGAGATAATGTGATCACAAGCTATTTTGCATACATAATGAGCCCTGTGACCTTTGACCTCGTGACCCCAAAATCTAATCAGTTCATTAGCTCTGCAAGATACATACATGACCCAAGTTTGGCGGTAATCCATCAATCGGTTCTTGAGATAACGCGATCACAAGCTATTTTTGCATACATAATGAGCCCTGTGACCTTTGACCTTTGACCTCGTGACCCCAAAATCTAATCAGTTCATTAGCTCTGCAAGATACATACATGACCCAAGTTTGGCGGTAATCCATCAATCGGTTCTTGAGATAACGCGATCACGAGCTATTTTTGCATACATAATGAGCCCTGTGACCTTTGACCTTGGACCTCGTGACCCCAAAATCTAATCACTTCATTAGCTCTGCAAGATACATACATGACCCAGTTTGGCGGTAATCCATCAATTGGTTCTTGAGATAACGCGATCACGAGAACGGGACGTACGTACGGACGGACGGACAACCAGAAAACATAATGCCTCCGGCTACGTTGTAGCGGAGGCATAAAAACCAAAACAGTTTTGATTATTATCTGTGCAAGGGGGACTCTCCATTTACATCTCTCTTTCCCCCTTTTTAAATTAACAGGAACTCAAACAAAATATCAAGGAAACTATTTTACACAACATATCTTCTATTATTTCTCTGGGGCTACTTACACAAAGTAATGATTTTATTCCTAATGACATGACTTACTTCCAGTAGGCATGGTAACAGTCCTTTCATTGCTAAGTATGCTGCCTTCTGTGTTGTACGCTCTAACCTGGATGGTGTACGCCGAGAACGGGATCAGACCGGTGATGTCAACGATCTCATTGGCAATGGTCCCATTATAGAGGGCTCTTGTCTCTGTCACTATGGCATAATTACTGGCTTCTGTTTACAAGTTTGAAGGATGAAGAAGATAAGAAATCAATGGCTTCTGATAATGGTCCAGATAACAGAGACATGTGCTAATGAGCAGTGAGGTCGTTATTACTTTTTAGTTAAACAACATTAACATTGATGATGCCAGTATTACACGATATCTCATACAAATGATTTGTTTGGGTGTCAGATATCAAAAGTTTACTAGCAAACCAGGATTTTATTTCACTGCCCTAAACATGGCCTTCACTTAGGTTTGGGTTAAAAGAGTAACGCATGACCACTCATAGAAAATTCACCAATTATCACTACCAAACCTGTTGACAAATATTATGTAATAGTCAACATCTATCATCTGATTGAAAAATTCTTGTAAAAGATTTATCACTTACATTCGTTCAATGTATCTTAATACACCACATCCATTACATGAGTGTCAAACCATTAATGAAACAAATTTTACAAAGTATGAAATCAACATTATCAATGGTTTGGTTGCTCTTACCTGGTGCCACATAGAAGAGTCCAGTGAAGAGGACCTCATAGACAAGCATACCATTAGGTTGGGCTGGTGAGGTCCATGTAGCTTTCACAGTCCTAGAACCCATTGTAAACACTGCCAGATCAATGCTACCCTGGGGCGGGGCCTCGCGGGTGCGTCCTGATGCCTCAGGACCAAAGGTACACCCCTTAGAGGTACAAGCCTCTACCCTGAACACATGAAGACTCCAGGGAGATAGGTTGGATGCAGTGTAAGACATAGAGGTGGAGTTCTGAATCGGGATACCGTTCTGTACCAGGGCATAGCTGATGATCACACCTGTCATAGAGATGCAGAAATGAAGTTGGTTTACGGGATCAGTTCGTATTCAACACACACTGAATCCCTTCTAGATTATCATTAAGTGGAGATTAGACAATGTGTATGGGAATCAAATTACAAATATTTTCCCAAATATGTCAAACAAGCAATCAGTTGTTCTAAGCCCATACCATATTCAAGTAAAGGTGCACATTACAGCCCAGAAAAAAGCAATTGATAATAATAGTGGAGTCTTGTAGGTCTGGCACATTGCCACTCCTGGTGCCCCTTTAGTATTATCCCAGCTTTATCACGACTGCTATTACAGCACTCGAGCATTACTAGGAATTAATTCATACGAGGTACTTATTTACATTTAACCCACCTGGGTGGAGTGTGGCATACGTGGATTAATGTCTTGCCAAAGGACATTAGTGCTGCGACAGGGATTTGAAACCCATACCTTGTGGTTCACAGCCCGGATACTTTTTCACTGGACCACAACACCTCAACAACCTCTACATGTATAATTACTTGGCTTGGCATCTGCCCTTGTAAAGGTGTAGTTTATTGTAGCTATCACTCTTGTGTATTTATTCAAAACGTGAGGTTAGGCTTCAACACTAATTGACTGAGGTCCTTTCAGACTTTCAACAGACCATGGCTTTCTTTAAAAATATGGTTGCTTTCTTCGCCTCTATGCACAGTCGCTCATTAGCCACACTTGCAATTTTGCACAAAAGAATACACACTGATTGATGGAAGGATTGCTTTGTGCAACACAATGACTTTGCAAAATTACCCATTTCTGGTCTTTATTGGCTCCATGTCAACACCGGTATAGATTAATCTTGCAATGGAAACGGGTTAATAGTCTTGAAGCCTTAGGTATATTTATGATAAATACAATGTGGCACAGGGAGATTATTTGTGGGGCATATAAAAAGTTAAAGTAAACAAGGTGTACATTTTTAGACCTACCATTAGGCTGTGTTGGATGAGTCCATGTTACCACTAACTCAAATGGGCTAGTGGCTGTTATGATTGGTGCTGGCACTCCCTCTGGAATACTCTCCTCTGTCCTCACGCTACTCTGTGCACTGATTGTACATCCACCACCAGTACATGCCTGTAGAAGAGATGGATATTCATTGTATCTTTTATAATTCCCATAAACTTTAAAGTGTACTAATAAGCAAAATATGTTTTGCTCTTGGCCTAAAGAGTCCTATGTTGCTATACTGTATTCAAAATATGAGCTTCAAATATTAATTCTATAAAGACATATTGCAGTTTATATACACTCTCAGTAAATATAAAACAACTGGTTGAGTAGACAAGTCGGATAGAATAGGGTGCGCACGGAATCCAAGTCGGACTTCGGTTTCATTCAGGTTCTTTAATGTTATCCTCTAATTTCTTTGTACTCCTTAACTGTTTACCTATGAAAAGCCTGGTCACGTTTTTTATAAGTTGATGTTGTAGCTAAACAGAAATTACTTTTTCAGGTGAGTGGTACACTTCAAGCAAGGTAAAGGCTATGTATCGTGATAGAAATCCGATGACAAGTCTTAACAGTGTTTTTGAACAGTGCCAAAATATTCAGTTTATCATCATACAAGTATAGAAGGTGAAATGTTTTTGTGCTCCTTTGAATAACTCGAATGTGATACTAATGAGATGTACTTCTTTTATCCATTTATGAGAGCTACAGCTTAGATTATGGCAAATTAGATTAAGATCATTATCTCCAATCATAATCACCATAGTATAAGATTTAGGAGGTAGCACTGGCCTGGTCTGCACTAGTCAAAATCCTGATGATGTACACAAGTTTTATTAAGGCTCATTCAAATCTGAAGTGGTAAACCGCAGTGACTCTTTAAAAATAAAATTAAATAAATGGCAACTGCTTTCAACCAAGGTCCTAAGTATATTTACTGAGCTTTATGTTATTAGATACAGAACTGTTAAGTGTAAAGTGTATTACACGTACGTCATTATAGATTTTTAAAAACTGTTGCGGTTTACTGTGTCATATCTGACAGAGGCTATTTAAAGGAAAGTGATACTTACAGCCACTGATAAATAATAGACAGTTCCTGGTGAAAGATCATTGAGGATGAAGTCAGTGAATAGATCAGACGTATTGTAGACTGCATCCCCAACCACACCATTCACAGTGGATGAATAGAGAACATAACGTTGCAGGATACCGTTGGGCTGAGAGGGCGCTATCCATCGAGCCTCAATGGACCTGGGACTCCTGGGGAAGAGAGTAGGTGGGTCGACGGAGGAGGGAGGAAGCTGAGAGGTTGTTATGGTAACCTCTGGACTAGATGAGCATCCTATCTGGGTACAAGCTGAAAACAGGAAACAAAATGATGAATGTTACCTTCCTTGTAGTCAGGTGGCTTAGTGAAATTATCGTTACTTCCCGGATAAAAGCACCATTTTTGGTACAGGGCTTCCTTAGGACCTTTTTAACGATATTAGGCTAGGAGCCCCCAGCAAAAATTTCAATTTAAGGGTGTGGGGGCGGGGGCATCTTTTTGGAGCCCCCAAATGATTTTATAACATTGATTTGTTGTTGTACAAATGCCATTTTTGGTACAGGGCTTCCTTAGGACCTACTGAACGATATTAGAGTAAGAGCCCCCGGCAGGAATATCATATAAGGGTGTGAGGCGGGGCGTCGCCTTGTAGCCCCCGAATAATTTAGAAGGTAATATAACATTTATTTGTTGTTGTACAAATGCCATTTTTGGTACAGGGCTTCCTTACGGCCTACTGAACGATATTAGGGTAGGGACCCCGGCAAGAATATCATATAAGGGTGTGAGGCAGGGGCGTCGCCTCGTAGCCCCCAAATAATTTAGAAGGTAATATAACATTTATTTGGTGTTGTACAAATGCCATTTTTAGTACAGGGCTTCATTAGGAACTGCTGAACGATATTAGGGTAGGAGCCCCCGGCAAGAATATCATATAAGGGTGTGGGACAGCGGCGTCGCCTCGTAGTCCACAACTAATTTGTAAGGTAATGTAACATTGAGTTTTTGTTGTACAAACGCCATGGGGCCCCCAGTCACACATATATGAATATTTATGCCGGGGGCTCCTTACCTACCACCATTCAGCCGGTCCTAATAAAGCCCTGTACCAAAAATGGCGTTGTACAACAACAACAACTCAATGTTACATTACCTTATAAATTATTTGTGGACTACGAGGCGACGCCCCGTAGTCCACAACTAATTTGTAAGGTAATGTAACATTGAGTTTTTGTTGTACAAACGCCATGGGGCCCCCAATCACACATATATGAATATTTATGCCGGGGCTCCTACCCTACCACCATTCAGCAGGTCCTAATACAGCCCTGTACCAAAAATGGCATTTGCACAACTACAAATATATGTTATATTACCTTCTAAATTATTTGGGGGCTACGAGGCGACGCCCCACCCCACACCCTTATATGATATTCTTGCCGGGGGCTCCTACCCTAATATCGTTCAGTAGGTCCTAAGGAAGCCCTGTACCAAAATTGGCATTTGTACAACAACAAATCAATGTTACAAAATCAATTGGGGCTCCAAAAGACGCCCGCCCCCAAACCCTTAAATTGACATTTTTGCCGGGGGCTCCTAGCCTAATATCGTTTAGTAGGTCCTAAGGAAGCCGTGTACCACAAATGGTGCTTTTATCCGGCAAGTAACGATAATCGATAAATTTGACACTAAGCCACCTGACTATTGGAATATAAAACAACTTTATATCATCCTAATTTTTAAGAGAATATTATACAAATAATGAATGCTTATGAGTTCAATAGTGCGAATATTTTCATGAGTTGAAAGATTAACGTTATATTCAATAATACTTTTTTTTCTTCAAGTTTCCTAATTCTTGAAGACAATGTCCCCAAATAGGTAATAAGGCACTTGTCCATTATGTTTAAGTAAAATCTAATTTTCTGGAATGAATGCAAAAAGTATTATGATACGAATTCTGTAAGAGTCCTATACATAAACAAAAAATTTAGCTACATTTTCAGGTAGGAATTTTGTAGGCATATATCATATGAGGTCTTAATTAATTAGCATATATGTCTGTACATAACATAACAATGAGTCAGCTTTTGGACTTCTGTAAAAAATGTACAGACTTTTAATCACAAATTCCATCTCTTTCAGATAGCAATACAATGTTAAAGGAAACATAATCTTAGAAAAAAATAAAATAGAAGAAGAAGTATATGGTGAGCATTACCTATGAGAACAAGTCTGTAAGGATTGAAGACACTCAATCCTGTGAGTGTGTAGTTACGTGCTGTACCAGTGTAGACTGTAACACTGTTGAGTTGTAGCTGGTAAGATGTAATGATACCATTAGGTCTCTCTGGTAACGCCCATCCTGTCGTGATGGTACGAGCTGTCTTGGACAAGGCCTCAGGTGATTGGACACCAGAGGGAGCTATCATGGAATCAGTATTAAAAAATGAAGTCATTCAGAACTTAAAAGCAAATGCATAATTACAGCTCAATATTTTCTAAACGTGAAGGCTATAACGAGTTTTTGAATTGCTGAGATAGAGCCTTATTCATACACATATCAAATCTTCAACATCATATTATCTTTGCAGTACCACTGAAATTATCTCACACATTGTAAACTATTCTAAAATTGCCTATAATATTTCTAAATCACTGCATGAACACCTTCAACCACCTCCTGTAAAATATAATCGGTGATGTCAAAGATAAATGTTAAGCAAAAAAAAATATTCCTTTGATTGTAAAACTATTCTAATATATATCTTTGCTTGAAATTTGCTCAAGTTAAATTCATGGCTGACGTCAAAGATAAATTTCTCTTGATGAGGCCTCATTTCATTTCTTCTGCAAGGCCAAATATTTTTGAGTGAATAAAAACTACAGAGAAACAATTTCATTGATAGAGAATTGAGTATGTTTCAACTAAGTAACTAAATTCATCAGCCTGATAATAACTAGTAACAATGGCAGGATTAAGTGATATTTACATGTATCTAGGATTTGAGTAGAAGGATTGGAGTGACCTACCTTCCTCTCTGGTTCTCACACTGACTGCAGAACTCTCTGAGCATCCACCAGCTGTACATGCAGTCACAGTCACATCATAGTTTGTATATGGGATTACATCAGTGATGTTACCTGAGAGATCAACCAAGATGATGAAATGAGATTGTCATATAACATGTTCACTATAAGGTACTCTCTACCCACGCTCTAGAGGTCACCCCATCCTATCCCTGGCAAGATACGAGTAACAGAGTTCCCCATGTGTAGCATGCATGACAACACATTTGCCTATATTACACTTACACGCTAATTGTAATCTTATTTTTTCTTTCTGCTCTGAAATTTGCAAATACAGAGAAGGTGAAACCATATCTTCTGCTTTTAACTTTTTTTCCCGTATAAATTTTGATTTAAGTTTACCAATCAGACAAATAACTTTTATGCATTCAGATTTCTGTTTTAACTTATAACTTACCTCCAAATCATGTTATTGAAGGGTTGTTTCCTTTTCTCTATTCCATTGCTATTACTTTCTTGCTCATCAATACTATGATAATCTTTAATGAACAACCCTATTATTTACAGTTACCTAGATCTTAATAGTTATAACAATTATTGACTGTTTCTACAAAGGCCCTCACCTATGTTCTCAGAAAATGAAGTATCTGTGAAGACAGCTTGGACTGGTGCTATGTCAGGTAGATCTAGGTTGTATGCTGATAGTATGTACTGTGTCAGTAGACCTGTATTGCCTGAAGGTCTCTGCCATTGCAGCTGGATAACATATCCTGTGATTGACACCGTGTCAATGGGTGGGCTCAGCCCAATAGGAGCTGAACATTTCAAAGATAAATAAAACAAGATGAATGCGGCTGTGTCTCTAATGTGCCTCTGAGCAATGATCCTGTGAACTTTAACATCTGACCTCATGAACCCAAGGTCTTCATTTAATCTTTTGATGCTCATACATACTGTACATGTACTTATGCTTGAAACCAGTTAAGTATACATTGGTTCAATTTTTGTTCAGTTATCACAGTAATTAGATATTTTGGTGGAATTGTAACACTTTTATGACCCTGTGATCTTTCACCTTTGACATCTGGTGACAAAAAGTGGGATGGACAGAAGTACATGTACATACAGACAGACAGAAGCATAACAAAAAACATAAATAATTTTTCATTTATCCTTTAAAAAAAAAGAATTGTTCAAATATCGAGTGTGAATTATTGGAAAAGACTTATATTCTAACTACAAAAGGATGGCACCTGATAATATGAGTTTAACATACATGTAGCTGTCATGACTGTCAACCTGTATCTCTCACTTGTCTCTGATGTAAGTATATGTAAACTAATTGTGTGCATGGCAAACATAGTTTTTGTTTCATGCCGTACAAAACCTCATTACTTCTTATTTTTAACAGAAAACACAGCTACCATGTAATAATTTTAAAAGTTTCATATCATCTTTAATTTTTTTTTTAAACAAACCTCCTTCTCTAGTTCTTCCAGTTGCCCATGCACCATCAGTAGATCCTGCCATGTTAGTTGCTGTTACCTGGTACAAATACTCTAAAAAGAAACATGGTACAGCACAATTTCATGATAATATCAAAGAAAACTCTTACACTGTGGTATGTGTTTTAGATCTCTGCCAATACTTAATTAAGCACCTTGTCGAACCCAGTTGTAGTATCTTATGAACATATTCTGATGAACATTAAAATATCACCATTTGTGTTTAAATAATTACAATGCACAAAAACCAAGTCAAATTTAATTTGGCAACATATGGTTTTGAAGAGAAAATTACAATCTCTCAAATCAACTGTACATGATACATTTATTAATTTTCTTCTTTCAATTATAATTTATCTTAAATCATTTCTAGTTTTAAAGAAGCTATTTTATAAAGGGTGCATACCTGTGAATACATTAAGACCATTGTCTGTGAAGTTCATCCTACTACCATCATAGACAGAGACTGATTGGGGATCAGAGCATTGGATGCTACTGCCTGTGATAGGAGGGCATCCATCTAAATAGACATTAAGGATGCCTGTCATATCACGGGTTAGGTTCACTGCTACGTTGTCGATGGTCAACTGTCTCATGCAGCCTCCAAATCCTGTGAGGAGATAGACAATAGTTGAATGGAATGGAATGGAATGAGGAGCTTGAATACTATGAATATTATGTGAAGAATCTTATCCTTATTAGAACTATATCACTTATGTATAAATGTATCAAAGCATTAACAAAATGATGAAGAAGAGAAGTTTCATGCTTTAAATCCAACAGTTCTTATTTAGTCACAAATTTTCAAAATACCTACCGTAATTAACGTTGTATAAACCGCCCTCGTGTATAAACCGCACCCCTCTTTTTCACCCTTTAAAAAAAAAAAAAAAAAAAAAAAAACTTTTTTTCGTCCGGGAAGAATTTTTTAAATTTTTTAAATCATTGATTTTACCGGCTTTTACGACACAAAGTAAGCCGACGAAAAGAAAGAAATGAATGAAGAAAATGATTGCCGACACCACCATGGCAGCATTTGAGGAACAACATAAGAGACAGAGAGAGGGAGAGAGGGGACAAAAGGCATGCCGACGGAAAGCAAGAAATGAATGAAGAAAATAATTGCCGATACCACCAGCGTTTGAGAAAAAACAGAGACATCGCGGGAGAGAAGCGAAAACAATCGCTGATATTTAATAATTAGGCTTTTAATTTTATAACAAAAAATAAGCCGACGGAAAGAAATAAAATATGAAAACTAAAAGTAAGATTCAAAGTTATCACTGATACAAATTAGTACGGCACATCGCGCCAGGAAACAAAGCCGTCTTGTGATAAACAAAAATCACAATCTAAAAGCAGTAACGACTAACGACTAGCATGCGCCAGCCCAACAAGAATTTTATTCGGCTGTGAAATAGCCTGCTATTGATTGTATTACCGTAGCTTGATCAATCGAGCGGGACGCCGGAGGTAGACGGCCATATTGTTTTTATTGTTATTGGGAGATTAACTCAACACAAAAGGTTGGTGAGTCTTAGCAATGTTTAACATGAAACAATGAGATCTCGGACAAAACATAGGGAACCTTTTGACTGGGATAGCGTCAGTCTATGTCTAGTACACGTTGTCTCTTTTGTCCTTCTCTCCAGTTGGTTACGGATTAAGAGGAGATCGGACTTGTCTAGGCACGCCCGACGGCTAGGGGTGGCTACGTTGTGCGATGGGCTGCCAAATACCCGCTCTAGAAAGCGTGGCTTCTCGGCCAGAATGTGCCGTCATTCCACTGATATTTCTCCTCAAATTTAGTTACACAAAAAAAATCGTAAGAATGACCTAGGCTCACATCAATACGAATCATTGAATTAATAATAGTATTTAAAAATTATACAACAAAATCCCCCTTTTCGAGAAGTCTCTGAATAAAATGTTATTTATAAATCATCAAATCTATCTCTTTAAATTAAAAAACATTTTCCCCTTTATTTTTTTAAGAAAGGAGGTTGATTCATGATTATAATTTTATTCAATTATTGAAAGAGCTCTGAAGACGAGACTATGTATCATGTAACCGTACGAAATACACTCGAAATCCCAACGCCCACCACCCGACATTTATTAAGAATCGACAAACATCTCTCTTCAGGATAGTTAAAATCATCAATCAACCAGAAATATTACAATAATAATAGTTCACAAAATAAAACATTGCATATTTGTAGGTTGATGACAAGTATTTATATACAAAATCTCGCTAGAAAGACGAACAATTGTTTCCATCGTCACGTCATTTCTTCTACCACTACACATATTATTACACATGGGGCAACGCACATTCTTATCCACCGCACGTACGTCAACACTCCAACACAATTATGATTATATAGAGCACAATTATGGGCCCCAAATTTCACATTTCGCATCATAGGAATTACATGAAAATTATCAGATCAAGATTAAAATATAACATTCACATTAGATATATTTTTTCTGATGTAAGAACTTCCAATGGATGATTTGAAAAGCGTTGAAAACGAGTGTCACTTTCAGGACGATGGTTTCTAACTAAATCAGGAACTTCAGGATATTTGTTGCACATCATTTTGAAGATTATATTTTCCTCTACATAAAAATATGACGTAGTAAGGAATTTCCTGCGATAACCAATGAAAAATCTGCATTTCGGGGGACATCCCCCCATCCTCTCCTAAGCGCGCGCACTCTCTGTGACACAATTTGACCGCTGCTGAGCGGAGATTGTAACATACCTGGAATTTTCAGCATGATGCATGTCTGTATGGGTGTATAAACCGCACCCCGACTTTTGATGTTTACCGACGGTAAAAAAAGTGCGGTTAATACACCGTTAATTACGGTAATCTTTTATTTATCCTAGTAGTATTAAAGCATCAATCTATGTGGGCACTAGAAATGAAGAAAACAAATGTTTTGCGTTTGTCTCATTTTTGTTAACTTTTATTATTCATTGGCAATCATTTGCTAAATTGGGGGAGGGGAGGGAGGGGGTGTGCTTTTTCATATTCTACCTTGTGTGTTCACCCCAATGGCATCAAGGAACCCTGCTGCTTCTGAGTCATCTCTTACACCACCAAGGTGAAGTGAAGACAGGAGAGTGAGGGATGAGGATGAGAGCTGACTACCGGAAGAAACACCACCGTTGATGGATGCAGAGAGCTGGTTGTCAACCTTGGTGATGGAGAGACT
This sequence comes from Mesocentrotus franciscanus, assembly GCA_037976565.1. Classification (NCBI taxonomy): domain Eukaryota; kingdom Metazoa; phylum Echinodermata; class Echinoidea; order Camarodonta; family Strongylocentrotidae; genus Mesocentrotus; species Mesocentrotus franciscanus. Next base: position 41,135,589 of record CP137669.1, on the reverse strand, counting down.
CTTCCATAGACCATCACAGAGGGAGGTGTTTGGTATGGAGAGAATGATGGGTGACCCAGTACCGGTAGACACTTGAATCTATATGGATTCAACAAATGAAATATCCAAACTCTGATGAGGATACAATAATAATAACAACAACAACAACAATAATAGCTGGTACTGGTAGAGTGTTCATGTCTGAGGAGCTTGACACTCTTAGCACTCCACAATTATTACCCAGCTTTAGCATGGCTGCCATTACGGAATTAATTCCTTCCAGTTAACCATTCACCTCACCTGGGTAAAGGGAGACAAGCCTCATAAGAATGCTAGAAAAAGTCTCCAATGATGGATTCTGTGCTAAAAATGATACACTCTTACCTGATAGAATATCATTTTGCAATTAAATCCACTAGGGATATGTACCTGTCATAATTTTGTTCTTCTTAAATGTGTGCAATTTTATTAATTTTTAAGACTAAGAGGATGAATGTACTCATTGCAGCAGCACTGCAGAATGTAAGCCAAGGAATTTTGTGCTGAACAAGAAAATGTTGCCACCCCTACAAAAAATGACAGGTTGCGATCAGAAAGCTTCCATGCAACTTTGACTATATATAAACCTTAACACAGGTATACTGGCTAAATCTTCCCATCAGAGTTCAAAAGAATAGTAAGTGGTTTATCATTTTTAAGAAATTGAAAATCAAAATTGCACATTGAAGATTGCTTTAATACATTTAAATCTATATTTTTCTTCAAGGAATAGATTTACTACAAATGCTCATTGTGAGAAAGCGAGAAGCAGAAGACAAAAGATATGATCTCCTCCATACCTGTAAGGTTCCAGCTACTATCTGGATCAGAAGGTAGCTTCCGGTCTGATGATAAGCACTGAGCACAAGTCCTGTCTGGTAATGAGTTTTTATCTCAAGACTTAGGCTGAAGCTGCTTCCTCCATTGAATGTTCCCTCAGGTAAGCTCAAGTATCCTGTAAATTGACAGAGTGTTGTAGATGAAAGATTAAAATAGCAAACGATGCAGACTATATAAAATAGAAATTTAAGTAAATTTGTATTACCAAACACCTAAAAAATAATAAGTGTACTGTTAGAATTTATGAAATCGACCTCAAAATACTTTACCCAGTAATATATGGGCAAATGGTTAAGGAGTATGAAGAAAATACGGGATACGATAAAGCGGAAACCAAGTAAAGAAAAGAAAAGCACCTGACCAGGATCTGCAGAGCATTACAATCAGTATCATTTCAGAGGACCCAGGAGCAATTCACAATACTTTGCACTTTGTTCATATAGAGTGGTGAAGTGTGACGTCATCAGAAATCTATTTTTAGAATTTCTACATTTTTTCTAAATTTTCTGAAAGAGCATCAAAAATAATGTCCAAGTGCCGAAAACCAATTGAATATGTTAAGTATTGGCTGAGATATGACCATCTGAATAAAAAGATTGGTTAGTAATGTTATGAACCAGAGCAATATAACACTGAGTTCCCATAGGAAAGCTATTTATTCAGATGGTCATATCTCAGCCAATACTTAACATATTCAATTGGTTTTCTACATTTGGACATTATTTTTTATGCTCTTTCAGAAAATGAAGAAAAAATTGAGAAATTCTAAAAATTGATTTTTATGATGTCACAGCTTCGGTACTCTATATCAATGGTAAACCAAGGCTGTTTTTTTTCTTTCTTTCTATGGTGCAAGAGTGACATGCTTTACATTTCTGTATCTGATAAAACACGTAAAATTAATACACCTAGGAAATTTGTTACAAACGGTTACCCTTTTTCATCACTTCTTGCCATTCATTTACATGTACAAATAAAATAAACAAACAAACCAACTGCTATGGTTTCCTGTGTTGTGTGTGAACAAGCCATCAAATTTTATTTATATTCAAAAGTTTGAAAGCTACATGTGGGAGCTAACTGAGATTTCACAGGCTGACAAACACAGAGAAATCTGTGCTATCTTTCAAAAACAGTGATAGATTCACAAATGTCACTTTGATACAAAGAGGGGCTATCTTCACACCACAGCCATCAATTTACCTTTGCCAAGAAAGTGAACACCCCTCTCCAGCTCAGTGGGACAACCCTGCCAGCCCCCTGGAACCTGTACTCTCTCAAGAGCATTGGAATAGTCCAAATCTCTCCAAATAGGGGTGGGAACGTGTGCAGTCTCTATCCGGATATTCCTCAAGCAACCAATCAGATTACTCCTTACGACAGCCAGATCTCCAGTTTCTGATCTCGAAGGTCAAAGTTCACAGGCAGTCCCCCTACGTAAAGGCCTGTAGTTGCTCCTATGATGGTTGAAGCTGTAGGAGCTGTAACTGTACCTGCATCAGAAATGGGTTTACAGAAAAAGTTAGAGATACAGCAGTGGACTTCTCCTTAATTTTCTCCCAACTGACAGACATTTTGCGGTCAACCATTCCCAGTACATAGGCCTACCTGTATACACACAATGTAAATGTCAGCTATTTTGTGTGCTTTTATTTTTTGTGAGTGAGGAAACATCATTTGTTAAATGTGAGAAAAGTAGACATATAATGCAAACATTTCATTTATACAATATATATATTATATTACCTCACAGAATGTACATATAATTGTAGAAACAGAATGACCACCCCACACCACTACTCCAAGAAAACAACCATGCAAATACTTCTTCATTAAGGTAACCACTCAACCAAAATAATTACTTCTAATCCCAGATAGGCAATTAATATTATCTGTCTATTTTCTTACCAGTGTACATATCATCCACTGTGATACTTCCAACACTCCCAGCTCGAGAGACGGCTACTTTATGCCACAGACCATCATCATATGTTCTGCCTCCATCATTGGGTGTGGCACCTGCTATACCCCCTTGAGGGTCAAAGATGAACCATGGTTGCCCCTCTCTCAGCTGTACAACAATCATCTCTTCCTGTTCACCATCAGAAGCAGCAAACATCAGGAGGGCTGAGGCAGGAGACAGAGCATCACTAGGCCGGGACACTCTGAACTCAAACTCAATACCTTCAAGAAAAAATATATATGGAATTGTCGGACCATGATAATCTTTCAAAGTTCTAAATCTTAGACTTGATGATTATTTTGCTCTATATTCACGTATATTAAAGGAGTAAATAAAATATCTATATATAAAATGCCCACAATTCATCACCTTATAAATGTCAGAAAAATTATCAAATGCATCCTACTGCTCAAGAACAACCCTGTCTGTGCTTCTAATAAAAAACAACAACAAAAACTACCATATCATTCAAAAATCAAATTTTGTAACTATAGTTGGTTTAAATTCTACATGGGACAAAAATATCTTAAATGGCTACACCATGATAACTGCTTGTAGCTGTTTTCATTTCAAGAAGAAGCACATAGCTTCATCTAGATCTAGTACAACATATCAATTCTTGGATAGGATTTGTCACCATGGAAGGGAAAGTTGAATTCAGCATCAGACATTATCCTGAAGAAATCTTACCAGTATATGATGAAAAGGGCAGAATGTTCCCAGAAAAGAGATAGTATCCTCCACCAGTGAACCTAGCACCCCTCTCCACACGTGGAGGAGTCCTGCTCAGTGATGCTACAACACTCTGAACCTGGTAGGATGGGTTTGGTCCATTCTGCATGATAGGGGGGTTCCACATAACTTGCATGGCAGATGAATTAAAACCATCCACCATAGGCGGCCCTTGTCCTTCCGGAGCTGTAAATGGACAACACATAGATTATTACTCCCTAACGCATCAGAAATGAGCAATATTACATGCATTTCAAATCTGTTTTTCTCATAACAATATCACCATATATCATGTAGACCTACCAAAACATATTAATAATACTAATAGTAACTTTCAATTTATTTAGCGCATAATAATTAACACTTAATTCTCTATGCGCTTTACATTAAAAGAGTATGCTTTACAATCTACATCAACATATCTAAGAGGTCAAATAACACCACTACATGCACAGCGACACATCAAAACAAGAATTGTTACACTATTGTACTAGGTGTGTCTTTAAGGTTCTCTTAAAATCATAAAGGGAAGATGTCTTCCTGACTGTCAAGGACAGAGAATTCCACAGAGCTGGAGGCAAAACCACAAAGGATCTGAGTTAAGAGTTGCTTGTTGTTATCGCCCTAGCTAAAGGCAAAGCTGCCACATAAATGCTGACTCCTTCAAGGGATCACATCTTACAAGATACCATTTAACTACACTTGAGTCAAGAGAGTCAAGAGTAGATAAAATGCCTTGCCTACTGGTAACAGCACCAAGCAGGGATTTGAACCACCATCTTGATTTGGAAGTCAAGATTTTGAGTTGTACAGTCAAACCTGTCTATAGCGACCGCCCAAGGGAAACACAAAAAGTGGTCTTTGTAGACAGGTGGTCTTTGTAGACAGGTTCCTTTAGTACATCGTTTTACAACTGTGTTGAGGTGACAAAATATGAACAAGTAAATCTTGTAAAGTTTAGACAGTGATTCAAGCACTTACCCGTTGGAAGTGTCCTGCCACTGGATCTTGGACTGAGGATGCAGCCGATACTGTTACAGGCTTCAATGGAGAATGTATGGATGGAGTAAGGCTGAAGACTTCCTAACATAAAGAACATCCCAGAACCATCACCTGAATAAACCAACTGTAGGTTGAGGGGAGGGAAGAAATTACCAATGATTATTGGTTATTAGATAAAAAATATTCCAAAATTCCAAAATTCCAAATATTCCATCATTACTCAAGACAACCTTTAACTCATGAAATAGTAATAGTTGTTGGAAGGTCTAGGAAGATGGCAGCATCTGGAGCTGTTTCCTTTTTATTTTTATTTATCATTTTCTTCTGGTAGGGTCAGGCTTGCTCTTAGATCTAGTTGCTTGGTGTTATGCAACATCACCTTTTTCCGATATAAGTGTGCACTTTCATACTATTGACTTGTGTGTTCCACTAATTTCTTCTGTTACTTGTGTTAGATATGTTTAGTTACTTTTGTTTTTCTAATATATTAGTAATAGATAACATCATCTCAGCAGTAGCGAACCAATTTGATTGGTGTATTTGGGGCTCTCCTTTGAGAGGTAATCTCTAACAATTATCTCTTGATACCTCGCTATTGTTCGCAAATCAAAATATATACCCCAAAAAAAAAAAAAAAAAAAAAAGGAATAAAATGAAATAAATAAATAAATAAATAAATTTTAAAAATAATAATAATAATGATACCGAAAAAAAAAGAAAACAAGAGGGAAATTTCAACAACAAAAACTAATAAAATACAACAAGAAATGAAAAATACCTCTTGTATTTCAGGAGGAGCGAAGGGATCATCTGATGTAATGTAACGGTAGAGCCTATAGCTGATGACCACACCTCTAATCTCATTTTCTTGAGGTTGAGGCCAGGTGATGTTCATTTCTGAGCTAGATACACCAAGCACAGATGGAGCTGGTGTGGACAGAGGGGCTGAAACACAAATAAAATAGCATACATGACTAGCCACTACTGAATAGCACTACCGGTAATGAAATTACTGATGTATGGATCTACTCTGTCCTTGGATAAGAATAGTGTTTCATGGCAGTATTGCTATTTTTTAAATAAAACATGTAGACACAAAGATTTACAGCAATGATATCACACATTTAGAGGTAAGGGTCAAACTATGGAGTTATCTAAATACATTTAACAATTCTTACATTGGCTACATGGACTCCTAAGTCAATACATGGAATTTTCCTAATTCTTGTAGACAGATATGCACTTGGGAAATGCATGCTGGAACTCTACCAGCCTTCCATATGCTTACTTACAATATACTTGAACAACAGACATTGCCCTGTTTATATATAAGTGAACTAGTGTGAACTAGTCTGTAGAATATATTTTAAAAGGTGAAGGATTATCAGAGACATGGCTGGTTTTAGGAGTATTCTTCTTCTATCAAGCTTACCGGCTTCAGCAGTCCTAACAGTTGTCCAGCTACTGTGTCCTGTCCCTGCAAGATTCCTTGCAGTCACTCTGTACTGGTAACGAGTGAATGCATCAAGACCAGTATGGGTGAAGTTAGTAACGGGTGGCTCAGCAGGATCCTCTAGGGGTGTCAAGACTGGTCTAGGGTTGTACCATCCTGCAGGGTAGAAAATCCTGGTCTCTGGTGGGTCTATGGTCCCATCTGGTCCAGGAAACCCTCGGAAGAACAGCTCATAGTGAGTGATGATACCTATAGTACATACAAACAAGGGTGAACACTCAGCAGGTTTGTGGAATTACATCTAGACATTTTTGTAAAGAAGTATCATTATTTGCAATGGTTTTTCTGATTGTCTTAACAGTCAACTGATTACTTTGGAAGGTATAAGAAATTACAGCTCCTGAAGTTATCAGTCTTGTCTACTCCTGTCTTACCATTAGCCTCTGTAGGATGGTCCCAGCTCACAAACACAGCGCTCTGACCAAGAGCGGTTGCATTAGGATCCATGACCCCTTGAGGAGGAGCCTGAGGGGTGTAGGCCAGCGTTGCTTGCCCTTGTCCACAGGATCCAGGGGTACACACGGTCAGATAGAAGGTGTAGTTTGTAAAGGGGATGAGGTCCGTAGCCTGGTAGCTGGTAGCGAGACCATTGTAGTGTTGTGTTGGGGGATCTGGCTTGCTAGGGGTCACTGAGGTCAAGATGTACTGAGTCACTGTAGCTAAGATGTCTGTGAGAAAAGTATGGGTAGATATTATCCATAATGATAATAATAGTAATAGCTTCATTTATAATGTGCACATATCCATCCACTGAGATTTGGGTTAGAAAATATTGTCTTTGCTTTTAATCACCACAAATCAGTGCAGTCTTTTGACACAAGATTAATGCTCCATTTCCTACAAATTGAAATTCCTTTACGTTTCTTTTGATGTTTTCTCCAATTATTATCCATGAGCTTAAAATGTGAGAGCATCAGTGTTTACACTAGCAACTGACCTGCAGGTTGAGACCAAGAGAAGACTGCTGACCGTGCCTGGACACTAGTAATGATCAAGACATCAAAACCAGCAGGAATTGCATCGGGAGTCTGGGCAATGACCATGGGGCTAGTAGCCCTACCGGCTTCGTTGGCTGACTGGACATAGTAGCTGTAGGTTGTGAACGGTGACAGGTTCTGATCTTCAAACTGCTGGATGCCTGATGAAGGAAACAAAAGGGTCGATGCTCAATATGAAATCTCTGATTGATAATGTGGGAGATGTAAGTTAATCCTCTTACTCTTGGTATAAAAAAAGTCATAATATATATATAATAATAGCTTCATTTACTGTATATTGTGCACATACCAATCACAGGGGATACTCAAGTAGCTTTAGCCCAGCTGCCCCAAGGCATTGAAAGCAATAAAGGAATAACTTCCTACCAGGTACCAATTTACTACACCAGGATGGAGAGTGGCAAATGTAGATTAATCTGTTGCCAAAGGACATCAGTGCCTCGGCATGACTTGAACCAATACAACCAGATGCCTATGCAGGCAATTGCATCACAGCTTCAAAAACTGGGCATTGCATGTTTTATTTTAGCAACTACATAGTCATTATAGAAAAGAATGACTGTGATTGGTATCCTCAATGAAAATATCATTAATCACAAAGTTCATCCAAACTTAACCAAAAATGGCAAGTCCCAAAGGTGACAAAATATAAAATTGGTCTCATAATCATATATCAGAGTTTAACTGTAACAATATCTCATTAAAAGCAAGAGTAATAAGTCACTAAGCTTCAGAGGTACGTTTCTTACCAAAAAGGCGATAAATACAAAATTGGTTTCATGATCATATAACAGTCTTATTCTAAGGAAAGTGATTCGAAACCAAGAATAACCAGTCATTAAGATAAAGGTATGTTTCTTACCTAGAGGATTGGCAGCCGTTCCGTTGTAGACCAGGGTATTGTTCCTATAGAGCAGGTAGGTTAGGATGTTACCATTGGGCTCATCAGGAGGACCCCAGGTTAGTAAGATAGAGAAAGGATTCACAGCCTGCCATACTGGAGGTGGCTGCTGGGCAGGTGCTGGATGACAAAAATAAACAACATGCAAACAGAGGAGTTAATCTGCTGCACTCCTCGAGGAATTTTGATGCATGTTGAGTATTTATCATTGCTCTATCATAAGCAGTCAGATTTGAAAAATAGGGCATGATGAAACAATGAAAGTCATAAAGTACCATACTTTTATCATTTGGGTTATGGGAATTGATATCACACATGAACATTCCAACAAAAGTCAATGTATCATCATCAAATGACATAGCCTATCAATCAGCAAAACTGAATATAAGCTATTTATAATGGGATGGACACAAATGGGAGAACACTTACCAAGTACTCGTACTGAAACCATATCAATTTGCTAAACATGTATAACCAGTCCAATTCAAATGAAACAATCTAGTGTCCAAGAGCAATGCTCAGGTCAATTTCCATGCTAGTCAGTTAGACTACATGATGTAGATACATTTAAACCCATTGGATACATTTTCACTTTCTTTGACTAACATGTCCAAGGGGTTTGAGCCAGAGTTATCTGAGACACAGTATACAGTAGGTTGAATGATCTTCTTACTTTTAGAGCATCCTTGAGGATTAAAAGCTTGAAGATTACTTGAAGATATCTGGCAGGTATCACATCGTCTACCAGTCACAAGGTCCTTACATTCACACTGTCCAGTGTTAGAATCACAGCTTGTGTTCACACTGCCTCGAGGGTCACAGTCACATGGGGAACACCTAGCACAGGACAAAACAGAATTACTTATTTAGAGCTTCATCATCCATTTCGTACATTTAGATACACGTAGAACATGTATTAGTATAGGTATACATAACTTTAGAAGGAAGTGTGGTTCCACAACAAAGTTATAGGTATACTTAACATCAAATGAATGTAAACAATAAATATGAACAACAAGCATGATATAAGTTATCAAAGAGGACATGATTTTTTTTGTTTAAGCAAACAAATGTCACAAGTTAAATTTGTCAAATACAGAGTATCACAAATTTGAACAGCAATGTACAATGTGTAAGGTTGTGAAACAGAAAATAAAAACCTGGTGCCTGGAAATTGGCCTTATAACACACAAACACAATAATAAGAGAGGCAAATATTTCAGTGTAAAAAGAATATATGTAACTTACATTCCTGTATTAGAGTTAAAGTTGAAGTACTCCTCCATACAGTCGTCACATCTTCTGCCTGTCACACCCGGGCTTCCTAATCGACATTGACATTGACCAGTCAATGCATCACAGAAGGTATTAGGTGCTGTACTTAATGATTGACAGTCACATGATAGACAGCCACGCCCACTAAATGGGGGCTCATAAAACCCTGTGGCAAAGAAAGAGGTACATGTAAATGACACACAACTTAACAATGGTTCTTAAATATGATGTATCGAATGAATAGCATAATGTTCTTGAAAAGAATTCTTTAGATTAAATTGCAAAAAATATTGGACATAAATTTCTTTGTAACCTGTCTCGCCATTTTCTGATATTCTGAGATGAATCAAAATCTACAACACTTACATGTACCACCCAAAAATTTCCACTATGAGATTGAATGGGATAGGATTTGAACCAGAACATATCAATATTAAGAGTATCAATAAAAGTCATAGAGGTTGCCTGTACATGAACCAAGACCAAAGTATGGTAGATCTAGATCCTACCTTCATCACAGATGTCACATATTCTTCCAAGCCTGTTAGTCAGACATGAGCACTGTCCAGAGTTCTGATCACAGACCAGTACTTCTCCGTTTGATCCTGTCTGCGTACGGTGGCATCGCATCCACAAGACTCACAACCATCCTCATTAGCTGCATCCAGACCGAAGGTGTTCGGAGCGCAGGTATTGCAGGTTCGTCCAAGGACGTTGGCCTTGCATACACACTGTCCAGTGGCAGAGTCACAGACGGTGGAGCCGTTGATGGCGCCTTCTGTGTTACAGGAGCAGGGTGAACAGCCTTGAGAGTTGGAAGCTTGTAGATTGTAGTAGGATGCCTCACACTGGTCACATCGCACTCCCTGGAATCAAAATCAAGGTTGGGGTACTTGACAGTCATAATAAGCTGTGGAGGCCTTTCAAATGACTATCCCAAGACATAGAAACTAAGCTTTTAACAAAAGGAGAATAGCTAAATGCTTGAATAAGCTCTGGCTTAATCAATGACATTTCATCAAAGCTGTGTACACTTGAAACAAAGAAGTTTACAATTGTCCTGTAGAAAATTTCAATATTAACATGACACTGAAGTAAGTGATGAAATACTACTACTTATAATAATGTAGATTAATGTCTTGCCAAAGGATATTAGATTAGTGCTGCGACAGGTATTCGAGCCCCATACCTTGTGGTTCATGGTCCAGAGATTTATCCACTGGACCACAAGATCTCTACATGTATACAAGCAATCAATCAATTCAGTAGATGGTATTAAACAAACCTGAACATTAGCCTTGCAGACACACTGTCCTGTAGCTTTGTCACATGGTGCTCCTGGCTCTGTACCTGCATCGTCACAATCACACTCAGAACACCCACCAACTGCTAACCCATAGAAACCATTGAGACATTCATCACATGTCCTGCCCTGGGTAGATGGTCTACACTGACACTGACCGTTGCTAGGGTCACAGTAGATACTGGTAGAACCATCAGAGTTACAGCCACATGGCAGGCAACCAAAGGGATTAGAAGCAGCAAGGTTGTAGAACCCGAAGTTGCAACGGTCACACTTGTCACCTGAGGAGAGATTAAACAATCACATTTCAACAAACTCCTTTTACTTTTGTGCATTATTTGTGTTTGCACATCCCACAATACTATAAAAATTGATTAATTGAATGGGTTTATTAAGAATACTGAACATGGCAGCTTGTAGGCTGAATCAGATTCAGTTTACAATAAAATAAAAAATTCAAGCACTTATCAATTTTGGAATAATTATTACATAACAAGAAAACATTCAACTACAAAAACTATATGGTAATTAAAACTTGTCACTCCTTAACATGATGATGATGAATAACTTGAAAAAGAGAATTGGGAAGTTGGAAACTATATACAAGCTGGACATGTTTCAGCAAGTATAAAACCGGCCCTTTTTTCACTTTTCATGAGAAATTGGCAAAGTTGGTTATGATATCTCATGGTACAGGACTGGAATACTATATGATTAGATACAATATTTTATGTATTACAATACCAGATACTGAAAAGTATGGAGATTAATACTCTCTATAGATTACTGATTGAAAAGTTTGGATCATATCAAAAAACTTGATACAGATTTACATAATAGAAAATGATCATGATCTACATGGAAAGTAGTTCCTGTATATGTACTTTTACCATAATAATAAACAAAGCTATCACAAATTTAGTTTATAGAAAACTTTGACACATTTCTACTGACCTATGACATTATCTTTGCAGTTACAGAGTCCAGTTTGTTGATGACACGAGATATCCGAGTTGATAGTTCCAGCTGAGATACATCCACATGGTTCACAACCATTAGGGTTTGAAGCATCTAGGTTATAGTAACCATTCTGACAGGTATTACATGACCTACCTGATGTATACGTCTTGCAGTTACACTGACCATTCACCTTCAAAAAGATCAAATTAACATTTTTTGTGTTTACACTCTTCAATTCCAACAGGTACTTGAAACAACCCAAATTTTCATAGTATATCTGATATTGTTGGACAAAGGAAAGCTTGTCCTTCTCCATATGTAAATTAGGTTTGTATATTTTGAACTTTTATAGCATAGAATAAAAGCTGTATCATGATAGAGAATGACTGAAAGCTTCATAATTGAAAAAAATTCGTACAAAATCATATTTGTAATACATGATCCTCAGCTTGGTGGCATAAACATTTAAGTTAAATGACTTTAATCATGAAATTTGTTACGTTCGTTATATTAATTGGAAGTATAACTTTTACTTGAACTGACCTGCCAAATATTAAGCACACAAATCATTCATAAAAAGTGATTGTACTAGGTATACTTTTACTGCATGTAGGCAGGACAAATACACACAGCTGTAAATAAAATGCATAATCTCAGATAACACAAGCACTGGGAATTAAACTCATAACCTTGTGATTGGAAGTCATGGGGACAAACCACTAGACCATGCATGTTATACCTTCCAAACCTACCTCTTCACACATGAGATCGCCTGCTACCGTGCCATTGGGAGAACATTCACACGGGTTGCAGATATCAGTAGAGTCCAATGGTACACCATCAAGCTTAAAGAACCCTTCTACACATTGATCACATTGCTGTCCCTTGGTGTTGTCTTGGCAGTTGGAACACACCCCTCCACCTCCCCTGGAATGATAATCAACAGATAGTCAGATGCACCAAAAGAATTTTAAAGTGATCAAAATGATGATGTTTTTCTTGATTTCATATACAGCATCTACATGTAATACCACTATGATGTCTCCAAGCACATTGTAAATATGTTAGTACCCCAGGCATTCTACAATTTACAACTCTGACTAGTAAAAACTGCAGGACTAATTTGACTATTCCCAACACATGACAAATAACTATGTTCCAAACATAGTTGAATTTTGCCTTCAAATTTGACTTAATAGCAAGCAGCTTTCAGTTAAGATTTGTGCCACTGCCAAATGTGCATAGAATAAGATATTAGCAGGAAAGGTCTCTTTTAAGACACTACCAGATAATCATTATGTTTGAAACCCATTATGTTTGAAACCCATTATATTTGAAACCCATTAAATTTGAAATTCATTATACTTGAAACCCATTATGCTAGAAACCCATAATGTTTTATTCAACATTTTTGAAATAGTTTTACAAGTAAACAAGACTCAAGATTTAAATTGTTCCTGTAAATTAATAAAACTACAATAAGCCATAAAATGTATGAGTTTTTCAACTTTATATTGGTTTCTGAATAAGATAAAACTAGACATTCTTACCTGTCATGGCGGTCTGGAGATACATCTAAGGTTTCATTATAGAAACAGCTGGAGGCATGTCCATAGCATTGGCAGGGTTTACAGTTGTATGCATTGATTTGATCACCATGACGGAATGGCTTGTCATTGTACAGAGGTAAACATTCTCCACACTGAGATAAGAGATAAAATAGAACATTAACAATATTTTCATTTATCCAAGTAAGCCTCATCAGCTTCAATGCTGTTCTACATGCTGTTCTGCCCTGCAATTATTATCACCCCAACAATTGACAGGTACCCATTTAAAGGCAGAGTATTCTAGTGACGCTACTTTAGATTTATGTATATACTGCCATCTGCTGCTCACAATGTCCCCAAGTGTTGACAGCCATGTCCCACAATGCATTACCAACTGATGACATGTGCGTGTGATGATGTTTGGGTACAGGACCCGGATATCGCACTATGTAATTAAAAATACATTACACCGGTGGTAGCGATGTCGGTAAAAATACCCTGCCTTTGAACCTGGGTGGAGAGTGGCAAATGTGGATTAATGCCTTGCCAAAGGATGTTAGTGCCGGGCTGGGTATCAAGACCAATTGGGAGTCAAATGCATGAACCACTATTTACACACCTCCTAAACTATTAACACATGGTCCAGCTGCTTAGCAAATGGCACATTCATACATCCTGAATCTAATACTCTGCTTCATTCATGTTCTATGAGAGTCCCTTGTAACACTAAGAGAAAAGCATCCCAAATACTTAACAACAAAACTAATATCTGTGATCTTGTAAAATAGGCCTATTTTGGATGATCTATCAATGTGCTACAAGAATTTGTCAGCAAAAATGTTAAAACTATTGACAAAGTTTGTCACAAACAACAAACTTTTCTCAAGGAATAAGTGAATAAAGAGAAGCCAAGCCATGAAGGGCCGTTTTCAAATGAACTTTAAATGAACTTAAAGCCCCACTGCACTACTTATAGCTACTTGCGCCCTCTATATATCAAACAATGCCTAATCGGTGACCATTGGTCCCCCATGGTCCCCTTTTTCTTATGTTAATTGAGAGCTGATTTGATGAGATAACCACCTGTTAGTGACCATGCAGGTAGGTCTAATCCCTCCTGGCCAAACTAGTGCAGATAGGCTTTAAATGAACATTGCTGTCAGTTGAATTGAAGTCACAAAAATTATATAGGAAGTATAATTATTCAGACGTGACAACACACTAAAAGTCGGGTCTTTTCACTACTTGTTTGCTTGAATACCTTTTACATTCATGCAGTTTGCATCATATTGTTCCATTTTAAGAACAATTATAATAGAAATAACTTTCTGAAATATTGGCTGTTCCAATCATTATGATAATGCCAATTACACTCCATTTATAATTGATGTAATTAATGGTTTTGAATTTCTGGAAATGACATCTTCTGGTTACATTAAAGTTTGCTGGTTTAATTTTCTATTAAGATCAAAAGCAGATTCTATCACCCACTAGTTGAATGGAGCAGCAAGACAAATACTGATTGAATGAGGTCAAGATTCCTCTGGTCAGTACTATCCAAACATCATCAATCAACTCAATATGAAACTAAATCCACTCCTACACCACTCATAAACCACTCCAAACAAATGACAAGTCCTATAAACACAGGGTCCGGCCAGCTGTCCTCATAATATGGCATCCTCATAAATCCTAGACCCACTCATATACAGCGTTATGTCTCTAGGCTCCCACAATGCCCCACCCCACACTCCTTGGTGACAACTTGGTCCACATTTTCTCCATAATTCATATTTCATCCAAGTCCCTCGGGCAATTCACAATGCAGCATCTCAAAACCTTTCTCCATCTGGATGAATTTCAAGAGATTCCTAAGTTTCGAAGAATATAGCATGAACCCATAGAGAGATGAGATATAAACATATGTCTCGCACCCTTTTTTAGTTTTAAGGGCAGCTGGCATTTTAAATTTCTCCCAAACATTAGCACTGAAATCTAATATTTTATGAAAAAGAATATCTTGTCTTCCTTCTTAAAATTCAAAACCAGTTACCGAATTGTAAAGTTAAGTATAGGCCTATGTATCATGGATCTTCATTAAGATGTACAATGAAGAAGGAACCACAATTAAAAACTTCCTCACAGGATCATATCCGTGAAGACTGCAATACACTTTCGTCAAATTGTTGGCACACTAAGAGTTATACTCAGAGGTCTGGATATGCGTCAGGTCAATTTTTTCAAGTCAAAATTATAACAAGTGTGGGAACTTTGCCAGTAATTAATAAATAACATAATCTATCAGAAACACATATTTGGATTTGCACGAATGATGAAACTCTGAACAATTGCAGCCTTCTTCTTCATGAAGTTTTTTTTCTTCCACAACAAGAAAAATATTCTGATCAGTTCAGAATGTAAGAAGCCTAAACATATTCATTTCGGAGTATGGAAAATCACAAGATCTTGAACTTCTGACCTACATGTATATAAACAAAATAATGACAGCATGTGAATCTGCACGTATGTCAGTTGTAAACATGTTATGGATGTTTTTTTTTCCATGTTTTGGGGCACTTATTGTATAAGCAAGTGATCAACAAATATTTCATGAAAGAAAGAAAAATGTATATCTAGACATGCAAACTTGCCATTTTCATGACACACACAAAGCCTGCTCTCATATCTATAATATATCTATAAGTTGCTTTTCTCTTGCACTCTCCCTTTCTCCCTCCCACTCTTTCCCCAAAATGTCTCTGCATACCTGTATCTCTTCTCTTCTTCAGCTTGATCTACATGTATTCTATCTGTCTGTCTGTCTCTCTCTCTCTTCTCTCTTTCGCCCTCTCTATCTATCTCCTGTCTCTCTTTTAATGTCTAACTATCTTTTTTCTTTCCAACCCCCACCCCTCTCTGTAATTTTTCTACATGAAGCATACATGTACTAATTGTCAAGCTCTTTCAAGACCCACCCCCTCCCTTTATCAGTTGATCTCTTACCTTTATATTTTCTTGATATTTACATCACAGCCTCACATGACTAAAAGCATTATTCATATACCTCCCCAAAATACATGTATTATAAGTACTATTCAGCTGTTATCTCCAATCTTTCCTTGCTTGTAGGAGAGTTTATTTGTTCTACCGACATAACCAAGATGGATAGAAGTGATTTAATGCTCTCTCTCTCTCAAAAAAAAAAATCTTTATAAGTTCAGTAGGGTATGCGCTCATAGAGAACTCTCATTGATGAGATACCGGTATTTTTATCATCTTAGTGAGTCCCATGTGGGAATCATCCAGAAATGCGTGTAGGTAAACCGACACCTTAATGTGTTTGCTTCATCTATAATTTCTCCTGTTTTCAAAACTAGTCTTTCTAAACAGTTGATGACAAGACACATTTGTCAGTCGTCCTCCTTTCTTCTTCTTTCGTCTGTATTTGTAAATGTATTTGACTCCTGCCCCCAATACAAACTGAACGCCCACTGACTGTCAAACCTGACAATTTATTGAACCCATTAGCAGGAAACTTGCCAAAATCTGACTTAAAGCAATACATCATACTAGAGCTATTTTCTTGAAAATATATTCTAGAAGTAGGAATTAACTTTCTCTCATATGTTGTACAAATATCCTGTAATAAACAATGTGATTTGATTTCATTCATAGTAAAGGTCAAGAAATGTGATGGCATGTGTCATTGAAGATATACAGTGTAGATATGTAAAGGAAAAAAATACATATAATTATGACAAAGGTACTTCATATGAAATATCGTTACAACATGGTCAGCACAAAAAGTTTTTGTAAAACCAAAGTGTGAAAGCCTTGTATCATAATTCTGAGAACATAACTGCACAAACAAAGTTACAGATTATCATTTTTTTTATTATCCCCTTCTCTTTAAAAAAACCCTTCTTCTTCTCTTTATACCTCTCCACTCTATCTCATTGGTTGTTTTACTTAAGTTCCTTCTCTTTCACTTTCTATTGTCTTTTCTACCATCTTCTTATCATTCTTCATTTTCTGTTCTCCTCCAATGTCCTTATCCCTTTCGTTCTTTCTGTTTGTTTGTTTTCATTCCTCTCATCCCCCACTTTCAAATCATTTCATTTTCTGTTGTATTACATGTACTTTTCTATTGACCCTTTTCTTCTTCTCCTTTTTCTTTCCCTTGCCTTTTTATTCTACAATGACATAAGCAAAACACTGCACAACCTTTCTTCTTTATCCTCCTCTTAATTTTGTATGCACATTATGGTATTTCTCCAATAAGCTCTGATTTCTTAGCTTTTTATTCTTCTAAAACCTACAAATGTACAATAACTGTTAAACTGAATTGAATTGAGTTGAACAAAGATTTTTTTTATACGGTCATGAAAAATAAAGATGATAAATAAAGAGGATGATAGATAAAGAGGATGATAGATACAGAGGATGATAGATAAAGAGGATGATAGCTAAAGAGGATGATAAAACTTACATCAATTCTTGTTGTGAAGCTTGAAGCAAGACAGTTGCAGACGTACGGATCTGTTGTAATATCACATGTATCTGCATGGCCGTTACAATCACATCTGAACAGAGACATACAAAGTCAATAAAAATATATCATTCACAAGAAGACATTCAACAACTTATGAAAGCACATAACATCACGAGACAAGCAAGCTATTGAATTTAAAAATTAACAAGAGAAAAAACAATGATAATTCGAACTTATCAAAAGACACATGCCTTTGAGAAAAGTTTTAAAAGTTAGAACTTACAGCATAAACACATCCATTACATGTAGGTCTACATAATATTTCGAACAATACATGTATGATTTCATAATTATGAACATTTTCATCTTCTTCATATATTTTACTCTATTTCTCTTGTATTTCTCTTCTCTAATGCTATTCTTTGATCATCATATTAATTCACTTCTTCTTCCAGCGTAAGTGCTGCTTCAAGGTGATGAAGATAAACGCACTGATATGAAGATAAACGCACTGATATGAAGATAAACGCACTGATATGAAGATAAACGCACTGATATGAAGATAAACGCACTTACTCTGTTGTGATTCACCATTACCCTCTGCTATTTTCTTCCCTACTTACTCTAGTATGAACATAGAAATACAAACAATATTTTCTCCTTCATATATGGGTCATTCCATGAGGTTAGGGCAAAATGTATGATGACCACGTCCATGCTGGTATGAGATATCTTCTAGTCATGGAAGATGAAATCATCAGCTGAAGATTGTTATGCAATAACTATACATGCATATACATGTAGTAGAGCCCTGTCAGAATCATTCCTATCTAAGTTGTTTCTCTTTAAAATCTTTGCTTAATAACCATTTCTTTTTTTCTAGTGTTACATGGACATCACATTTATATAACATTACATAAACTTTGGGTTTATAATATTGAGTAACCATGAAGCTAGAATACTTCTAAACGTTGGCTATGCTTTTTATGCTAAGCTTAATTTGACCAAACGTTGTTTTGGTTGATAAAAGACTAGCTTTTCACTGCTGGTATCTCACACAAATTGTCCCAACCCCATGGAATGACTCATAATTCACTTTTCATTTGTTTTGTTTTCTTCTTGTATTGATTAGAGTAGATGTGGCATACCTTGCACTGATTGTAAGTTCCTCAATGCCGTAGTACATATGTCTGGCAGAGGAGGGGTTGACATGGTAGTGGCCATCCATCACGATGCGAACCTCTTTAGCCCTCACAAACTCCAGGAGAGCCGGCGTGTTGTAAAAATCATTGTATCCTGGTCGGGCTACCGGCTCTGGGGCTAGCAACTGGAAGGTGATGTTGCCCTTAGAGTAGGGGATGTCACTAGAGTAAAAGTTAATGAACATATTGATAAATATAGTTTGTGTTTAAAAACAAAGCTCATAAAGATAAATATGATAATATAAAATACCACTATTATCTTTATCATCTACATTAAAAAAGAATAATTTTCACATATCAAAATATCATAATTATAATAATAAATGAGATTTGTAAAGCACAAAATGCACTTTAAATAAAATGCTCAAGGTGTACTTGTGCAAAAATGAAATCACATAAAAGCATCTGCATTATACATAAAAGAACAACAGGAGTACGATAGAACATTCAAAAATGAAAGAGAACAATTTATGTACCAAATCAAACAGATATTTATAAATTATTTTGGAACGCTTCAACTGTTCTGCTCGTACGAATATATATTATCATAATATATTATATGATGACGCTCTACACGAAAAGAGCATTTCATCAGCAGTTTGATTAATTCTGACTTTTTACAGGCACAATGGACTGTTTTGTAAGGTTTCATATGGCATTCATTCTGTTTTAGATTATGAATCAAGTTCCCTTTTTTCCCTTCTTGACTCTACATGCATATAAGCCATCTAATAATCATAATAATAGTTTGTCCTTATATAGCGCATTTCAGGACCGCAGGCCCTCTCAATGCGCTTTACAGATATATATTATTACCCTGGTCATCGGATTCATGCTTACTCGCACACAATGTACGCACATTTTCCACTCCCTGGGGAGCATTCCAGCCAGTCGCCATTTTACAAGCGCCACTTGCTAATCAAACCACATTAACTTTTGCATCCTACCGGGTACCCATTTACACTGTAACACCTGGGTGGAGAGTGGCAAATGTAGATCAATGTCTTGCCAAAGGACATTAGTGCCGCGGTGGGACTTTAACCGCGGACCTTGTGATCCACAGTCCGGTGACATATCCACTCATCCACGGCATGATACAACTTTAATACTGCTTATGAGTCTGAAATCTTATGGGAAAACAAATTGTCAAATGCTTCATACCTTGGGAACTGAATGCAGTTGACTGAAGTAGGTGTGTCTAGTTCTCCATTATTATCCAATCCAAACGCATCCTGACAGTTCTGGGCGTAGTATTGCCATACCTGCCAGGGAGCAGAGTCATCACTACGGTAAGAGATAGTCAGGTCTGTAGACTGTGGGCTGTAGAACTGAAGTACAACATAGAACACCTGCAAGAAAGAGAAAGATAGAGATGAAATTAGAAAGTGATATTTTCCGTCTCTCTTCAAAACTCAAAGGTATAGGCCTCCTAAAGCAGAAATTAATTATTTGCTTTTTTGCATTTACCAAGTAACAATATATCAACCAAAGGAAAGATGCTTGAACAAATTAAGAAATTTCTAAGTATTTTGCCTTTTAAAAGCACTTAGTCTTGACTCAACATAATTTAAACATGATTTTTTTTAATTAGATAAATGTGATGAGAATTTTTTTCTATTAGTGAAAAAACAGGTGAAATACACACAGAGGTGGCAAAATATACCTCATGCTAATTAATTAAAGTGACTCAGTAACATTGTCTCAGATTCTGAAACAAAATCCTGGATTTAGCTCATGCTGCAATCATAATTATAAACCTTTACTTCAGTCAAGAATCCCATGACTTTTACAAGTTGATCGCCTGTCTGATTATCAAGATATTTATGATTGGAAATCGAAATTTCATTTTTCGTTTTCCTGACAGTTTTTATAACACTAGTCTATTGGGGAAAATGAGTATGGTAAAAATGGTCACTCAAAGATTTTTACTTTTTTGAGGCACTTCATGATCATTTTGAAATGCAATTTTTTTGGGCTTCAATATTAGGCCATATCACAGACACTGATAACCAAAGGGCCATGCATCTCAGATTTAACATTGTTAAACGATGCCTTTAAACTCTACTGCAGTAGAATCTGTTTGCCTTATACGAGTCATGAAAACAGATAGAGTGTAAAATCTTCCATGCAAAGAAGAATTTGAGAAGAAGAATCCTACCTGATACACTCTGCTCCCTAGATCTATGTCCACTGTGATACTGTTACCACCAGTTAGAGTAGATACCCAGTAACTTCCTAGATCACCATCGTTAGCAAACTCTAAGGGATGACTATCCTGGTTCAGACGACTGATCTGGTCCACTGTCGTGTCTGGTTCTCCATTCTTCAAACAATACCTGTTAGTATAAGTAAGTATTTTTGATAAAACTTGCTTGAGATTTGTTGTGAATGTACTACATACAATATGTAGGCCTAATATTACAGTGAAACCTGCTTGAGTGACCTTCTGTATAGAAAGACCATTCGTCTATAAAGACCACATTTGAAAAATTTCCCTTGAATAGACTTTGCCATCGATACTAAAACCTGTACAGGTACATAAAGGCCAACTGCCTATTAAGACCACTTTTCTTGTCTCCCTTGAGCGGTCTTAGACAGATTTCACTGTATTTGGGAAAAGGGTGCCTTTTGAATCCATGTAAATGCATCTGAAAATAAGTGGTTCCTTCATGTATTGTATACTCATTCACTTTCAGGTATCATGGCATCATTTAAATAGATATTTCCATTTGGGTGATTGGTACACAGGGGATGTACATGTATGACTGTACGGGTTAGGGTAATGCTCCTACCTTTCTTCCAGGGGATTCACTCTTGGATGACTGTCTGGACACCTGCAGTCAGACTGGGCATGTACCTTAGGAACGTCTCTGTAGCTAGCTCCTCTAGCTCTCGATTGGTCAAGGTTACCTGGTAGAAATACAGATCCTGCATCCTTCCTACAAACTGGTCCGTTCCTGTCAGATAATGCAACATTCTATGCTTATTAACTACTTTAGCAATGAATAAAAATCTGGATTACAAGTTGTCTACATATTACAAGATCTGTGACACGATTCAGATAAATGAACTTCTCATAAACTTGTGAGATATTCTAGTGTAGCTGTCTAATTTAGTAAACTTTTGATGCAGTTATGACATGTACATGTAGCTTATACATAGGCTATATTTTAATTCTCAAATATTAGCCTATATAGAAAGTTAGATCTCCAATGCCTATCTCATATTCATTTTCACAGCAATATCCTAAATAAACACATTTATAGAAGGAATATGCAAAAGTTTATTTACTACATTTACTTAAGAATTAAATCCTCCAAGTGGTTTTCCACTAATCATTTGATTACAGATCTAAAATTTTGTTCATCCTCCTGTGACACAACCCAACAGGTAAAGGCTGAATGTAGTACTGGAGATAGGTAGCACCAATATTTGCAGCACAAAGCAAATTGGACAAGACAGCTTTATCCCCAAGAGATATTGACTCTGAGAGATTGAACAATAGTTGCCTTGGCCATGACAGGCAGGCTCAAAATCAAGTTACATGAAATTTGGCTTCCTAAGATGTACAACGATTGTCTGACCCATGAATTTATACAAGTTATATCTATCCACATGTACATGTACATATATACATGTACAGTTAAAAACTAATTTCTTCAAACCCCTTGTAAATTTGATGTTTTATGTGTTTTTCGTAACCCAAGAAAGAAATGTGAACTGGTTGAATTAGGGCCTTTGTTTAATACTTTTAGATGCAATTTTGAAAAAGAAAACTTTCAACTTCCCATTTGCTAGTCCAAGTCTGCATGTGTACTTCATGTAAGTAAAAAAAAGTTGTTGATGCACTTGAAATTATCCCTATGTGTAAGTACTTTGTTGTTTTGACAGGTTAACAAATTCAAACCGAGCATTTGCAAGGAAATTCAGAAAAATATCCTAGTCAGTATTTCCTAAATAAAGATGAATATTACTCCCCCAAATTGTACAATGAAAATAAATATTTATCCCATCCAAGTGGAATAAATTGTGAAATAGGATTCCTTTTTGGCCCAGGCATTCTGTCAAGAAAGACAACCTGACAGACAGTTAAAGCCCCTCTGCACTAGTTTGGCCGGGAGGGATTAGAAGGATTAGCGTGGTCACTGATAGGTGGTTATCTCATCAACTCAATTAACATAAGAAAAAGAGGATCATGGGGGACCAACGGGCACCGCTTAGGCATTGTTTTCTATATAGAGGGAGCAAGTAGCTACAAGTAGTACGGTGGGGCTTTAAAAGACATGTATGCAGGGAGTGGGTGGAAGTAATTCCCTTCTCACCATTCTTCTCTCAGGACTAGGAGATGTCATGTAGAACCATTACATGTAGGTCTGCCCTCATCAGCCTGAGTTGGCCAAATAGCCCGCTATTTTGTGATCCGGGAAAATTAGCCCGAAGTTACAAATCGCGTCCTCATCAGCTCCAAACTCGACCTCAAGAAATTTGCTCAGTGTTCGCGGATAGTGCGAGTGTTTGGGCTGGTGAAGATGGACCACAAATAGTGGGCTAATTTGCAAACTAGCCCAAGATACCTTGGGAAGATTTCCCAAGCAAATAGCCTGCTATTTCGTGATCTGGCTAATTTCCCGGTTCAGATATAGTGGGCTATTTGGCCAACTCGGGCTGATCAATGAAGACAGGCCCATGGACACACTAGTACATGTAGGTTTAGGAGATGACTGATGAATGGACTATATATTGATCATCACTTCATCCTCTCAGGCAATCACTACCTATAATTTGTAAATCGACCCAGGGGGTAGACTGCCTATAGCTATGTTCACATATGGTACCATTGTAGTTATACAGTTTAAGTTTGCAAAACTCAAAGTTATAAACAGTTATAAACAATGATGCACTTATCATGATGAGAGTAATAACATGGGACCAAAACAACAAAGTATTCAAAGTCAACTACAAGCTGGGAAAAGCATTCATTTTAACTACATTTTTCAATCAGGGATTTATAAGTAACCTCAAAGTTAATAGCGTCTGCAAGGCACATACCTTTGAGTGAGGAGTCTGAAGACCCCCTGCTGAATGTACATGTAGTTTATTAACGCGCTAAACTTGAGATCTGACGTGGCTTGTAACTTTGAGTGAACTTAAAATTTCCAAACCAAGACAGCATCGCACAGTCCATAACTACAAGATAACTTCAAAGTTTATAACCATATAGGCTTATAACTTCAGGTTAACAGACCGTTGTGTGAACCTTACTGTACTTGAGTGGGTGGTTATCATTACCAGCTCGTAATTCTGTTAACATTTTATGTATCAAAAACATGAGAATGTTTAAGAGACCATATACATGTACGTTCTATTCATCTGTTGCCTATCAAAAACTGAAATCTAAAGATGTGCCATAAAAATGAGATTTTATTGCACAATTTGTCAGTATAATATGATGAGAAAAAAATCATTGGCAAATTGACAATGGACCATATTGTAGAAAGAGCCTAGGGAAAGTTCAGGGTGAGGGTGGGTTGTTGCACCCATGGGGTAAGGCATGATAATGAAAATGAAACTGTAACTTCTGAACACTAACAGCAGAATACATACTGTACATGTACATGTACAAGCTTCCCTCATGACCCGCAAATGATACAAGCCCATCTACATTGTCCATTTTATCCTGTATGCTATGTGCATAATAATCCTCCCAAATGTACTTTGAAAGGTACAAATCCTTTTAAAAACTTTTAAATTAATCTAAATGGCAGTGATATAATTTTTTTGACATGATTTCTCTAATTATTTCCCTTAACAAACTGACAAACATTTTCTACTTTAGAAAGAAGTTGTAGTACTACTGTACCTGTCATTCTCTGGCCGACCCTTGTCTGAGCGTTGCTATCATCAGCGATCTCACCTTGGAGATTCATCGTTTCAAACGGTGTACCATCAACCTCTAAACCATTGATGAAAAAACTTGCCTTGGTTCCAAACACCTACAATATAAAGTGGAAGTGAAAATACTTACTATTAAGAACATACATGTATCTGGCTTAGAGATCATGGTGACCTGTGAATAACGAGCCCACTGGGTCCTGGCCCTTAAATTGTGATTAATATCACACCCAGTCAGGTCTTTTTTCAGGGGGGTCGGGGCACCATGACTACCATTGATATACATTTTCTTTATGTTCATAGCAGTTTCATTTTTGTATTCTGCTGCCTCATATGAAAGAAAAAAAATCGAGATATAACATATTTTTATGGTTACTAACATGGTCACTTGTATTGTGTACAATGTTCAAAATAAGATAGAAGGGATACATGCATCCAAACAATTCAATAGACAAAATTTGCAAAATGATGGGATTTTTCATTTCCATGTACACTATATGTCCATTTCTCCATGATCAACCATTCAAGTGCATTTATACTAATATGTACCTCCTCCCTCCCAATTAACTCTCTACAGTGTACATACATGTACATACAGCTGTATGCTGCTTGTTTGATAACAACTTCTGTGTTTACATGAGAGAAAAAGAAAGTCATATTCCAACATCCCAGCTGCTGCCCTTTCGCTGAAACTCAAAGTAAACAGAATAATCCAATATGGCTCTCTCTCTCTAGGACAACAAATACTACATGTATTTTAATTAAACAGTATAAAGTAGATGCATACATACAGTACAATGTACATGCATGCACACAATCATACATGTAGGATAGTAGACACTCACATAAACCTGCTAAAATGCCCTGATTCCATACAGATTCAGTACACATTTTATTTGATTTTTCCTACACAAATGAACCTGTTGCATTAACTCCTTTGTGCAGAGAATTTTATGTTTGAAACATACTTTCATTTATATTATTATTATTTTTGTGAAAAGTACCAATAGACTGAATGAGAGTACTTTCTCAACATGTTTGGGTCTACATGTACATGTACAAACTATCAAATAGAAAGCAGATTTATTTTTAACATTCTATTCAAATTCTACTTCACTTTTCTTTAAAAATTATGGAGAAAGAGGAATCAAAGTCTGAAACTTGCCTGTATGGCAACATGCTGCCATTGGCTGACTTGAAGGCCGGTTTGAATCTGGAGAAATTTAGCCCCCTCTGCAGTCCGATAATCAAAGGTAATAGAAGACGATGATACAACAAGTGCATAGATGATGTCATTAGTTGATGACCTCCTCTCCATAATAGTACTGTAAAGAAAATCAAAGAAACACCGACTGAAATAGACACTCTGCATACCGGGTAAGAAAGAAAGAAGAAAAAAAGAAAAAAGGCTTTTTTCAAGCTACATACAGTATGTACACCTGTGTTATTCTCAAAAATCCTTCAAACACTTTTCTATCCACTCACCCTGATTTGAGCACACAAATACATGTAGTTCAATTTCTTTTGATAAAAAGGAAGACATTTATATGATATACAGTATGCATGAGTGAAAGTAACACATATAATGTAGGCTACAGAAATATGAGTTTTGATTTGATTCATTAAGCCTTTAATAATTCATGAAACAAATAGAACAAAATGTTTTAGATCTTCCATTCTTCAAACACACCCCCATTTATTTCATTGTTTTAAAGGAATGTTGTATACTGTACATATATACATGTAGGAATAGGAATCTCTCAAAGCAAAATTAGGAAAACAGTATGTTCCACAGTATGGTACAGTCTTACTGTCTTAAAGTCCAAGTCCACTCCAAACATAACTTACTTTCAATAGAAGCAGAAAAATCAGACAATCCAATCAAAAAAAGTTTGGGCAAAATCGGATAACTAATAAAAAAAGTTATGAATTTTTGAAAAAGTATGTAAAACTATGGAACAATGGAAATCACTACACAAATTACCAATTTGGTTATCAGTTTGTGACGTCATGTCCTCACTATTAATATCAATTGCTTTATATAGTTTAATCCCATTAATTTCCCTTTTTATCCCCTACATGTAAAACTTGATTTCCCCATGCCTTTGCCCAGGTTATATGATTTGTATCATATTGCGTGCATGACATTTCACAAAAAATTTCATGAACTTTGAAGAATTGATACTATTTTCTGAATATTGTATTCATAATTATTGATTTTTATATAAATAGTTTATCAAAATTCAAATTTTTCATGATTTAACTGGAAAAAAAACAACTCTATATTAACTAGTGCATCCACACAAAAACATATTACTCCACCACAAGCCCTGTTCTTTTTGCCTCCTGCCTACATTGCAAATTATATATTTTATGATATGTTCACTTTGTTTTTGTAAAGGAAATAAATGTTTATTGAATTGAATATCTTGATGGGGGACATCATAGTGATTGATATTTTTATGTTACAGGTCAACATTGACTCAGATATCACCATTTTAAACAATTTTCCCATGAAAACTCAAATGTGCTGCAAATTCATATCATCGTAATATACTAATATTCAACTTCACTCTAACATTCCTACATGCTTCCTCACTTTCCTGTATAGTCTACAGGATTCCATGCTCTACTTGTTACAGTGACACAAGCTTTCATCGCCATGAGTGATAACATGTAAGATTTATAGCTCCTCATTGATAAACACACATTGTTTAACAGTTTTCAACTTTTCATCTGTCAACAATCTACAAATTTCAATAACCTAGCTCCTCTGACTTGTGTTGGCTGATGTGATGGTTCTCTGTATGACATCTTGCAGGGACGATTCATGTCAGCATGAAATCTACAAGAACATTTGGTAATATATTTCCTAACTTTTCAAAAAGGGAAACATTTGTACATGTACTGTAGGCCCTTTATCTTTATTGTTAAAGGTAAATTTAAATGAAGAACTGCCAACATGTGTGTAATCATGACCTAATCTATTCTCTCCTTGATCTGCAATGTACAGTATATTGTTGAGATAAAAATTACATTATTAGCTACTGTAAAAGTCTCAAGGATGACAGCTATGAGTTAATGACTTCAAGTTTCCATAAGTAGACAAAATTGTTCACTTTAAATTACATAATTACTAATTGGTATGGAATCACAGAAATGCTCTACACACAAGTCTATATGAATATACATGTACATGTGTGTGATACTGTAGCATCTCCTTTACAGTTCAAATATATATTACAAGATCAATGTAGCCAGTGTATAACTTTGATCTTGAAAGATAAATCTTGTCTGGAGACACATATTTCAACAAGCTGATCGAGGGACCATAATTCTCAGAACAAGGGCCTTGAACCTGATCTTATCAACATCATTCATTACCAGGATCTTAGAGAATAGAATAGAATAGAGACAGATACATGTACTGTACATGTATACAGACAAAGAGACAGACAAAGACAGGCAATCTGAGAGCTACATATAGGAGCTAGGGGGGGGGGGAAGAAAAAAGAGGGGAACAAGTTAACAACAAAATGGATCAGGAGGAAAGAAAGAAAAAAAGTACTAGAAATCAAGATGATAAAGTGAAGACCAAGGCAGGGGTTAGTCTGCAAGCACAGACTTCAATTTGACACTTTACCTCAATTCCTAAAGCCTTGAGCAGAGCCTACAACTGTACATTGTATAGATCTACCAGTTTATGGCTGTTGTCCGGAGCAGCGCAAGTACAGAGCCTATTGTAGTCTCATTCTGCAGACACTGTTACATGCAAGAATTGAGAAGGGTTTTACCCTGCAGACTAGGCCGGGGTTAGGGTGGGGGCTTAGATAAATAATTATACATGTTTATTCATTTTAAAAACCAGAGTTTGAAGAAGTACGTATGATGGATAAACAGTAACATGCTACAGGACAGTCCTGATTTCATTTATTTTCTACATCATCGTGGAGTAATATTATTAATGTTTGAGCGTACAAATGTATATAATTATAAGCTCAAAGATCTACTCAGAAAATTTGCCTCCAACAAGGAGAGTGTAGTCAACATAGTCCCTAAAGTGAAAGTTCAAAATACATACAGTGTACATGTACATGTATGTTTTTCTACACAGGATCAAGTGAAATACAAGGAAAGAGACAAGGAAGTAGAAAACTGAAATATTGATTTATGGTAGACAAGAAAAATGACTTTCAGAGGTAAATGACAAAGAGAGTAACACTTAAAAAGGAGAAAGGACATACATGTAAAATGTACCGTCTATTCATGATTAAAAACAGGAAGGACGTTAGCTCTTATATTTTAACATCAGGGTGAACACCCTTCCGGTTCCCAACAAACGATCCACTGTATACTATCTATATTCTGTTAAGATAGAGCTCTACCCAGAAAATCTCTTCATCCAGAAATACATGTATATTTGAAAAAATGTAACACAATGAATTAATGCAGTGCAAATTATTTAGACATATAAAAAAAGAAAGAGATTAAACTTTGCTAGTGAAAGTGATGATAAATGTGGAGCCATAGAACAAAATCATATTAAAGCAAAGTACTGTACATGTACATTAACAAAATTCAATCAATTAACCATCCCACTTTAATAGTGAAAAAAGACACACTACAGCATGGCATCATATATTTTTCTAGAAAGAATAGTAGATCATGTAAAGAAACTCTGAGCAACAAAGCTATCTGATAGATTTCTATTATTAACCTTCTACTGTAAGTTGACACATACATGTACTGTACATGTACCGGTACATGTATTTTTGTTAAAGTGCAAATGTAAATAAATTACATTAATTAAAAAAAATATATATATATATATATACCGTATCCATATAATCATGGAATTGGCCAAATCTAAGTTGAACTATTCTACTTGTCTGTTTTTTCTGTAAATGCACTTCTGAAAACATGTACATGTACCGGTAGGTAAATTGGTTTCTGATCAAAAACATGTGACTTGACTTGCTTTTTCCCTATAGATTCTACTTTATTGATTCCTCTTACCAGTAGGTGTCAAAAACCAATTCTGAAGATTGTGTTTTCACCGCCTTCCATATATTTGTTCTCTCTCTCTCTCTCTCTCTCTCTCTCTCTTTCTGTATCAGCCTTGATCTATTGACCAAACATTCACAATCGATGTTAATATTTTATTCTTTTATAGATGTATTAAGATGTTATCACAAAAAGAAAGAGTCCCGAAATCTGAGATCATCTTTAGATTAATATGCTACTCTAGATCTCACATTCATTCAATCTTAACAGCACAGCTACAGTACGTACAAATCAAATAAATGGTACATGTAGATAAACTTGTACATGTACATGTACATTAGTGCTGTAGCCGAACCGCCGAACCGAACGGAAGTTCGCCGAACATGGCACTTCCGAACCGAGCCGAACCGAACCGAACACAAAGGCCTGGTTCGGATGTTCGGCAGAAAAATTTTAAACATTTTTGCAGGCTAATTAACTTGTCATTTTATACCTAATTTTCATGTCATGATTGCTCATTCTATATCTACTTTTTTCCCCATTTTCCTCCTTTGTTATTCATGCCTCTCCAGTCATTGGCGCGACTTCACTGACGCCATTTAAATCCCAAATCCTGACCTCTGCAACGTCGCGATCGCAAGCTATAAACAAGCTAGAATACACGTGCCTATTAGGCACTGATCTAAACAAGTTCGGCTCAAACCCCCCCCCCAAAAAAAAAAAAATTAATTGTAATAATATCGGACAAATTTTACCATCTAAATAACAAAATAAATACATATTATAGTATTCTAATTTATTTATTCAGGAAAATTAGGATTTTATTATTTACCCCATTAAAAATAAACATTTATAATAACGGCAATCGAACGAGCCTGGGCTGCTATCTCTGTGTATTATAACTATACATCGGTAAATTCAAGATGGCAGCTTTCATGACTCGTAACATTAGACAACAACCGTCTCGGCAAATCTTTAAAAATATCATTTATTTTCAAATTGAAAACATGATTCTTGTAAAACTGCAAGAAAAACACGATTAAAAACGGAAATATGAATGTAAGTACTAAAATAGTTACGTTTAAAGCAGTTTTTTTATGCAGAGTTTTTCATCAGGAGTGGGGCAGAAGTCCTCCGTGTTGGTCGGGCCCGCCCGGCCGGCCCGCCCAGCGCCGACCACCGTAGCTTTTAGGCTGCTTGCTATTATATTACCGAACCCCGAACCGAACCAAGTTCGGGTAAAAAATTGCCGAACTCTGCCGAACCGAACCGAACCCGAACATGGCGCCTGACTTACAGCACTAATGTACATGTAATGTACATGTTTATATATAAGTATCTTGTCATTATTTTTATCAGTATTTAATGAACAAATGTTACTGGGCTGTACAATGAAATTCATGATTGTCTGGTTGGTTGTTTTTTCTCAAAGCTGTTGAATGATTTGTAGTGTATTGTGTGAATTCAGCTTTCAATGAAAACCAACATTGCTGGTGTTTAGAAAAGGTGTTAATATACAAGTGTAGTACATGTTTCTCTGCTAAGAGCCAGAAAGGTGTTTGGCCTTCATTACAATGTACAGTATGTATCCTTCTGGCTTTCAGCAGATGAAGCAAATTTCCCAAAGCCAATGATTGATATGTAACAATTCACAATAATTTTTGAAAGCATTTTCTTGAAATGAAGCTTCACTTCAAAAGTACAGCTGTATTTGAAATTTTAATGTGATACTGATAGAAAATGTACATTTTGAACTACCTGTAAGTTTGTGGTGGTAATGTGGGATATTAAACTATTTTATATTGATATGACAGTGATATACTACACTGTTGTTTTGGTACATGTACCACACACAAATTCTAGTTGGAATGCAAAAAAAATGGTTTAACATCTGACTTCAATAGACAGGTATAATCCATTTCAGACCCAGATGAATAGCTGTGTGGTCTTTGCCCGATAGCTACATGTACATGTATCCTGCTAGGAGGGACAAAGTGCACAGAGCTACAGGTACAGTATTGCTTGAAATAAAGTAGACACTCTCAAGCTGTGTCACACGTGACTGCTTGTTTTATTCCATAGACTTTGGTGTGACTTGGTGTTAGGGTGTCTACTTTATTTTAAGCAATAAGTAGAGATGCTTTGCCAGATGTCTACTACTACATTTGACAACCACATACACGTACACAATACATGTACGTTTTCAACCGCGTAGCCAGGATAGTGAGCCCGCAAAGCAGGCGAATCACTTACAGAGCGCGCGTAGCACGCTCCCTAGAGGGGGTGGGTGCAGGGAGGGGGGAGTTTTTTTATTTTCTTTTTCTTCCTACGTCCTCTTCCTTTTTTCTCTTTTTTCTCTTCTCTCTCTCTCTTTTTTTTGTTGTCATTTATGACCATGAAGACTGTGCATTCTTTCGTAAATATCAGGCATACAATGTAAATTATCAGAACAGTATGATTCTTGTGTAAGAGTTATAAATTGGGAGGTTTTTATATTTAGGACATGTATACATACATGTACAGTATTTTCATTAATTTAAACTGTAGATCAATCTAGATACAAGTGTTCTCATTTAAGTATTTACTCTATTAACTCTACAAATGTACATACATGTACTGATCATGTTTATACATTTCCCACCTTCAAAATTAGATCCAATTACCCTGTACTCTGTAACCTCAACTTACATACAAATCTACATTTAAAACTGCCAAATAAATTTGGAAAGTCGAACTTGAGTAAAAAAAAAAATATCACAAATTTACATTTGCATACATGTACCTGTACACCTGTTGAATAAATTCAGAAAGTCGAGATTGAGTAAAAATATCAAGTATTGCCAAGATTGAGAGGGCAAAATAGAAATTAAATGAAATTAAATGAATTCAAATGCTGCAGTGAACCGATGGAAGGTTACTAATGCCATGTTTAAATATTTCTAAATTCTAATTTTTTTCTTACCATTACCATAAAACTGTGGTTTTCTGCTAACATATATGGTAAGTGGCCAGATTGGCAATTCAGTTGTTCGCATTTCGCAAGTTGTTTGAAAGGTTTTGAGTTTTCTTTTTCATTTTTCAGGTCAGTGATATATTTGTACAATAAATAAAAAATTCATAAAGCCCCCATCACACCAAACTAGTTCTCAAGACGTTCTAAGAACGGAGTGAACATAGTAGCAAATTTCTGTTTAAGATCTGTTTAAGAATTTCATAGACGGGCTCAGACTGGCTTGGACGGGAAGGATGCTCTAGAACTTTGAGCCTGTGCAAAATTTTCCCCGTCCTGCAATTAGACAGAGTGACAACGTACTTAAAACGAGATGGACATACAACGAACGGAATTGCCGTACTTCGATCCAACTAGGAACGTGTTACAACGTGATGTGATTGAGCATCAATTAGCAGTACGACCAAGTCAGTTTGTAGCTCGACCAGGTCCGTTTGCTTGTTCATCCCATTGGCAATCAGACCCAACTTGAATGTCTTGATCTGCACAGCTTGAAGCGTTGAACGGGAATGAGGAATGGCGTGTGTGTGTACAGATGTAATTGGGTTTTTACAGAAGTGTATAAATCAGATATGATTATTTACGTCCAGGGACCGACATTTAACTTCACCATCTGAAAGACGTGACTCAGTTTCGAACTGGGGTCGCCTGAGCCAGTTTGTAGGCGAAGACAGAGAGCTGACCAAGTGAACATGCCGCTAGACTCGCATCTCCCAGCAAGAACGTGCTGGGTTTTTATAGCCCTCGAGCCAGGACGGGATTGCACATGCACTAGGAGCGCGTTCGAACGCACTAAGAACGAGATGAGGACGAGTTGAACTGTCTCTGAACGGGGTGGTCTAGTTACAAACTAGTTAGAACAAGTTGCGAACAAGTTAGAATGGGTTTGGACGTTTTGGGAATGAGGTAGAACCAGTTAAGAACGGGTTCAAAGTTCAAACTGACTACAGTGTACGGACGGGCTTGGACTGCTTGGAAATTTATGGCAAATTTACTTGATATGAACCGAGTGTGGACAGGGTATAGACAAAATGGACGTATTGAGGACTGTTTATGAACAAACTAGGATCATATTATAGACTTTATTTACATATTCTACCCTGACCACAACCCTTTTTAAACGATTTTCTAGGACAGTTCCAGAACGTGGTGAGAACTACTCACTAGTTTGGTGTGATAGGGGCTTAACATATATTTGCATTTCAACTGACTATATTACTATTAATTAATATTTTTTACCATACTCAAGAGCAATAAAATTGCAATTTCATGTTTTTTTATGAACTCAGAGTCAGAGCATACAGCAAACCCATATGTTATGGCCAGTTCCAGAACGTGGTGAGAACTACTCACTAGTTTGGTGTGATACATGTAGGGGCTTAACATATATTTGCATTTCAACTGACTAGATCTATATTAATATTAGTTAATAATTTTTACCATACTCAAGAGCAATAAAATTGCAATTTCATGTTTTTTATGAACTCAAAGTCAGAGCATGCAGCAAACCCATATTTTATGGCCAGCTAAATACTAGTAAATGGACACATCAAAATACATGATGTATCAAAAAACATTCTCATTAAAAATAAAAGATTATGATGTCACCATGTTGACTTTTCACTTCAGCCTTACATATGAAGACAATATAAAGAGTGCTTACCCATCAGTGATAACATCAGGTCGAATCCAGACAGCAAGAGTAAATCTGCCATCATTGCCAACAGTTGGTACAGCAGGGGCAGAAAAACAATTTGGAGTGTTTCTGAAAATATATGATGGTTCATTTTGTTCTGAGTTTGGTCTCGTGCTTGCAAAATCTTCTGTCACACAACTACCAGAGCTTAGAAGGCCAACTGGTGATGGTAAACTAGTTCTACCCGGGCAAGCTTGGTTACATAAAGCTATTGTACATGACGAAACAGAGGAAGAAGTAGTCGAACTTCGACAGAAAGCACTTCTTGCTAAATCCCCAGTCGTCGGGTCGTATCCGCACGTACCCACCACAGGCTCGGTCGAAATCGCCCGCCGCTCTGCGGCGTTGAACAGTTCCGGGAATGATCCCTGTGCGGCTGCTCTACCGATAACACAAATGAACAACCATGAAATAAACGTCGCAAACGACTCCATTTTGATTCCTCCAGTCAATCTCATATCCATGTTCACTAATTAACAGCCATTGCTTTACGGAATACTTGTAGCATAGATCAAAATTGATGAAAAACTGCCGATTATTGACAAATTTTATCCTGATCCTGTACACGTCGCCATGTTCTCGTAACAAGGGACGCTAGCGCTGGAATGGCGTCCGTTGACGTTGTAGACCGGTTGGTCGCGTAGTGAGTCACAGGTTGAAATATGATCCCACCCAGTTGTTATTATTGTTCAAGTCAAGATTCTCAACGATATTGTCCACTTACTGTAGGCCTACCTGGTAGGTATTATTGTTTTATATTGTAGACCCAAACTTTTAGATGGCATTCGTAGTAATGAAAAAACTATGCCTCGTCTCGTAAACAGTAATTGAGTACTGAAATGCACACAAATCATGCTCTAATTCTAAACGGCTCGGCCGATGTTTACAATATTAATGTAGGGCTATGTCTGTCTTTGAAATATTAACTTCCTCAATTTTTAAATATTTTTTATAATCTCAGTCCTACTGTTAAACTGGAAAAGGGAAAAGATGCAGTTTATGCTGTAATGTTTTCTTCTGAACGGGGATGTGCATTTTCAAAATTTTGCTTTAAAAGGCTTTAACATGGATGGATGGCGCCGAATAAAAGAGACACCACTTTCACGTTACACCCACGGTTATTAGCCGGTTGGTCCATTGAACATCCTCCCTTTGATGCTTACGGAAATTACAAACTATTATTCTAAAAAGGTATAATCTTGAGTATTTTTTCACCTGTAACTCATTATAAAATAATAAAGCTGAATACATATTCCTAATATTAGCTAATCTTGACTATTATGTAAGGGTGATCATATTTTTGCAATGTATTTCATTATAATGCATAACTCCGGACGGGGAGTGAAGTTGATAAGAATAATATCAATAACACATTAAGCAACGTCCAAACCTGTTAGTCATTGCTTTTGAAAGCAGCGTTATGTACTCAAGTTGCGTTTATGATAGTGTAAGAGTTAAAATTAGACTCAGTCCATACTTGTATTTGTTACAATTAGCCTACTATTTGTTTTTCTAGTCTCTTCTCTCTATACATTCATCTCCTGTACATATACCAAGTCTTCCATCTCACCTGGTATGTTCCTTTTTTCTCTTCTCACCCTTGATGCACTGAATCTTTTGTGAATGCTTTAGGTATTTCCACTTCTTACATATCATTGGTTCTCTTCTCCTTTTCCTTTTGAAAATTCAGTCTTACTCCCAAATCCTATTGCTATTGGTGTATGATGTATTTCATTTGAATATACTTTGCTAAAAAAATGTACAGCATGAGTCTGCATAGGAGCCTACAATAAAAGACAGTCAGATCTGCACTGGACATCATCTGACTCTGAGTCGGCTTTGTATTGATTTAGGGCTCTGCTACTTTTATGTTGGAGATTTAGGAGAGAGGATTTGTTCGAGTTTGGCAGTGGATTTTGGATGATTGGTGTTTTAACTATATATTGGTGAGAGGGTATTTTTATTAGTTTACAATAGGAATGCGATATTCAGATTGATTTTGCTCTTTGGAACAAAATAAATTAACAATTGAAGAAATAGTGTACTTTCTTCCTTTAATTGCAGTTTCCTAGACATTATAAAGGAGAGCCTCTGAGCAAAATTAAGGTGAACGAGAAGCTGAAATATTTCATACCTTCCATTTAAAAAAAATGGTAGCATTATTCATTGCCTGTAACCTTAAAACTAAAAACCGATGGAAAAGCGTCCCCAAAAGTGAAGTCTGCTACTAAAAAGTCTACCCTCAACCAAGTAGACAATATTTTCAAAACGCTTACCTGTATAGCGCCATCTCAAAATGATGGGTTTCCTGTTTCAATTCAATTTGACTTCAGTTTAAAATTCATGTACACCGTATTGATAGACAGAAATCCGAAAGAGCTATAGAATATTTTGTTTCTTCATACTCCGAAGTTTCAAACTATAAAGCGATAGATGGGAAAATTAACTATTTTTTTCTTACCACCATATTGATTAGACTTTTATTTTACCATATATAATTATATGTTTAAATGTTCTTACCCGACCCACGTACATATAGAATATGCCACGAGAAGCTCACAGTTATTTTCTGGTTTGAGAGGAGCTTGTCATTCGTGTGGGTTGTTGTCGTGACGACAGTCTTGAATGTCTTTATAGACTTCAGTAACTGATGTTTCTTTATGATTAGGCCTATTGTAAAGACACAGATTTGCGAAAAGCTGTGCAGTAAGTTGAAAAAGGTTTATCGGCTGCAGCCAAAAAGCCTATACGAGACCTACAGCCTACTAGATCGACCATCACGTCGGTGGCCGACAGCGATGACCCGCCACTTTCTGTCGTTCCTCATGCATGCACTATCACAGCTCTATTGCTGAGAATGATGTATCTATCTGATGAAGATTGATAACATCACTATAGCATCACTAATTGTTTTGTGAATAATAGAGATCAGTCATAGATGTATTCATTTATTTATTTTTTAATTTTATTTCACTAATATACGGTTACACACTTCAGCCAGAGGCTGTTCTTCAGGGTGTCCGTAGAACACTACAACATTATGATAGAAAACATAACATACAACAACAAAGAAAACAATATATATACACATCAAATCAACTTAAATAGACAGACAATAATACAAATACAAATTGATCAATCCTACATTAAAGACACATGAGTTGCAGGAACACTCATGCTCTTATAGGTTTAGGTGAGGTGGGGTATTATTCGCGATTCCATTTTTTTAATGATTTTTTTTTTGTGTGTGTGTGTAATGTCAGTGTTTTCTCTAATAATGGAATAGAAATGACTAATAGGCCTACTGTGTTTACTGTATCAAAAATTACTGTTAAATTCAAGATAAAATGGAGAGAAAAAAAGAAAAAAACAAATACTGCAGATTTCAAGGTAATTTTACAACAAATAAGAAATACAGAGGAAATACTCTGAGAAGTCTAGGGGGCTGATTTATCCGTTATTTAATTCCCATCAAATTGTCAGATTTACTCATATGATTTGCCCCAATTTAATACTTAAGCAGGAAAAGTGTCAACACAATATATATAATAAGACCCACCACTGATCGTTTTCTTAACTTTTAAATCTCATTTTAAAAATGCGTAATATTTGCATGCTTCTTAATTATTATTCATATTGTTTCCACATTTGTTCACATGAGTTCACAAAAATAAATCTTTCATACACTTATGTTCTGTTAAACAAAACAATCATGTACCGTGCGAATGAAGTATCATTAATTAAAACAAAGTTACAACTATGCAGATGTATGTAGATCTTTAAATTACACTTTTAAGTTATTCAAGTGAATACGTACCGTAAATATTCATAACACTATTCGGTAGTAGTAAAACTAAGGAACGAGGTATCGTTAAAAAAAACAAGGTTTGCTTCACCGTCGGTGGATCTACTAAAGTCGCAAATAATCGATGTTTGAAGAAGGAACATTATCCTGAATTTTTTTTATTTTTCCTACAAGGCATTTATTTCCACATCAACCAATACTGCGTTCACAAATGATATCAGAGAAAGAGAGAGAGAGTTACACTTTTCTCTCAGCTTTCTCCCCCTCCCTCCCACCCCCTCTCCCTTACACCCCACACACATTTATATATGGGTGTGTGGGTGCACTGAATGCGCGCGTGTGTATCTGTGTGGAAATAGAAATATATATTTATATTTATGTGTATTTTATGTATATTTTTATACACACAGCCCGATACTTTGTTTTTTTTCATTTTGCTAGCCGCCTCCCACATGCATCAATTATAGAGAACCATTGGACAATCTTCTTTTTGCGATGTATTTTCTAATGGCACGGTGAAAAAGCATCATCCATTACATCTAAAAGTCCGTTTATTCAAAAATACGTCTAAATGTCTAAATAGAGTCGCGGATGACAATAAACCGTCTTGTTTATTCGGGAAGACTGAAGAAGAAGATGCAGAAAATTCGTCATCAGGCAGGCTAAAATTACCTTTCCGTATTAGGGATTCACAGTTATTGTGATTATCAAGGGCATACCACACGAAGCCTTGGTAATACGTCTTTCGTGACGTATGGAATCTCATTTTGGAATTTACTTGATTCTGCTGAAGAAAAAATAAACACGTATATTATTGAGCTGTGTCCTATTGGAATAAACAAAATATGATATACTAAATGAAGTTCCTTACCATGATCAAGTATTATGAGGGAGAATTCTCAGAGCTATTAAAAATTGTGTAGAATATACCCAGAGTTTCTGCATATTTAATGATTATCATTAAATTGAGTACGTCGTAATCATTTGATTATCGGACGTGCAGACGCCGACAGTTCATTTTCTACAGTAGTATATATTAATGGGCAATAGTATTCAACTATAATAATGAAGGTTGAACTTTCAAAACTGCGGTAAAGACAATTACATTTAATTTTTAATACTGGTATATTTGATGCGCATGGGAAGTATGCAATAGTCAAAAGGAGGGAGAGTAGTAATACATGAATAGAGAACAAGAGGAATATATTTATTTATAATGTAATCACCATGGTAGACATGGAGGAAAACTTCACACTCATTCTCAAAGCGGAATTAAATATTAGCGTGATTCATCAAGGGTTGAGAGTCATAATTATCTACAGATATTACCGAAAAATATTATTCTGTCAAAATTATATTCAACAAGAACATTGGACAAATATGATATACATGTAAAATGAAATCATTGAGGACCACGTGTAGTAGCTTTTGGAAATGAGCATTCTTGCACAAGGTTGTTTAATTCTAAAAAGCTGTATAATGGCAAAGATAGATAGGCCCTATCACTATAAATTGTATACACAATAAAAAAACTTTCAGAGATAAAATGCTAATGTTTGCTTGCTGGCTATTCTGCGACCTACGATTTGGAACGGTAAGACATGACTCGCAGGACTTGTATAGACATCTCCCGGCTGATATATAATATTATATATATATATATATATATATATATATATATATATAGCCTATATAAATGATATATGCATAAAGAAATAGGCGCTTTGGTACAATAAGGCCAGACTGTGCGGGGCTCGGTGGGGGTGATGATTACTTAAATAAGAAATGAAATAAGTTATAACATGAACAATATCTATATACATGTCTACGTATATAAGGTGTTTATTTATAAGCTGATGTTTACCGGAGTATTGGTAGGCCTTAGTTTGTAAATTCTTTGGATGTTAATATGCTGTATAACGTTGTGAAAATTAGTCAGTATAAGTGAGAGACCATTATATCATATTTTATTGATTGATTTATTTATTAATTCATTTATTTCTGTTTCAATATAAACATGTGATATTTATTGTTTTAACAATTAGCATATACTAAATTAATTAGTTCGTATATAAAGGAAATATAGAATTATTGAAGAAAAAAAAACATTCAGAGATGCATGATTAACTAAAAAAGCGATGTTTAGAGCATGCCCCATAAGACTTTGTTACGTAATAATTTTGTCAAATTGAAATAATACTATTACATTTTCTCTCATGTTGTACTCGTATACTCAGTTATTCATTCATCTACTCATAAATATTGTCTGAAACAATCTGATAATGACACATTCGTAAAAGTTAATACCCATCTGTTTAGTAAATTACTTTTCATAATCCTGTTGTCACCGGTTCAACGTTTGTGTATATTTAATGATATTTTGATATATTTGCATGCTGTAAAATTTGTTTGTGTGTTGCTACTAATATTTTATATTTTACCTTCTTCATTATTTTATGGATGTATTTCTTTGTTTCCAAGTTTGTTTTTATGATCACGCATCTTGTTATATTTGTTTACTTTATCCGTGCCTGTACGGGATTTTCAAAACTTTTGCTGCGTCCCCTGACATATTTGGTTATAATGTCTGAATAAATACATATACAAATACATAAATATAAACAAAAACATATTTCATTATAGCTTACATTATTAAAAAAGTTAATGTTTATCTATTCCCAGACATATCATTACATATTTGTAACCTTTTAACAACCTTTTAATAAGTTTGTATAATCACGATGAAAATGTGAGCAGGAAAAGAAAAGGTTCGTCATAAGCAGTACATGAGTGTATGTCCTCATAAACAAAGTGTGCATACAAATGATTTTTTTTTTTTAACAACTGATTTAAATCTTAAATTATTAAAATAATGCACTTATGGAATTATGATTTTACCAACCTTTTATGGTATTTAGGAATACTATATTGAGACATTTACAGAGACATAATAATACTTGTATATACAAAAGTAACACTTAAAGTGAACAGCGAGCAAAGTGCAATTTTCAGGGTCTCTCTGGGGTTTCATTCGAGCTTCTATTATGACGCGACTTTTTCATCTTTTCATCATAAAAGGGAAACAATTTTGAACATGGTTTTATGCAAACACACATCTTTTGTTGCGGCTCCTTGCGTTTCCACACGACAGAGCAGGTCAGCGTTTATGACTAAGGACCGTGAATAATTTTCATTCAAGTCCCAACGACACCAGGGAGTAGGCTTGGTAACGGGAAGGGCCTCAGGCGCTTTTTCCGACGTTGATGTTAGCTGCGTTCGACGGGAGGAGTGATTAATATATGAATGCATTCACCACTCCGAGTCTTTTGTGCGATTTGCTGTAATATTCAGAGTCCCAGCTGCTAATAATAGCAGTAGTCTAGGTAGGAGGGTTTAGTGAGAGAGAGCGGGGTTACAAAGTCACTGCTATATTATGCATTTTACCTGTTAGCAAACGATGCACCCATAATTTAACCCTACTTTACTTCTACTGGGGGTTATATGAGAACGTTTGCAGACGACACACTCTACATAGTTACGAATGTGATTCGCATTTTGGCAATTAAAAAGCGCGCGGATGTAATGTTGAGCGGGACATTTGCAATCCTGTCTCCTACTGATAACACACATTTGGAAAGGAGTATAATCAGTGATTCATAATTTCCCTCCGCTTTCATTTGGACCGTTTCCAGGTGCTACGTTCTGCTACTGACTCATGAAGTATGATATTTAATGCTCCAGAAGAAATCCAGGACTTATACACACTCTTTAACTCTGCCACTTGAGATAGATACGGACATTTAAAATGCATCTTTATAATTGAAGTGTCCATTGAAAGCGGATTAATGGATACACAGCGAAGATCATAATGGTGATTATCTAATGGCTCGTGACTGGTATCTAAAGAAGGTCATTGACTCTATTATTTTCAGTGCATTCTGATGAGATTTTTCAGCAGCTTAAATTATCTGTGGATCTTGGATGAGCTTATTAACATCTGACAAGTAAACAGGGTATGTATTATTAACAGTCAACCTGTTGGCAATCTGCCATGTTATGAATGGAATGCAATTTCAATGCTGCTTTTCATTATTCAGTTATTCTGGATTTTTTTTTTCTTCAGCTGAGTACTTCAGTATAATACACAAAACCATCAGATATGCCGCAAGGATTTCTGATACTATATAAATCACCACGGTTATTACAAATTTTGTGTATGTGTGAAGTAATTGAATGTGCTTTGTGAATCATTGTCGTATTTATAGGAAACGATGAATATAAAGTTTAGCCTTGTAATTTCATTAGTAGTTGTCGTATATGAATCAATGTGCTGTTGGACTCTACCGTCTACCCTCTCAGGAGGTTTGTGTCAATAAACTTTATTAGATAAAGACTTCTGATATTGACCAGAAACTATGAATTTCAAAGCACAGTTTTGTTCAAAGTTACCTGTTGCAAGAGATGATCCATAGATCATGAATGAACTCTGATTATATCCACGTATGTTTGAGATAAATTCCAAGGGGCTCAAATTACCTGCATAATCATCACATTACATTGTGACCGTTTTCTACTGTATGCAATGATTCAGCATAATACAAAAGTACCTTTTAACCCGTACAGTCTTTGAGACAACTTTTGAAATAATACCTTTAGCATTCTATGATGATACATTATGTATAGGTTTGCTAAATATATATACGCCTGACAAGGAAATCAGTGCTTACATGCAAATGTCATTGAAACCTGTTTGCAACCATGTTACACATAATAATCTGTCTATTACATTGTTAGAATGGAGAAGTAGCGCGACGTGTAATCAATTGGTAAATTCGTGCTTTGCAGGAAATTGATCATCGATGGAGTGTTTGCAATATCATTATGACGTCTATCAGTGAAAAATAATTTACTTTTACTAGGAAAACCAAATCCAAATCAAACATGATTACTTTCATTGAGCCGGCTATAGTTAGACGAAAATTCTTCTTTAGAAACTGATTATTTTTCAGTCAATCTTCCCATCTGTGAATTTGAATGGAAGTTCGTTGTTCAAGATTTGTCGATAAATATTTTCTCATTTACCTCTGTCCAACCCAGGAGAGAGAGGGAGAGAAAAATGTGACAACTATTATCATGGCTTTTACTTCTAGTCATCCTAATAAACGCACAGTGGATTTGGAACAATAAATCCTACCAGCTCCCACAATGCACCTGGTTGAAGAGTGGCACATACATATCAATGTCTTGCTGAGTGTTTGAACCTGTAATGATTTATTCATCCATATCAATATACCTTTCATGAACAAGCGACACTAGTCGTTTGGACTCTTAAGATACTTTGGTATACAACCGCCTTGTGTATACTGTCATCATACTTACATACTAACAATGCACGACAAGGATCAGTTCACTAATGATAATCTCAACTGCTACCCATTTCCATCGCCTATACCCATACATTTCATAATGATTCCATTCCATCATTATCATCAAAGCGAATGACATTGTTCTGCATGAAGCATATATATGACCTTGCTTTTCATGGATCAATGTCTATGAATTACAAGTATACTTACATTTCATTCATTAAAATTCATGTTTGTTGAGTCATTTTAACCACGTTCTCAAGTAGCTCTGCTACCACAATCCTCTTTTGAAATTAAGAATTTTACCTCCGTTACAAATTAATGCATCGTCCTATCGATGATTCATTTTGTCACTACCCACAACGTTTGTCGGAGGTATATATGACCTAGCAGGTTAAATTGTGTGCAAACTGTTGATCAACAAAAGAAATTCCATTATATATTGTTGTAAATAGATCAATGAAAATGTCATATTGTCACTATGATCAGGAGAAAACAGTCGCAACGAAAAGGGTCTATACAATATCATGTAACAACGAGGTGAACGCAATAGTTCGTCGCAGCATGTAGGGGGAACAATATTTTGCGTACATTTAGTATATAGATAAGTGGTAATGCTTTATGTATCAGTCTGAGTGCATTAAACGCTTACGACTTGTTTTGATTCGTTGCCAGTATTCATCACGATCCTTTATTTTCATCGAGGGATATTTAATTTCCTTT
Source organism: Mesocentrotus franciscanus (assembly GCA_037976565.1). NCBI lineage: Eukaryota > Metazoa > Echinodermata > Echinoidea > Camarodonta > Strongylocentrotidae > Mesocentrotus > Mesocentrotus franciscanus. The sequence continues at coordinate 41,091,344 of CP137669.1, read as the reverse complement.
CCGCTGACTTCGGGTAATGGTTTGGCAGATGAGCATTTAACGGTTATCAAGTGGTTGTAATCTATTTATAATTCTTGTCAAAACACTATGTTGGAATGAGGCAACACTTGCCAGTCGCGTCATTTAAGTTTGATTGTGATGTTGAGAAGGCATCTCGAGAGAGCTAGTCAGACATGAACTGATACGGTGTGAAAACTACTGGGAGCGAGCTGATTATGCAGTCTGATGGGGTCCTCCTGTACCATGTGGCACTTCGTGACAAGAATCTTGAGCTCGCTAACATTAAAGCTAAAATAAAAAATATATACATATACACATGAATTCAACGTAAAAATAATACATAAATACCACATTTAAAACGATTAAAAAGAAAGGACAACAATGTTAAGGATTTGAATAATAAGGTAAACGGCTAAATCAACGCGCAATATTATTGTGAAAACATGGGAACGAAGCAAAATATTGTTTTTTTTGTTATGGATTTTTAGTTGCAATGCATATTTCAAAGTATTACTAGGCCTACTCTTTATTTTGTATTGCCTTGTATGTGATAAAAGGTAGATTATATCAATTTTATTTTAATCTTCATCCCCTAAGAAGAAGGAAAAAATCCCCTTTCATTCAATAACCTGTCCCTCCCATTCCCACCCTCTTAAAACGTGCCGCAGGTTGACTTATAGGACAATAATCTTCTTACTTATCTTTTCATATGACCCACGTAACCAAAACAAGTCTAAGAAAGAAGTGTGACTTTTAATACTCAGCTTTAAAATTCATTGTAAACATTAAAATAGAGTGTGAGACTTATTGTACTATTTAGTTCCATATAATAGCAACGATTGGATGCTAATTCACCGGGAGCCAGCGTGCACGGGTTATGTACAGGAGGATAGTCCTGTCGCTAGACGGAAAATAAAAATGTGAGTGTTCCTTTGTTAATGTCAAGTGAATTTCGCTGAAAGGGACTTTTATTGAAGCAGGCAATGTTCCACATCTGTCGCGATTGCAGCATTTTCCATCGTGTGTAGTCCACGGTCATTATTCAAGTGTTTTCACGCTGAACAATGAAAGCGTGCTCCTGCCGGGGGCAGACATAAGATCGAGGAGGGCGAAAGGTACAGACAATGACAAGCTTACAACGCAGTGTTGGGTACATGCACAAGCTTTAATTATCTTGCGTATGAACATAATTCCATTATCAGGACACCCAATCTGAACTGTGGTGCGTTTAATGTGATTGGGTCTATTATTTCACAACCCGCATTCATGCCCTTCCAATTAAACCGCTAAGTAATCTTTTCCTTTGTATTAACTCATGCCAATTTATCGTGTACAGAATGAGTAGCCTTGATTTTTGTAAAAGGAATAAGTTAAGAATCGATTATAGTCTAAAATAGGTCGTCTATGTATTGGCCATGGTGTAAGAACTAAATTCAAGTAGGTTATACAGCGTGGTTTACATTTGGCTAATTATAATGAGACGTTTAAGCCTTTCTATGCCATTAATTCAGTTTTGCACAGGGCATAAAATTATACACACACACATCCAATTGGGCATTATTTTGTCTGAAATTTAAAAAGAGTTAATTCTGCTGATACGGGTGATTCGAGTGGTATAGCATTAAACAAATTTGACTATTCAAATATACTTTAAATAAATAATTGATTTCCATTCTTAATTATCATAACTTGCTTTCTATTACTAATCAAAATGCGTTGTTCATTAGATCTTGCATTCGAGTTTACGCATCAATATTTCATGGGAAATTGGCGCCGTAGTCACTAACCAATTATGCAATGTCTACGTCGGAAAGAAAATGTTAAGCGTTATATAGTTAACAAAGAGGTACTGTGTATGACTGCCTATGACCGTTATCAAAACAACACTATGGATCCATCAATACCATCAATGTAGAGATCTGACACACACAATCATGTCTTACTGGACTCAATATTTGAAATCAAAATCGTATTAGGGCTGCGAGGTCTTAATGAATTGTAAAATTGATTTTAATAATGATCATTATAATCATTGTAGGTAAACTGTTAAAAGAAAGAAACAGAACACACCCTGTCGTGAAATATGAATTTAGAAATTGTAATAATTGGCTGATGATGATAATGAGCTCTGAAAGGGGTCGACGTTACTTCGATATAGCAATATGGCTTGGTGAGAGCAAGTGACGTTTACATGGGGTTGAAGATAACGCCTATTAATGGAGAATGATATACGAGGCGTGTTCAGGTTGCGTGGTAGTCACATCAGCCTCAGACCTGATGGAGAACTCATCCAATGTGATGATTCCATTATTGGGAAAGCACTCATCCATGCCCCCGTGGATGCCTTAATATCACGGGCCGCGTGGATGCCTCAATATCACGGGTTAATGATGGGTGTGTGACTAGACCAGCCTCGATAGTGCCACCAATATCATTGTGATTGCGAGTTAGATTCCATCCATTGACATTGTACACAGAGACATCAAGGCGTTGTTTTACGAAACCGTCATAAGTACAAGTTCACAGACATCATATTAAAACGCGTGTTAAATTCAGTACACCTGTTTCAATGATTTGTTGATGAACTTGTACTTATGACGGTTTTGAGAAAGGCTGCCCAGGACTGAATTTCGAATACCATTCTGAGTCAAGCAACCCGTGTCAAAAGCGCAAGAGAAGTACACGAATAAACGTAAACACACAATGATACGATGGCACTAATGACATCAATGAAACTGCCGTTGATGTAATAATTAAACACATCGAGACAGTGGTGTAGCGGCATTAGTATGGGGCACGTGCCCCCATCGAATGGCGGAAAAGGAAAAGGAAAAAGAAGGGGGAGGCAACGTAAAAACACACACACACACGCACGCACGCACACACGATACAACTCTTTCTACTCCCTCCTCTCACTCGATTACTTTCTTCTCTCACATTTCAACCCACCAAGTAAGACAGTCCCTCCCTAGCTCCCCGCCCCTCCAGCCCCATCACACTAGTGCCCAGTCAGTGACTGGGTCCATGCAGGCTATTCCACCGCGGCAAGATATAATAACAATACGATATGATATGACATGGAATAACTCATAACCTTGGGAATTAAAACATAAACATGCATACTTACTGTGAAATGCAATGACAGTTTCGTACACAAAGCAACCTTTCAATATACGTAAGTCGATTGCGCACGAACAATACACTAGGGAGTTTTCAATTTCCCTTCCCTATTTTCCCCAGGTCTGTCTTAGTTTTCAGAGGTCGTCATAAGTTTACATATTCCCCAGACCTAATCCACACATCATGTTATACTGTCAAACTGTGCACATTGTCTTTTTTATGAGGTAAATCAGTGGCGAATTCGATAGACAGAACGGCAATTCTTTATATATATATATATATATATATATATATATATATACTTGAATAAAATTATATATATATTTTTGTTCTTTTCTTTTAGGCAAACTAAGTTTTGCAACCAAAGTCTATTTTACAATCTGGATTAGTCTGAAAGATATTTGATCACTTTTGCGAAATTCCATTTTCCAAATAAGCTTACCATACAGCTCTAAAATAATTGCTACATACTTAACTATGTAAGCACAATAACAACTTGCAAATTCCTCATCTTTCGATTTTCATTTTTTCCATGAAATAATCATTGTAGAACTTACAAGCATATACCTATGTCACGGTCAATCATTAAAGAGAAGGTTGAGTTCTGGGGAGAGGTGAAAAATGATATGTGAGCGTTTTCATTGTTATTATGCAAGTGTGGAAGAACATCAGAGAAAATGTTCCCTGAAAAGCATGGCTCTTCAAATGCCTTCATATTCTAAATATGACATGTAACAGCTTAAAAATGCAATGTGGGCCTCATTTTTGTACCACACTTTTGTGTAGTCCCATATACATCAGTCTTTCTGTATACAGTGCATGCTTGTTACTTTACCAAGACTTGGCTAAATTTCTTATCATTTTGATGATTCCAAAACCTTGCAGTTCACACCAATACTGATCGATTCCACACCGTTTCTTTCAAAATGCAATCACATGACCACAACTCAACTTCTTTAAGCCAATGAAAAGCAAAAACACCAACAGTAGAAAGAGCATTCACAACCTCTACATCTGACTGACCAATCGAGGTATTTTGGGCGATGAAATTAAAGACATATGAAATTGATTAGTATCTTTCTCTCCATGCAAGAGGATGAATTCTTCGTGTAACTTGGCACTAGGGACGCTCACCCACTAGGAAGCCAAGCTACCTCACGATCAAGTTGACATAATGAATGGCCACCTTTCCGATTCCGGGCAGCTCACCAGCCGAGTATGAATCATACGTGCCTCGTCACACTCCTTTGGACAGCTTACCCGACAAGTAATTGTCTACTAGTCTTAAATTGAGAGTCTCCTGTTCTAATTATTACACACATACACGCAACTACTTGACAGGCTAGTTCTCACCCTAGTATAAAAGGAGTACACCCCTAATGCCTGAGTCACACCTTTGCGTATATTTGGCTTGCGTATTGCTGCGTTTCCATGGCAAGCCGTTATTCTTGATATCAAGAATTACCATTGCTTTACAACAGAAAATCATTTCTTGATATCAAGAATATAATTTCTTGATATCAAGAAATAGGAATAAATGTTAAAACGGCTTGCCATAGAAACGCAGCAATACGCAAGCAAAATACGCAAAGGTGTGACTCAGGCATAACACAGGATGTATCTGAACATAGGTTAACATTGTTCAATTGGAGTCTGGAGTCTGTTGTTTCGACGATTTTTCTTTCATTTGAGGCGCATTGCAAACATGCAAAAAATATGGATTATATCAAAGATAATCCGAAATAACGATTGCCAAATGGAAATGTTGTCGAATGGTTATTTAAACTAAGTATGGTACAGTTCTGAGATGAATCCCGGCATAATCGTGCAATATTGTCCTGTTTCAAGACATCAATCTCTTATGCAACTATGTGCAACTGGCATGACTGGATAGGCATGTCAATCTGGTGGGGTACATGATAAATACCTTCATTCCAGTGCTATGCATACATGTATGTATATGATGCATATAAAATGTTGCCCGCCCCCTCCCGAGTGGAAATGATGCTCAAATCTCGAGCAAATTGTATACTATTCTTGACTAGCACATGTATGCACAGCAGTAGATGCAGGTTAAAGTCCCGCTGGTTCCAAGATTGTTTCTGACTTGTTTTTCAATTACAGATCAATCAATCGATCTTATTTACTGGGTGTAAGCCACAAATATGTTTGAATAATTCACATGTATTCTGTTTATCCTCACCCACCTCGTCAATTATTTAAAGGAATTCAAATGTATTTGATCTTAATATAAGATACAACAATATAGATACAGATTGTGCTTGGTTTTATTCTCGTAAACTGGAATGTCAAACAAGATAGGTGTAAAAATAATCCCTCCTGATCAAAATAGTCTCAGAAATAAATTCAACAGTGAAATTGCCACAGGCTAGAATAGACTCACAGTGCGAATCACAAGAGGGGCTGCGAACTAGACCACATGTCGTTTTGTAAACAGTAGTAGAACTGTCTGTATCATATCCCAGTGGGGAATTACCTAATCAAGAATTGATAGCTTTGACCAGGGTCCTATGTGACATGAGCACCTACCCTCAATAACCACCTGATAATCATCTTAGTTGAGCGATTAAACATCATTATATGCGAACTCAATACATGTCACCGGAGCAATAGCCATAAAGGTTCTTTTAGGGATGCCTCTCTGACTGAAGTTGGAAATAATTTATTTAACAGAAAAGGAGTGTGAAATATGTGGTGATTCCAGGCTTTTATCTTGACCATGGATTGTTAATGAAAAGCTTTCTGAATTTACCGCCAGCCGATGATGATATCGGAAGTGCGCAGCTTACGTCAAAAGATGGCTTTGGCACATAACGTAAAGAATTTTCACCATGAGATCTAGATCAAGTATTCTGATTTAGTAACCACCGGTATCGCCTTCCGGCTTTTAGATGTCACTTCACCGTTCACTTCTTATTCATGATTCGTTCGTTTATCACAAATAGTCAAATAAAGATGGGCTATTGAGGAATAATAGTCAATGAAATGGGTACTATGCATTGCGCTCTTTGATGATTCTATTATTAAAACCATATCCCTGGTGGTAGATAGAATGAAGGTACACTAAACATATCTATACGTTTTAGCAAGACCTTTCATGCTATAGCGTGATAAAAAAGTGATGTATTTAAAGGCAGGGTATTTTACCGACATCGCTACCACTGCTGTGATGTATTTCCAATTGCGCCATCTTTCACTGAAGGCGTACATAGAGCGATTTCCGGTTCCTGTACCCAAGCACCATCACGCGCGCGTAATCAGTGGGTGATGCATTATGGGACATGGCTGTCGACATATCGGGACATTGTGTGCTGCAGCAGAAAGCACCGCATACGTAAATCTGAAGTAGTGTTAAAAAAACATTGCCTTTAAATTTAGGGACACCCTTCCGTAGTTTATTATTGTGAGTTGTAAGTGATATGTCAACTCAACTTGAAACAATTATTAAGATCGGTCATTGTGAAAGAGATTTGACACGTGCTCTATCGAAGAACAAATAACATATGATTCCAATAAATCAACAAGTATCATACGTAGTGTAATTTCCGGATTAGAATTCAATCAATCCTTTATCACCTTTGTTAGGTGTAATTTGTGCGTATATGTCAATTTGTATCGATTAAATTTAGGGTGGAAATTGCTTTTCTTTTTCGTCAATTTATATGACAAGGGAACAAATTTGTTTAAATAAATCCTATAAACATTATTGTGTACATATCATTTATATAATACCTTTATCAATAATCTCCACATGTATTCATATCACAAAATGATTATCAATCTCATTTTTATTATTTCGATTAACCTCATTTAGTGTAAAAGGTGCCTACTAACGCCTCATTTTTCTTTCCATGATCTTCACCCATCTGTCTATTTTCTTGTACTTTAAAACAAAAATACTAAACCATCCAAACAAACTAATCCGTCATTTCTTTTTACCGTCAGTGAGAAATTATCAGGAACTGAAACGTGCTTCTGTTTTTTATGATTCAAGCATGCATCTATAACTGTCAAATCAAAACAAAGTGTGCGATTTTCCACAAAATGGATACATTGTAGGACCAGGACTAACTCTATAACCCAAATGGTTGATGACATTTTTAGTTTTGCTTTTTTTTTAAAGTTTCATAATAACTCACTCCTACACCCTAATCATATGATTGGTCAAACGCGACCACTTATGATTCATTTACTGAGACTATCCTACGTTAGTTCATGAAAAAGCGTGCAATAGTTTCCAGTATGCGGATCAATACGCGTAGAGGTTAGTGCGCTTAAAGGTATAGACCAGTTTTGGAAACGCCCCTCCCTCAAAAAATTAAATGGAAGCTCTCATTACCAATCATGTGAAAGAATATGTTTTGACTAATACGTGATGATACAAATTTTGCCGGGAAAGTCGGGAAACCGCCTACTAATTGATATATTTGGTAAATTATTATATCTATTGGGACCAAATAGGTATCGCGCACGTGGTCGCGTAGTCCCATATACATCATTCTGTGTACAGTGCTTATAACTTTACCAAGACTGGGCCGAATTTCTTATCATTTTGATGCTTCCAGAACCTTGCAGTACACACCGATACTTATATGCTAGATGATCAACCTTTTCTGATCGATTCCACAACGTTTCTTTCACAATGCAATCGCATGACCAGAACTGGTCTTTATCTTTAAACCATGTGTGGGCCTATACTTGCGTAGAATTTCAAAGGTCGTGGTTCGATCCCCGACACGGCACTAATGTCATTTGGCAAGGCATTAATCTACATTTGCCACTCAATACCCAAGAAAGAAATGGGGACCCGATAGGATGACGAAATAATTTGTGTTAGTTATTGCCTATGCCCTCAAAGTGACCATATGGTAGGAATACTCCCCATGGAGTGGAGATGGTGAATGAATCCGATGACCGGGGTAATAATATATTATGTAAAGCGCTTAGAGACGGTACTCCGGAACTAATAAGCGCTATATAAATCCAGATTATTATTATTATTAACACAAGTAGAGGTTAGTGCGCTTATCTCTGTGTGTCAGTAATGATGACGCAAAACAATCATTCAAATAATTCATCTTACATCAAATAATAGGGATCTAGGCACTATGAACATGACGGACAAAGAAAGAGGACAAAATATACAGTTCCTCATTCTACCCTCAACAATTGCTGTGGTAGACAAAGGAACATCCCTTCACTGCTATTATGTAAAAATGTGTAGAACAGGTGTCACGTGCATATTCACCTGTTCTACTTATTTTTACATAATAGCAGTGAAGGGATGTTCCTTTGTCTACCACAGCAATTGTTGAGGGTAGAATGAGGAACTGTATATTTTGTCCTCTTTCTTTGTCCGTCATGTTCATAGTGAGGAGTTTTGTTGTATAAAACAAATGATGCATGTTTTAATTAGTTCATTACAGGATCTATCCACTCTTGTTGAATCTGTTTATGCATCTATCGCACTCTACCTGACGACTTCGTACGTTATATGCACACAGCCTCGAGTGCGGAAAGATCCTATAATGAACTCATTCGCATGCAACATTCGTATATTATCTTTACTTTCCTTAATATAAATCGTGTACTGGACTTGTAAGAACGGAACTTTATGTCCAAGTGACTTTCTGTAATTTGCCTATATGTATCTCCAGAAAGAATTTATGCAAACTATACACACCCTGTCTTACCATGAACATTTGAGATAAAGAGTCTGTTAACGGGATAGTTTTTTATCCAAGCTAGAATGGGATTTCTTTTGTTCATTTTTAGCGGAACAGGTGACAAGTCAGGAAAATCTGGATTGATTTTAGATATATCGCCTGATTGGGGTTTAATGTACAATAAAATAACATGCGCTCACTTGTATCGCAACCTCGTAACATTTTAATTGCCAGCAGGTTTTAGTTCTGTGAAGAGAGTAGCTAAATTGACTCTATTAGTCAACCTAAATGGATATATTAGTCATGTGATTACCACATCCAAGGTAACTCAACAGTCTAATGTGATTAATGTTCAGAACAATTATCGTCATAAATCTACAGGATAGTCCCATGCAGGCAACCGAAGGTTGTTTGCCATATTTTCCGCATAAAATTTATTTAACCTTTACGGTGCTGTAGGATTTATTAATCTGTTTTCAAAAATTCATATTTGTGATGCATGTATTAAATCATAATGCTATTTTCAACGTTCATATTTATACATACATTGTTCCAATATATCAATAATAATAATTCTAATAATAATAATAATAATAATAACAAAAATAATAACAATAATAATAATAACAATGATGAGCATTTTTAAAGCGCCATATCCATTTCGCAAAATGCTTAAGAATACATTATTTTATCTTTTATTTCATTATCAAGAATGAAGACAAACTTTCTTGACAGGAATGGCATATATATTTATTATCAAATCCTGGGCACGTTCAGTCAAAGGTACTGGGCATGAACTCATCAAAGGTACTTGAAAGATGAAGGGATGTGGCTAAAAAAGGGAGTGGCAGGGTTGATAGCGGTAGTAAATCTCGATTTAACATTATGAATTGAATGATTTGAATACAACTAGTTATGAATGTGATTCAATTTTCGATTGAAATCACGTTTTTAAACTAAACCACAATAATAGGAATGCTTTTTTTTTTTAAATAAAGCCAAAAATACCGATATTAGGATGACGTTCAATTGTGATCACTTTTTTCTTCGCAACCGTTTAAATCTAACGTATAAATAAAATTGACCTTATTTTGCTGTAACGAAAGACTTTGTATTTACGCGCATATAGAGTATCCATAGAAAACACAACTATGTTTCTATAAGAATACCGGGTGAAATTAAAATACTTGCCATCAACTATTTTAAAAACAAGAAAAAGCAAATAAATACTCTTTTGAATCCACTATAGCTGCTTTATGAAGAATGACAAAAACTATATATCTCGCAAAAATTTTGAATCTCACTTTTTTTTTTACTCTTAAACATGAAGACACAAAAATTTTAGTGAAACAGGAATACAATTTTACAAGTATGACTCTTTGCCTCGTGTGAACAGACCTAATGGTATTCCATAGATTGGAACAGAGCTATCAGAAGCTAGGCTGTTGTATGCATACTACAATAGGAAACACTGCTGCCATAGTAACATGTAGGTGTATATCAGGGGACATTATCAAGTTAATTAGAGTGCTACACACAGCAGACATGTCGTGAATATTATATTTCGCAAATGGCTATAGACATAATAGAGGTCCCTGTTAACATATGATGCTTATGGACATTACAAAATATCGTAAGTTTACCTGTACCACATTGGGTACAGGTAAACATTTGTTCGAATTTAATAAAACATATGTTTACAAGCAAAAATTTTACAAGAAAAATGTTTAATAAAAAAACCCCGAACACAATGCATTGTTAACGGAGGAGAAGGAGGAGAAGGAGGAGGAGGTGTGCCTTACAAGCGACCACTCTTATGTGCTCTCTCCTTTCTGTTAATTTAAGTGTCTTTTTGTGATCTTCGTGATTTTATATTTACACCAGTGGAAGAAGTTTATTATAGCGCCTAGATACTTCGGTGGAAAGCGCTTTATAAGCACCGTTTTTATTATTATTATTAAATGTTGCATACATTACAATACACAGATTGAAGTTAATGGCATTTATTTAGAATATATATCTAGTGCTACAACAGTGATAATTTCCTTAATATCATGCGATTTCTGTCCAGCTTAAAAGATAAAACACCATATTCTGTCCCTTTTTTTAATGAATTCTGAAACATGAAACAACGTGATTTAAGTAAATCAATTTTCGTCTCATGATGAATTATATATATCCTTTATAAATCGCCCGATGCTTATACCCCAACATTGAACGAAGAACAAGCGTGTATATAATCTTCCTGATACTGTATGCTAGCTAATCCACGAACTATGTTATTACCTGGTACATGAATTAAATTACGTAATAAGAGAAGTTCCACAGAACCGTATTTACATTCCGTCTATTTTAATTTGTGAATATAATAGTTTGCTAATCTAACATTTTAAGTTTGCGAATTTAGAGTTCGAAGCCCTCGCCTTTCAAGTATTACAATGAGAAATTCGATATGCCTACGTGAAGACGTGATAGAAAGGATTTCAAGATTTATTTTAATGAGTAGAAGGCATAGGGGTCATGTCTTACCGTTTGCTATGCATACCATAGCTTTGTTTACAGACACCGTGGCGTATTATTATTTTTTTTTAATTTGCACACTCATATTTCTGGAACAAATTTTGCGCAACATTTAAATATCTTTCCTAAAGTGGATGAAAATAATGTTTTATAAAGTCATTCCTGTATCAAACATATTATTAAGGGGGAATTACTATTTACATTTGGAACGCTTAGTCAAGATTATTTAAAGAGATTGCGCCTAAAAGCAAGGCTAATAGTGGCGCCGCGAGAGAGCTGGCGACTCGAAACTCATGTAACCTGATCACGGACAATGCTTCGCGGGCGAAAAATATACATCTACTTGATTGGGAAAGAAATAAAGGAAATAATAGAAATGCTCTAGCAAATGCGCCAGGAAAAAAGAGGGAAGATTATTAAGATGAAAGCTTTTGAATTTCAATGTTTCACTAATACTGAGCCATTTGTACATTTCAACGTACGAGGTGTGTGTTCCTATTTGTAGATGTAGATAACATTATTTGACATGATTACAGTATAATGAAGAAAATACGAAAAGACAAGATACCTGTTTCCGGTTTGGACTTTATCACCTACTTTATTTAAATATTTGCATGGAGAAGACAATAAATATTTGAGCCCTCTCTTTTTAAAGAAGTTCGTAAAAATATTCCGACATTAAATTTCTCGTTTAGTTCTCATTTATAAGTTTGCGATTTACATGTAGTTCCAAATGTTTCATTTGGTGTTCTCATTTGTTTTTATTAAAATACTGAGGAAACAATAATCAAACATGTGATTTTGATGTGAATTTTGAAATGACAAAGATAATGAGACAAATTTCAAATTTCAGGCAAGCCCCCACAATATGACATAAAGGCCTGTGTTTAATGCTTTATATTTCCACATTTCGTACGTAAAATGCATGAAACAAAAATGTGTCCCATTAATTGAGTAACTATCAGACAGTCATTCATAATAGTTCACAGTCAATAAGAAAAGGAGAGAGATAGAGAGATAGAATGAGGGGAGGGAGAGAAAGAGAGAGAGAAGGGGGATGCATGCTCATTTTCTGAGTGCTATGCAATATTCTGTCTTCATCTCAAAGGAAAAGGAGAGCTCGAATAAAAATCAATGGAGTCAATCAAAAGCACCTCAATTTGTTCAACAATGCTGTATGGTATAGTATACATAAGCTGCGAGGCTGCTACGCGACCGACTCTGCGCCTCACTGAACAATCTGTTTGATTTGTGTCTGCTCTCTTATATTGTAATATCGGTTACTCTTTGCGTGTAGTTTCTAGTCGGGGGTGGACTGAGGGTCTAGTGGTGAGAGGGTGTGTGGAAGCAATCAGACATTTGGGAGTAGCTTTGTAAATCATTTGCGCATTAGTTATAGATTATCACAAACTACTGCTATCAAAATATTAAGTTTATTTTGATGGAAGTGTATACTTATATATTCACTTTAATCTGTAATTGAAAACAAAACGTGACTAATTGCATTTTTTTTTAAATCGCGATGTGCACAGTATTTTATGCATCAAGTGTTTATGATAAAACGCGAAATATCAACTGATGCTTTTTCCTACAGTGATGTAGATTTTTTTTTGCAATCTCTCCCTACTTGTAACTAATATATATATATATAATCTCTCCCTACTTGTAACTAATATATATATATATATATATTTTTTTTTTTTTGGGGGTCAATCCAAATAGATGAAGAAGAAGATGAATATGACACACAAAAAACACAATAATGAACTTCACCTCATTTAAAAGCTTCTAAAATTCATTGTAGAGGCAACTATTATTTGGTAATTCGATTTACATAAGAGCAGAAAATATAAAACAAATTTCCTCTTGATACGATCTTGAGCGCTTTCGAATACATTGTTAATATATGATTAAAAAACTTGGTCAAAGGAGTGAATGCAAGGGCGGATAAGGGATCTATAAGGAATAAGGGGGCACAATTTTGGTTATGTCTAATGGGTTTTAAAATGGGACGGGGCACGGATGGGTTGCGCCCCACCCGTAATCCGCTCATGAGTGGATGAACGGGTGGGAATGACCCTCCTTTTACGTGAAGTCCACCTCCCATTCTACGCTAGATTATGACACACTTTATGAGGATGAGAGAAAAAGTGTACTCCCCAGGGACGGACTCAGAGACTCCATATTAATTTCCGGAGACGGATTGTGATGAGTGCACGACTGAAAGGGGACATGTTGTATGCATACAATACCTAGTTAGCTAAACCATGCCAATAGGCTGAATACAAAATGGACATAGACTGCCAAGTCTTTCAACACAGACTCGTAGCATTACTTAGAATGGTGTATGTTTCTCTATGTTGTAGTTATACAAAAAAATCTTCATTATTATGTTGGCTGATATTTAATCAAAAACTCCAGGTGAAAATTATTTATATGGTACTTATGACGTTTTTTATTTTATTTTTTACTTGAGCCTGATGTTCGGCTATTTTACATAAATATATTTAGATTATAGTGGTTTATGATGGCCATTTACTTAATTGTCTATACTTTAAAATAGAATCCAACCTTGTTAACAAACTACTCTAGAAGAAAGCAGAAAAATTAGAGAAGCAGACTGGTGAAGTGTCTCTGTGATATAGTGACGGACAACTTTCCCATTTGTTCCAACACACAAAATTACTAAACTCTTTTATTTTCTTCCAAAGTGTATGAATCAGGAGATTTTTTTGTTTTGTTTTTTAGCCATAACACATTTTGATTAGTGTCCCAAAGGATATAGCGCTTATGAGAAAAACAGATATATTATTTGTACACGACAAACGGAAGAGTTATCCGCGACTACGTCACAATCCAGTGACCAAAGTGCCAATTTGAGATTCTCATAGATTTAGTGATCTAATATTACAAACATTAATAACTTCCTTATTATTAGTCCAATTTATTTCAAACTTTCGCCATTTTGTTTCTCATATTTTTCTGCTTTCCTACAAACGAATTTATAACAAAGGTTGGATTGCCCTTATAAACAGGTCTGGAGTGAGTGTTTGCATTCGGAGTAATATACCTCAGTAAATATAAATACTGGGTACAGATGACTGAGAATATTCAAAGGGTCTGTGAACGCATTCTACTTGAAAGGGGAAGAGTGTATGCATACAATGAGTTGAAGAGAACGAATACTAATGGATGGGAGATGTGATTGTATACGCCAAGTATGCTAGGGGGAATATGTAAATTATCGCTACTCCAACATTATCGATTCTGTTTGATGATTTAGTCATCATGCCCGCCTGGATGATCTCTTAGATTTATGTCATCCTAAGATGAAAATAATAAGCTCATTAGTAGAATTAAACAGCATTAGATGAATTCCAAATGACCCTAATGTGGTGGAAAATATTGCTATCCCACTACAATAATGATGCACTAAAACATCACTGATAAGGAGATGTCTCGGTGTTAATTTATTCTCAAAATAGACTTGTTTAATCGCGTGTGTATAAAAAAAGTCTTTAAGTAAATTGAAATTTGTATTAAAAAAAAACCTTCCGAAGTACGATTAAATGCATTTCTATCCGATGAGATAAGTTTCCATTATCAATTGTTGTGATTAACTTTTTCGAACAGAACCAAAAAATTAGCCTATATCATATAAACATTTCTCTGTTATAAACGTAAAGGTATATCATCAAGATCATGAATAAAAATGAATGCAAAGTAAATCCAATTAATATTTCAGAATTTACCTATATAAGAGTGAATTGATCCCTACATAGTTTTATAAATATTTAAAGATACCCTCTTGAATTATAAGTGAAAGTAACAATGAGAGTGAATACTACTACCAATTATAATTGGGAATTTCCCTATCAAACCTTTCAAACCTTTCAAATGGTCTTTCTTTCAATATTTGTAATTATGCTCATATTTTTTAAAACAAAATATATATGTACCATGTGAATTAAGTTTTCTAATAAGTACAAATACAAATTAAAACCCGAAAAATATTTTTTCTTTGGAAGCGTTTAAATGATAATATCTGTCTACTTTATTCCCTGTGATTTTCAAAAGAAAGTCACGCGAATGCTTCAGTGTTGTTGTTGTAAATTGCCATAAGCTCGTACACTAGTAAAAAATGACGCTTGCTATTGTATTTTTCTTTTACCTTTTAGACCAGTGTTAACTGAGTCAATTCTAGGGACTCTGAGAAGCATGTCAGTAGGTTCATATCTTTAGTATAGTTGTTGTCTGAAAGCCACCTCGACATAGTACACATAGAAACGGGGATGGCTATATATATCATTGATTCATTGTGGAAATGAAGTTAAACTTCACATTAAGAACCTAATAACACGCCAATATTAATGCATTTTAATCTTGCAAATGAAGGGGGGAGGGCAACATCTACCTCTTCCTGGCATTGATGTACTATATTACCATTTTACATTGGCGCCGAAGCCATCAGAATTAATATTGCTTTTCGTATGCGGGCCCTGCTATTAGTATTACCCCTGCAATTGCCAGTTACCCACTAACATCTGGGTGAAGAGTGGCATATGTGGATAAAGATCTTGCCGATGGACATTAGTGCTGGGCTGGGATTCGAATCATCAACCCTTGGATTGAGAGTCAAGTGAATGGATCAATATACCACGACACATCCATGTATTGACATTTATTGGTATTTTAACATGATTAAAAGCCTTCCATGCAGTTGTAGTAAAGGCCAGTCAGCCAGCGGCCAGGGGTGCAACTTATATTATGACGTCACGATTCCGTAGTCCAGTTACTGCCAGTGATCCTTTTCTCCCATTATTTGGCACCTCGATCATGAAAAATTTACGTTTTAGATATAATTTAATATCTCATAATTTCCTAATTTCGTTACAATCTAATCGCAGGCAAATCGTAAGATGTGCCCCGGCCTTCAGGATTTTAATATACTCACGCACATCCCGCATTTTATTTGCCGAATATATTTTCTTGGTATAGGCCTAGTTGATAGCGTTTTCGTTTTATGTTTCATCAAGGCAAAATATTCCAAATGTTGTCATCAAATATTTTCTGTCTTCCAGAAATAACAAATTCACATGGTATTATTGTCATTATTGTTAGTTATTGGCGATTTATGCTATTTGAAATTGTGTTACTTCATGTTTTCTACATAGCGCTGTGAATTTGGCCATATTAGCACCTCGCGTCAGTGTTGGGGAATGTCTATACTCTGGTTATTCTATCCTTCTGCACAGTGTGCCTCCTCCTCGGCATCCATTTACACTCATTTACATCTATCTTCTAAGTCGTGTCGATAGGTATCTTATCAACCATCGTCTACCTGACAGATCCTACTCGGTGCCACTAATGGCTTGCTCTAACAAATTTCATCAACGCATATCTTGTCACGTAAACACTGTCACTGCATGGGACGGGTTAGATGAGTCCGAGGTGACTGGGTGTCGATTCAAGATAGGGGTGAATAAACTAGGGCATGACATCAACTAGCACTCCAAAAATACTGAAGGTGGCATGTACGAGTGTGCAAAGTTTTGAGAGGGAAAACATGGGGCTGAAAATAGCACATAGACGTGCGACGGGCTTCTGTATCGGGAGGGCGTGGGCGAAGCCTAAGGAAGATACGTTGACACAATTCTTTGTCTTTGTAAAGATAATTTCCTTGAGCTTTATTTTTAGTAACTGTCGCAGGAGATGATCCTCGGGGACGAAAGGATGCCTCTCCGGATTTTATATTTTTTCAGATACTAGAATACAAAGTTTCACTTTAAAAAATGTGAAATCTCCTGATTGATAGTTAGGCTCCCTCGTATAATGTTATACCTCAATTTTACATTCCTGTAGAAGATCCGTAAGCCGCTAAGCAGCGATTATAATGATAAGTGGTGTTTACAACAACTAAAGAATGCAGATTTCCAATACCACCTAAATGAAATACAAAATGTGTTATTTAACATGATATATAAGGGATAATATACAACGGGCATGGACGACGTGAGTAGATAACATCGAGACAAGAAGTGGTAGGCCTATTATAGACCTAATAGGCAAAAGTTAGTTTTGTATCCTCTTTGAATAGTTGTATATATCATGACTTCTGATTTATGAGTTTTGAAAAACGTTGTAGTGTTTACGAATTGAAATATAAATGTACTTGCTTTTGCTTGCAGAGGGCGATATCAACTTGAGGCAAAGCTGACCGTAAATCTCATCTGAATGAGACCACAGATTCTTTCAGTTTTGCTCGTGTCATATTATTTGCTTGGTGATGAATGATACATTACTTTAATGTTTGTTTGAGATAATTTCAATAATAATGAGTTTGTTAACCGTCAGTGAGTGGGAGAAATGGAATTTAATCCCATGCACTGGAGTTCAAATCTTTCATACGACACTAACGCCTTTAGGAAAGATATCGGTATCCACTTGCCACTATTGAAACATGACCATGTTGCATAACAATTGCTAAATAATACTAAAGTAATACGTAAGGTTATATTGTCCAAATATATTATTATTATGAATTGTTATTATTATTAATGATTATTATTAGTATCATTATAAAGACTAAAGCAGCTTTTAAATTTGATGAGAACCAGGGCGCATTCGAAAAGCCTCTCAGATGAGCGCCTCGTTAAAATGAGGAGATTTATAAAATACTTCTTGAAATCGGGTGATAATCACAGTCTTAACCTGAAAAGCCATTCAAGACACATCATTATAGAAAAATAAGTTCATGTGTTAAGTTTATAGATATCAGCAATACTTAACACTAGCATTTCAATATGCTTTTCTAAGCCAGATCGTAAATTGCGAGACAGACTGGAAAGAAAGAAAAAGTGTTGTATTTTGTTCGATTCAATTAAAATAGAAGAAAAAAAATCCAGGCAAATGTTGAAAACAAAATGTTTGTGTGTTGAATTTCCTGTTTAGCTCACAGTGGTCAGTCAAAAACATGTTCAGTGTTTTTATGAGTTCCAGAATTTTCTTAGATATTCATATCTTTTGAAATCTTTACCTAATTTGCATTGATCGAGAAACTTGATATAGCGATACGAATGATTTGTAATGAAATGAATCAGTTGCAAATGTTCATGCTCACTGAGAGCCATCAATACAGAAATAATTGATTAATTAAATACTTCAATTTTATTATTCACTTTAGACGTAAATATCGTTGGTATTTTTTCCAGTTCGACTACCTCATATAAATTATTCCATTTTTTGAAATTACATTTCATTTCTTTATGATATAAGTGTTTTCCCACGCTTCAGTCGAGAAATTGTTACCTGTTCTTGAAAGTAGAGACAATTGTCAGTTTAACATAATACAAGGTATCTAAAAATGAGTCGGCCTAACCATGCTTATCCTCTATCCAGACATACTTAAGTTTTACCTTCATTCAAATGTGCATTCTATTCCACAGTGACCTGACTATGGTTTTCTCCATACGTTAGGATTAATCCTCTATACAAAGTAATTTACGTAACAACTGCTTGTACCCTAGGGAATTAGAGATGTCAAAGCAATCCTTAGGTTATCAGTGTATACTCAGTCCTCTTTTTCTTTGTTTTTACTTAATTCTAAGCATGATATCATTTGCAATTTTTCCTGTAGGGACACTAAGATAAGTAGTGATTTTCAAGATTTTTTCTCTTGATTTATTTCAGATGTGTGTCGGTTGAATCGAAGAGCTCCTCTGGCCTTGATGATAAGGGTTCGTTCACTTCAACTTCTGTCCGCCAGCAATGACCGTTGCCGTGCCCGTCGAGCGTTATTCTCCGTTTCCATGGAAATCCGCATCCCATCTGCCTTGCCCCGATCATCAACCCTACTGCTGTTACCATGACGAATCTTTCGTAGCATCTGACGGTAGCTGTGATGACGTCTCCAGCATCTCACTCCGATACAACCACCAATCTACGACGCACGCAACCAGCCCAGGTAAGGAGAAAGGAAAATGAAAATAGAGAAAGAGAGAGAGAGAGAGAGAATAAAAGCATGAGCTAATGCATGAAAAACCCATCTTCTGTGACCGTTCATTTCACTCGTACTCAAATCATGCTGATTGGATAAGAGACCCTGCTTTTCAGGCGCCACTTATGCGTTATCTGACGTACGCAGTGTGCGTGTGAGTGTGTGAAGCAAACGTGTGTGTATTGTGTGTATGTGTAAGTCCCGTTTCCAAGTCTTGCGCAAATGCATAATTGTTGAGTTTTGTGCATGGCATGTAAGCTATACTTAAGTTCAGGCTTTCGCCCTAATTAGTAGGAGATGGTGGGAATGATTTCTCTCAGTATCGATATGGCTTTCATGGTGGTCGGTTAATCAAAGTAAAGGCTTTCTCGGCAATGGTGTTCAGGACGATGTTTTGAGAGATTAAATAATTTAATCTTTGATGAGCAAAAGACAAGATATCACAGGAGCATAAGTGCATACCAACGCAGATATGTTATCGAGTGCTCGTTTTTATTATTACATGTGATGGATATCAAACAGTTTCATTTTCATCATGACATAACGTACTTCTGGTGAGTAGATAATGACTTCGTGTTAATAAGGACAACTTGGATCATGGTTTATTGCAATTTCTTGTAAAGTGTAAAGTGATTGTATTTGTCCAATTTATACTGTTCAACACTTGGGGTGCCACAGGGCTCTCTACTAGGCCCATTATTGTTCGTCATATTTATTAATGATATGCCTCATTCTTTTGAAAAATGTAAAATACATCTATATGCTGATGACACTGTGTTATATTACTCACATAACAATCCGTCTGTTGTACAGTCAGTTCTCAACGAGGAACTAACTCGATTAGATTACATGGATATCTCGGAATAAACTGAAGATTAACTACAGCAAGACCGTGGGTATGTTAATTGCTACAAAAAATTTGCTGAAAAAACGAGATAAATTAGTTTTGAAAGTTCGGGGGAGAGATATAATCCAAATGCATAACACAAAATACCTAGGGGTAATCATTGATTCAGAATTGAAATGGAACATTCATATTGAAAACATGTGTAAGAAAATTGGAAAAATGGTTGGATTTCTTGGTCGGTTGAGACATTATGTAAATGAAACGAATTTGAAAATTATATATCAATCTGTTATTCTCCCGCATTTTGAGTATGCAGACAATGTTTGGTCGTCATCTTCTGATAAATATCTTGATCAGTTACAGAAACTCCAGAATAGAGCGGGAGGATCATTTTGAAGATAAATCGCCAATCATATATATCCAACCAACAATTACATGATATCCTAAAATGGGACACTTTGTCCCTACGGCGTACTAAACACATGCATGTTATGATGTTTAAAATACTGCATGGCCTGACTCCTAATTATATGAATGAAAATGTTTCTTTCAGAGCTACTAGATATTCACTTCGAAGTCAATATAATCTTGCCCTTCCTAAACCCAGGACAAATTATTGTAAAAGAACCTTTGTCTATAGAGGTTCAGTATTGTATAACGTGTTACCATTGACGTTACGCAACTGTGATACATTGTCTTCCTTTAAGAGACATTTGACAGAAAGCCTATAAGAACCTAGATCATTGTAGATCATTGTAGATATTTTTGTTGTAGCTATAATGTTAACCTTACGTTGAGTCCTTAGTGACCGCATAGAAGCTTGTCGAGATAACGCATTTATTTGTAATTTACTTCACACAATTCTGTTTCTATAAATCTTTTCTCTACTGTCTGTTTAATTTAATTTTAATTTCTATTTAATTTCTTACTTTATATTGCTTGGGAATTTATGTTTTGCCATTTTTCTTTGTCGTTTGTATATGTTTATTGTATTGTTTTAATGTACCAATTCTGGTCCCCATGGAAGACCAGCGGCATCGTAACGATGCCGCTGAATATGGACTATCCAACCGTTTATTTTATCTTGTAATTCATAATTCTATTCGTTATTGTTTTACTGAATGCATGTTGATTTTTTTATACGGAAATAAAACAAACAAACAAAAGACGCTATCGCTCACGGAATATCATCACACTCAACGTGATAAATGACGACCTGCTACTAAGCATTGTAGGACGTTTCAATCTTTTTTTCCAAAGCATATCATGGTCTCTTTTAAAACCTTCATGGCTGCCTTCTTGGGTAAGAGAGAGGACAATGCTTTTGTCAACAATGATGCAATCAGGAAAAGATTGGTCTATCGACTAGATTCATATGCTCTATCAACATTCCAAATTATATCCTGACATGAAGCAGTATAAACGCTATTTTATCAAAAATGACTTGATCCGAAATTGTATAATGATGCGATAAAAATTTACTGAAATATCGACCAAATTCGTATAGGGGATAGGGTGCGTATATAGGAAAAATAACATCATGACGACTTTATTGCTACTCGTTGGGATCGTTGATGTTGATGTTAATGATAATAATACTGATGATGGAGAAGACTTACAAAAGAAAAAAACAAAGAAGAGTGTCTTATTAATGGTTTCATGGTGGAGGTCAATATCCCTCTTCAATTGATATTTGCTGGTGGGTTATCCGATTGTTTGCCATATCCATACCAAATGCCATTTTGTGCATTGTTTAATCGTGCTCCTAAAGTCAGTTTTTCTCAACATTTCTCTCTCTTGATGCAGGAAACTGCGTTCGCCCGGTTAGCTTGGTAAGCTGTACTCCGAGGCTCTCACCCACGACTCATCATCAAACTCCAATAGGACCGTGTTCAGCTGCTGACTTTCGTGCTCGGAAACCAATGACGATGGGCGGGCGAAGTCTGCTTGATGAGGACGTTGAGGTGGAGTACGGTCGAGATGAGCAGACAGCGACCAGTTGCCTTGGCGTCAAGAAACGAAAATTATGTGATATGCTAGATGATACAGAGGATTGTGGGTGTAGGACCCCTCAGGAAATGACAATGGTGTCAGAGACGCTGCAAATGAATCACGGAGAAGCCATCTTAAGATGCTGTAACGGCTGTGGACCTATCCAGGAATGTTGCCGTTGTGATCCAGATGATTTCTTTCCCGATGTGAGCGGTGAGATTGAATTACCCATGTGCTATGAAGGCGACGATTTCAAATCGAGATCGATGACGTCCACCTCACCTGATATCATGGACAATGTGATACCGGATATACTACCTTCATGTAGGACTTCTGATTTGGTAGGAATGTCTGAGGATGATGTAGAAGCTATCAGAGCTTGTGATAGGAGGCGTGTTTTGGACATGTCGCTTCATAAGATGCGATGTATAGACGATCCTGAGGTCTCGTTACGTAGGTCAGTCTTGATAGCAAACATGGTGACTAAACTCCGACAAGAAATTCGGCAAGAAGACTACTGTAGAACGGTATTGCCCAAGAAGCGTCGGAGCTACCGTAGACCATGGTTAGGTGGTCCTGACAGAGTGTCCGAACCACCGTGTTTATATCAAGGTCATCAACCTAAGAGACGTTTCTCTGAAGATGTAGCATGGGAGGTCTATCCCACCAATGAAATGCTTTTAAACAATGGTGGAAGGTATACAGAACACGATGATATTCAACGTGAAGAGCCAAATGACCAGTGCCACGAACAAATCCAAACCACCATGCCAGAGGAAGAAAGGAACTCAGTGCTTGGTGATATAGATAGTATTTTTCAAAGTCTCATGGCCTGTGTTGGAGGACCTTAATGCAATCTATGTTATCAAAGCTTGGAAATTTGCTTTCAATTTTTGACAAACTATCAATTCTCTTTACATTAAAGGCAGGGTATTTTACTGACACTGCTCCAGATTTACGTATACTGCCATCTGCTGCTCACAATGTCCCGATGTATCAACAGTCATGTCCCACAATGCACCATCCATTGCATGAAGATGATTGAGTACAGGAGCCGTAAATCGCTCTATAATTATACACCTTCACCGAAAGATGGCTGAATTGAAAATACAATAAAGCAATGAAAGCGATGTTAGTAAACTACCCTGCTTTTAAGAAAAATACCCTTTGGTTAAAATTGATTAAGAAAATTTGATCATGCAGTCATTCCGTATCTCCCTTATATCATCTATGTTTACAGGTCAGTCCCTGATACTGCTACACATTAACTTCTTACAGATTTCTTCCAGATCTTGACATGGCTAAAAAAATCATGTCGAATTTAATGCTTAATTTGATCACGGCTGTTTAAAAAAGGCAATGTCATATGATCCATTCTATTTCCGTATTATCATAAAATTCACTGATAAGAGGAAGGCATCATTCTAGTATTGACTTGGGTTTATGTTCTATAAAATTAATAGTGAATACAATAGGGCAAAAGTGTCTGATTTTATTTCCTTTCTACTTCATAAATGTCATAAATAACAGGGTAATTGGCAGCTGAAGTTCCTATCGACTTTTAAAAAAAAATCGTTTGCATGGTAGTTGGGTATCATTTTTCCATTATGTTGATGTTTTTACTACAAGCTACTGTGCCTGCAACTATCAAAGATGCCATTTTTATATCTTTAAAACGATAGAAGGTACTTTCCTACTGCTGTTTCTGTTTTTGTCCTATAACTGGGGGCAACTTATATTGTGATATTGAGAACACAATCTCAAACGATTCTGCCACTGTTTATCACGAGTCATGACTTTTCACCTTTTTTACTTAACACATCTGAGTTCATCTTAATCAAATGAATGTTATTGAAGAGTCAATTATTGTAAGCAATTTGTTTGTTTGATGTTGTACTTGTTAACAGCCCCACACTATGCCTTGGAATGAATGTGTCTCAACGCAAGTAAACTTGATAACGCATATATTAACAATTTCATGTTTACCAGATGTTTTTCACTTGGTATCAAGCACGGTACTTTTACGAACACTTGCTTCATGTCAATAGCACAATTCGTAAATTATATAATTCACCCGCTTGTAACCCTCAAAATGAAGAAACATATTCAAAGACTACAAATGTGTTTCCACCGACGCCCAGATCTTGAAAATGAGAAATTCATTTAAACCTCACCGAAACTGTTGTAAATCTCAAGGTCTATTTCAGACCATCTCATTTCAGAGTCTCGGAGGATATTTTTTTTAAATGTCCAAGAAATCTATTTTACATTGCTTAAAAATTACTATTATAGAAAGTCCCTGCTGTGTGAATTTTGATGATCCTAATATCTAACCATGTTGTTTTTAAAACATATAATTGCCTTACACTCATTCTGTGAACTTTGCAATCTTTGCATTGTTATATCAATATACCCGCCGGCATTTGTTATTATATGTTATATAACAAAAATGGGCTCATTATCTTTTTTCAACTATCTTCTCGGGTTATATGCCTTCGAAGTAATCAAGATACGGCTTAACAAAATAAAAGCTGGTTAAAATCCATACTTACAGAGTTATATGGAATGAATGCATTGCATGAACACCAAATCATTATCAACATTGATTCTAACAGATTGGCATAGTAGAAAGACTTTGTTTTGATTATTTTGCTGGGATTGTATGAAAAAGGTACTCTCGAGTGCAATTGCATGACATTCTATATTAGTTTTATGTGTATCGGTTTTTATTATTGTGTTATGTCGTGTGTGACACGCGTCAAGAATTCAATGTGAACTTGTACAAAATGTCAGGAGAAATAAATGAATTTTGGAACAAAAATGTTTGGCGTACTTTTGTTTGTTTGTAATATGGATTTTCCTTCCAGAAAAGCCCACATATATTGAAGATGCGAGGCTATTACGTCACGTAATAATATGTAGATGTAAAATGTACAGCGAATAACAGACAAGGCGAATGATTTTCATAAGTACAAGGTACATTAAGATTTTAGAAACAATAGGGTATTAATAAGTAAGCAAACAGGCTTTCCCTGATGTGTCTATTCAGACAAAATATAGATGTTTGAAAAGTCGGGAAAATGAAGACAAAATAGAATTAATCAAAACGATAACGATAACAGTTTTAGACAAATTAGTGGAAGCAAAACAGCAAACATGGAGGGTTTTGAAAATAAAAGTTTGAATTTTTTCAACTTATTGTGATTCTGGAGTCTTTTTTATACGACTTATTCCAACGGGCAAAATTATAATCATACAGTTTCAGATTAATATTACAGATTATTTATTTCCCACAATCCTTCGTACTTGATACAAATAATATTTGAAAATAAATGAAAAGAATGTATTTCCAAATGTTTGCTAAATCAGGCACATCTAGGAATACATTGTTTAAGTCAGTTGTGCATAGACAGTATCACATCAGTTTAATGGTATACATGGTCGTTTCCTACAGAAAACTTATTATTAAATACTGTACATTCTCTACCAATAAATCATTTCAAAATTATACATATTCACCTGGCGACGAGCTATTATAGTCACCTATTATATATTATTGTATCTTAATAGTCCGAATGCAAATTGAATACATTTGTTTTTGCTAGGTTAGACAAAGATTATGGCTTGCCTTACCTGACACGAAGTAATGTATGCAATTTGCATTCTGACTATTGAAATACAAGTATTCGTATGAGAAGTGAGTGAAAAAAAATCGTAAATAGGCAGATAAAGGGCGTTGCAGGGATTTGCGAGGTGAATATCTCAAAATATGTAAAACGGCCAAAATGTTGCAAAAAAAAATCATTATTGAAAACTTTTCTAAAATTATGGTGGCAAAATATTCATTATTATAACAAAAAAAATAAAGGGATCTTTCTTTTCAAATTTGAATTTTGCCACTGGCTTTACTTTATTAACCCCATTTATTGTGCAAAAAATTAGGGGCTTCAATTTTTACTCATATAGAGAAAGAAGGCATAGAGTCTTTTAATCTGAAATTTTGCAAATACTTTCATAAACTGATCTTGCTGCTACAGATAAATTTTCAGATAAGGTTTTAAGGGCTTGCAAATCCATGATAGGGTTTTCTTTACATGGACTTATGCATAAATTTGATTAGATCACGAAATTGCGTGTTGACAGGCTGAATGTGTGCTTCTGTTCTATCGGGTAATGAACGTACACCCTGCGGAATACATATATGTGATATCAGTGAAAGCAGAAGAATGCAAATTTGAAAGTTTCACAAAAGTTCCCAAAGTTAGAAAGATATTTTTAAAAGTCAAGATTAGAAATGTTGAATCTACCCGTTTCGTTGGGGTCATGTGTTCGTCCATTGAAACTCCCTTGATTGTTGTATGCATTAACACATGGAATTGGAAACATACACTTTCTGATCTCTATGATTAAACAGACATTATAATTTTATAACACTTGACTAATTGGATAAATGGAGCCCCCCCCCCTATAACATGACCCCCACATACCCCTTATCCCACTAGCGTATATATATCTGAAATAGGCAAGGTGGCAATTCTGCTCATTTTACACAATTTTATCTGAGAAACAAGATAATTACTCATTTTTTGATAAACTGAAAGATTAATTGCAAGGTAAATACATAATAGTAGACCAATTGACAACGGACTACAAATCGTTTTATCTGATTTTTCTGATTCACCTTTATGCGAAGTATTCATATTAATGTACATATTCTTATTCTAATCAAAGAAGATATATAAATCACGTTAATTTTCAGAGAAAAGTTGATATTAATCACAAAATAAGTACTTTTTTCGATTAATGAGGATAGCGTAGGCCGACTTTCAGGGTCACAATATAGTTACACAACTAGAATGGGAAACCTTATAAGACTGAAACGAGAAAGAAAGGGAGAGAGAGAAAAAAAAAGGGAGTGGGAAAGGGAGTAAGGCATGAAGAGCCTATGAAGAAGAAAGGAAGGAAGGAGAGGGAGATAATAAATGATAGAAATACAGGGGGAAAGGTGGTGGAGAGAGGAGAGATTAGAATTGTTTTGATTTGATTTGATTTATTTATTTACCAACAGCAGTACAGCAATACATTTCATACAATGATAGTTATATATTATACAAGAAGAGAAACTATCGGTTGGTAAAAAGGGGACTGATAACAGCACATGTGCTAGTCGAGCGTCTACCCCTTACAGCTAAACAAAGTATTTTGGTATAAACAATTTCAGAAAACAAAACGAAAACAAAATAATGAATTTACTAGTACAATCGATACTTTAAACAAATAAAAATACGTAACAAGGTCTTACAATATACTAACTGTTAATATGCAATACAGTTTGTGTACATATTCACACTATTTGCATGGATTCTTCATTTATGATTTGTTCTTGTAACAGAATTCCGAAACCTATTTTCTAGACCTTGTTCTAGACCTTGTGTCGTTCTACATTTTGGAAGTCGAATTGTTCATCTTATTCTTGTCTCGCTGAATAGCTATGCTCTGTAATTTCACAGTACTCTAATAACATATGAGGCAAATTGTCATTAACGAGATCAAACATGAAAATAGAAATTGGTAAATCATGCAAATTATACACATTTAGGATTCGCCATCTTTTAAATAGTGGAGTTGTACGAGTTCTTCATTCACTAAAATATGTTATTGCACGAACTGCTTTTTTCTTTGAATACAATAAGCTTCTTAGACAAATATTTAATACTTAGAGAATATGTCTGACGAATATGATTATCCCAAGACAGATGTCTATCAATGTTAACCCCCCACCAAAAAAAAAGAAGAGACAGGAGACAGACGGGGGAAGAGTTACATTATTATTTTTTTATTTATTGATCTATTTGTTGGTATATAAAATCTGACCAGCAGCACAGACTATGGGGGTCACTTTGCAACTAAAATAAATAAATCAAATCAAATCAAATCAAATCAAATCAATAATACAAGATATATATGCAAAGGGATGTTAACAGTGATTTTACATACATAGAATATACAAAATAGGGGAGAGCGGGCTATTCCGCCCTGGGGGCAAGTCTAGTCTGCAAGCACAGACCCTAATTTGACACTTTATCAAAAAATCATTGTTCCTTGAGAGAAGCCTAGCCCAGCTACCTACTGGTTGTGCCAATAGTCAGGAGCAGCTATAGTACATGGCCTATGGTAGTCTTATAGTGTAGACTCTCTTTTACGACTGACCAGGGTTTGTGCCTGCAAACTAGGGCAAGTCCGCCTACTACGTGATTCTCAGCCTTGCGGCGCCGGTGATTGGATAAAACTTTCGCTGATGATGTAGTGACAAACTAGCCATACCGCACAACATACTAGTACATACAACCGGTGTGCTCTTTCATCAACGAAATCACTGTAAAATTTCCATTTCAAGGCCACGTAAGTAAACAAAAAAATTGTCATTACATTTGTTGTATTTACCTGTAGACATTGATGAAGGTGGTTATGGTAGCTTTTGTTGGTAAAACGGTAAGGTATGTGTCTACTGAAGAAATGCGGAAACATGTCAACATTGGTTGTACTTGTATATTTTTCCTAGAACGAGATAAACGACGATAACAGCCCCATGGGGCTAGTGCGCCTGTTTCAGTTGACGGGTCATCACTCATGTTCACCCGGGGCGGACTTGCCCCTCATTGAGGGGCGAACTTACCCCATTCAATGTGGTTATTCCTCAACATTATTAAATCTGATTGGAAGTGAAAGTATAAGCCCTAACATGGCAACTTCAGTAAAGTTTAGTGACGACTGTGTCTATCTAACTCGATCTGATTCTTCATAAAATGTATGACGTATAATATTTATTTCTTTTGACATAATTTTTGTTTTCCTTTTTCAGAATGGTACGAAGTTACCGAAGACAAACAGACCGTGCCCCGCACGTAAGACCAGATGTAATGAGCCAGGCCAATATCTTTCAACTGACGACGGTACCAGAAAGACTGCCGAACCCTTTCGTATTCCATGTTCCAGATTGAGCATTCTCAATTAACGACAAAACTACATGCTATTTGAAAGCGCCTCATTGGAAATAAAGTTTCCTTTATTTTTTTTCTTCTGAATAACGATTTGGTCGCGTCACTACGGGAGCTTACTATGAGCATTGTCATAATCATACTGTGAGGTAAATGAAGATTTGCACTAACAGAATTGAAGAAGTAACAAAAGGCTTCTCGAAACCTGCTCTTAAGAACCATTCCGGTGTTGTCTGTAATATTCCTTCCGGTGTTCAGTGCTGGAATAAAACAAATTCTGCTCAGGTAGTATTTTTTGGTTTGTTTCAGATTAAAGAAAATTATTAATATGGTAAATATCATAAGACATTGATAATAATCATTTTAGATTGAGACTGTTTTCAGAGTTTAAAATGTTTAGTGACAAGATGCTCGAGACTTATTAAAGGTATTACAAAGTTTTGGTAAATTTTGAAAATTGGCTGGATAGTGATTCTTTACAATTTTGATAAATTTGGATGCCCCTGTGGATGTATTATAAGCACTCGAAAATTTAGCCCCTAAAACAAAATTTACCGGTGCTCCCGGTAAATTTTGATAAATTTCAAATAGCGCCTACGGCCATCCAATGGTAGCTGCGACCATGAAAATCTCAGAATATGCAGTTGTGATATATAATTTCCAAACGGGAATAGCCAATCGGTCGATTTTAGTCAAGAAACATTGTTTTATAGCTAAATTAATATCTTGACCTTGAGAGGAAGCTATACAACATAAAGAAATTATTATTTACAATTTCATTACTTTAGACTCGATTTCAACCGCGACAACGATCACTGAATATTGTAAGATCGCATATGCTTCCAATATGTTCATTTGAACCAAATTCATGACCCCATACCCAAACTTTGTATTACCTTTAAGGTATCAATAGTGCATTTTGTTTGTTATTCTTAATTTAATTGTTTCATTCCAGAGCATGGCAATCACAAGAATTTATAATTGAACATTCATTCTGGTACTTTTGCACTTACAGATTTGAGGGGGAAAAATGAGAACTCAAAATTAGCTGAAGTGTTTTTGTGTACTTTTAATGTTGCTTATACTCATTTTTTTGCCTAATTATCTATTCAACCGATGTGAAGATAGGTATACAAATATGAAATATTCGATATATTTCTTTCTGTGTGATTATAATGTGAAATATGGAAACATTAAACTGAAACTGAAACTTGTTTCCCACTATAGAAGAAGGAAACAACTTGTTTTTCATGTTAACAAATTGCAATTGGTACTTAAAGTCTTATGGCATGAATTTCTGGTATTTTTCCCTCTCTTCCTGGACTCACAAAAAAAAACATTCTCCTTCCCAACATTACCAATTATGCAAAGTGATTTTACTAATTTGTTTTGTGAGAAATCATTGAAAGAAATGCCAAGAAAAGTTATGATAATGTAATATATCATTTTATATAGGCGGGGTCAACCGATGTGACCCCTTTTAATAAAGGCCTATCGGTGGATTTGTTAAAGTAACTCTTTATGTTATTCAACTTCAGTAGTAGCAATGTTTAAGCGCATTTCATTCAAATTGTTTGTAGTGGTATTTTTATTAATTGTGTTAACAAATACTAAATTTTTACAGACGTAAAATTCTGATAGGATTATATTATTTCATTTGCTATGCCCTACTCTGCCGTTTTGAAGAGTAGGTCAAGAAAATAGTTGTGGATATGGTTAGTTGTAGTCGTTGGTCAGGTGAATCCGTTTAATGTTAACATCACTTGTTCTGCGTTTAGTACGCCTGGTACTACTGGTAGAGCTTGTTATTGTTCTCCATATTATGTTGGAAATAATTTTTTTGATTTTTTGGATAATAATTTTTGGATAAATATTTTGTTGAATTGAAAGACATTTGGGTTTTTGTTTGCCGCAAGCAAAGTTGAAACTATACGTTCTGGACGAGTGAATCCGCTTATGTTATCACCAGTTCTACGCCCAGTACACATTGGTTAAGCTTATTTGTTCCCATCCTTTGTCAGAATATTTGTTCGTCGGCTCTAGTTCCTTTTAAAGGAGAACTAACCCCAAAGGAAAACTTGAGTTGTTCTGAGAGATTTATCGCATTCTTGCCCATCAATATACAAGATTCCCCACCAAAGTGTATGAGAAAAGCACAGGGGCGGCCGAGCGACTTCCAAAGTGGGGGCACCAAGAAAAAAAGGGCACCTAAAAGAGGGAAATCTCAAAGCGAAGAAATACAATTTTTTAGACATTGGTATATACCCCTACATTGTGATTACATTATCAGGGATGATTTCAATATTTGTTTCACTTTATACACCATACAAGATACATGTATTGCTTAGGCATCATGCTTTGCAGTTTGGTGCTATGGTCTTAAAATTTCTTTGCGAGCGAAGCGAGCGAGGAAAATTTTTAATATTTGTGAGGTCGCAGTGCGAAAAATTACATCTTATAAAGAGGAAAAAACCCAATCCTGATGGGATTATATTACATTCTCATAACGGAAGACTGAAAAGACCTTTGATAAGTAACATAAGTATATCATCTATAGATGCATGCGAGCGTAGCGAGCGAGCTTTGGGGATATCGCTCTTAGTCGCTTGAAATTAGGGGCGCGTTTAATGATGAGAGGAATAGGGGGCACTTATCAGAAAAGAAAGTGAGCATGTGTCAAAGTACAAAGAGTAATTATCAGAGGTGAAAATGGGGCACTTCTTACACCCTCAAAAACAGGCACTCACCAGGGATGAAAAAAGCACTTGTCAAAATAAAAGAGGCACCTATCACATTTTAATAGGGCAATTATCAAAGGTGAAAGGGGCACTTATCAAAAGTGAAAAGAGGCACTTCTCGTACCTGAACAGGGGCATTTAATAGAGATTAAAAAGGGCACTTATGAGAAGGGAAAATGGACACTTATTGCAAGGAAAATGGGAAGTAAAAGGGGCACGTGTCCAAATAAAAGGGGCACTTATCAGAATTGAAAAGGGGAAGGGACACTTTAACAAATTAATAAGGGCACTTGTGAAAGTAAAAGGGGCACTATTCCTATGTAAAAAGGGGCACTTCTTACAAAGTTAAAGGGGCACCTTTTCTATGTAAAAAGGGGGTTTTTTTTGGTGCTTGAAAAAGTGGGAGGGCACTTTGCCCCCCCCCCTGCCCCCCGGGAGGGCCGCCTCTGGAAAGGCATACAGCAAGATAGAGATAAAGTACAGTTCCTCAGCAAGACATGGGCATCTCCATTTTTTTATTTCATGGCGTACTATGTGGAGTCGTTTATCAACTAAATGCAGGCCTTAAATTTCAATATTTTTAGGGCAAGGCCACTTTTCTGTAGGGCACATTCCTATATTACAGCACAAATAGGAAGAATTGGAAAGGGCACAAATAGGAAGAATTGGAAAGGGCAGAAAATTATCCAAGGCCAATGAGAGGGGCATTGAGGCCAATCAAAAGGGCATCCAAGGCCATGGCCTTGGATTAATTTAAGCCCTGTAAATGTATTCAAATTTATGGATGCTTCCTTCCCAGGTGTTTGTGGTGTTGAAGCATTTCATTCACCAGCTATTATCCTTTGTACTCCCATTGCCAGAACGCAATTTGCATAAATAAGTATTCTTGGGGTGAAGGTTTCGAATAAATGAAATGGATTTTTCAACCGCTATTTTTTAATATTTTTAAATAAATGAGTAACAATTGTTACCCTACTATATATTTTTCACCGAATGCAATTTTTACCTTCTCGGCTATGATTCTTCAATATTAATGTCAATCAATTCACCATTTTCTTTTCCCAGGATCTGAAGTCCTCTAAGGTCCTCTAAGGGCCTCTACGATGAGATGAGGAAGATTGCCGAGGCCAACGCCGAGGCCAACGCCGAGGCCAAATTTGTGATTGATGTCTTACTCCAAGATCAAGTAAAGCATACTGGGATAATTTTCTATGTAATGCAGAAGGTAAAGAAGCAACAAGAAGCATGTTTCGTCATGTGATGTTTGAATCTTTCAGACTCTCTGAGAACCTTTCATGCAGAGTGTACATGCAGTGGGATAGCTACAGGGTTGCCCACAGAGGAAATGTGCCCCCCATCAAGTAATAGTAATAATAATAAGGATGATAGATACTTTTTTTTTGCAAACATAGCCATCCCAGGGGGTGCTCAAGCCATCTACAAAGTACTAAAGTACTATTATAGTTCGAAATGGTTCAAAAGCATAAAAAAAGAATAGAAAAGGAGGAAGAGGGGAAAGGAAAGAAGGGAGAGGGGAAATGAATGTGAAGACAAGATGATAGGGGTTCCATTAATTGGTGGCCTTCATCATTATTTTACCCACTTTGTAAGAGCAGTGCCCCCAATGGTGCCGAGGCCCCTTTTTTTGTCTGGACTCACACTTCACTGTGTACAGGTACTCTTCCTAGTCATCAAATCTAGGGTGATGCCCTGTATGTGACATGGAACATGCAGATGTTTTATAGAGTACTAAATGTACAAGGGGAGGATGAAAAGTTGTTTTGTAGTCATTGTATAATGCTACTTTGAAGATCATTATCATTGGTCTTTAATCAAACAACATTTGTTTTCTATGAAATTAAATATTTTTATGATCAATGAAATGAATGGACAAAAGGTCAATGTTATAAGAAACACATTTCACTGAATCATCCTCTAATAGACTGACTCTCGATTGCTGTGACATAGTCAACTTTGTATAAGCGATCCTAGACACTTACTGCAGAATGTACTTCCCTTGTATTTATTTTTTCAGTTAGAGAACTGTTCTCTCAGTGTTCTTTCAGAACATTCATAGTGTTTTAAGTACACAAGGCTTCCTAGAAACATTCCAATTTCCTTTTGGGAGAAGTCCCCCATTCCCCTTTCTGGATACACCTCTGTATGGTACGTGTAGGTACTGTAGATAAATTTACACAGAACTTCTAACCTTCGCTTATCGATTGAACATGAATATATTCAAGAGTATTTTCACCTGTGATTGAACATATTGAGATACAGGGCATTTTAGTTTGTTTTTGTAAACTTTTTGTAAACTGTATTGATTAGTAACATTTTGAAAATGGCTGAAGCCAGTTATGGTCTTATGGTCTTTTTTCTGAGGTTTCACCAGGTCGGCATTGTTAGTCTCATGGGCTATCGGTCTACTGGGCTGGGTCGTTTGAAAACAAAGCTTGGCTAAGATTTGGGTGAGAGAATGGATACATGTTTCCTAAAAATGGCTATTATTGCATTTTGATTTACATAGGGTTATTCAAATGCAAAGGCCATTTATTATAGTTCAGCACTTTAATAACTAACTAGAAAAGTCAACGCAAAGCGTAGCATCCCCTCGCAGGGTACTGGCCTATATACATGTACGTCAGAACAAGTTACCTCCATTAGACTATACTATTATATTACTAGGCAAGGAAGTTAACCACATTTTCACATATATAATTAGGTGTTTTTGCATATTTAATGAGCTATGACCTTTCACCTTTGACCTACATACTCGGAAATTGAACTTAGGCTGTGTTTTGATACCATGTACCTTCATATCAAATTTCATTAAAATCCGTCAAACATTATTAAAGTTATCGAACGGAAACCAGATTCGCATATTTAATGAGCTATGACCTTTGACCTTTGACCTACATACTCCGAAATCGAACTTAGCCTGTATTTTGATACCATGTACCTTCATATCAAATTTTATGAAAATCCGTCAAACAATATTGAAGTTATCGATCGGAAACCAAATTTGTTACGAACGGAAGGAAGGAAGGAAGAACGGAAGCACGGAAGCACAGCACCGTTTCTATATCCCCTCCGACTTCGTCGGCGAGCGGATAAATATCATGTGGATGCCCGTAAAACAAGGAGCAAAATTGAGTTTTCAGTTTTGAAAAAGATGGAGAGAAATTGATCCCCTACAAATTGGATTTTTGTTATCTGTAATCTCTATTTAAAAAAATGTTAGAGATCATTTGTATAAATTTGTGTTGAGAAAAATATTAATACAAAGCATGAATTTTAACGAAAGCCGTAATCACGTGAATTTCTTTTATGATGGGTGTCATGAATGGAATACAGACTTCAACTCATAAAATTCCAGCACATCGATGATTAAATTGATACAGACGATATTTTCTGTGTAATGTTCTCCTCTATTATTGTATTATTTATCTCTCTCTCTTAAAGGTAATTCCAACCTGCTGTCAAGTTGGTTTGAATGAGAGAACCCGATAAGTGAAAGTTTGAAGAAGATGGCTATTTGTATCTATTAATATCTAAAGCAATTGGTGTTGTTCACAATAAATTATTCTATAATATACAAAAGGTTTGTGCAGAGCCCCACCCTGCTCTGCACTGTGATGGACTACCTTCGATTGAACGATTATTCCATCTCCACTCGTTAGACATGATCTGTGCCTGTAAAACTTTAAACAAACTTTGGCTTGCGTGTGCTCTTATAATCCAATAAGATGGTTAGATGTATCTAGTTATATTGAAAGTGTTATATTGTTCATTACATACTACATTTGAAGATTCCAGGCCTTTGATTGGTAAAAACTGCAGGCATGAAATTCGCTACTGACTGCTGGGCAGTATAGCGAAAAATATTGACCAGTCACTGGTCATAGTTCTACTTGCCCATGCAATGCAAGGACGTCTTTAGATGGATAAACAGTTTTTGTAGTTTGGTAAATTTCCCCAAATTTTCAAATTCATTTTGAACAATATATTTTGTTAAAACATCCCTTTTTTACAATCTACAAGCAGGATGCATTTTATGAAATAAATAATGACTTCTGAATTCTTGGGTCACGGTTAAAACTGTAGCTCCTCGGTGATCTCGAGCGTACACTGTGCCCCTCAACACTGTCTCAAGGCACAGTACAGTTTCCAGATCACCTTGGGCAATAGTTTTAACCATGTCCTTCAAAGCAATCAATATTTTGTATTCTATTCCATGACATATGTACAAAAGGTTTGTACAGAGCCCCGCCCCGCTCTGCACTGTGTTGGACTACATGTACCTTCGATTGAACGATTATTCCATCTCCAAATACTTAAGATAAGTTTGACCTGTATGTTTGTCAGACATTTCCTTTTTAAAGCTTGCAGTGCATATGCTTCTTACTTAGTTATTTTCAATTGAATGTGCATTTGCTAGCAATCAGCTAAACTTCCTCTTTGCCAGCATTGAGCTCATCGTTTTGTTATTGTTAGTTTTCCTTTCTTTAGTTATATAATTGAGTATCTGAATGCTAATAGTTTCCTGCAGTTTTCTATATTTTTACTCTAAGTTTGTTTATGCCAAATCTGTGTTATTTTTTGTTATTTTCAATACTTCCCGGTTAACAGTTTTTGTTATGTCTTGCATATTCATATTTGACAATTTACAAGCATATATTCGTAATAAGAGGAGAATGAATAAGAACTATTTACACATACTTACCTAGACATTGTATTTAGAAAAGATGTTATTGTCTTCACTATCAAAAAATTCATAATGCCTAAAATCGGCAGTGATGGTTAAGTTGAGAAAGATGATTAATTTTCTAATTTTCACCTGTGTTGTAATATTAGAGTCAGTAATCCAAAGTCAAGAAAATTGAACCAGAAGTGCAATGAAGCAATTTCTTTCCTTTGATAATTTTTTCTTCCCCATTTTTGAGCAATGACAGAAAGTGTGACTTAACATCTTTTCGAATACAGTGCCTGTCTAGAGCATGCACTCCAACAAGTCGACGATTTCTTCGACGGTCGGTCGATTGATGGGAGAGTTCTGCACACACAAATTAC
The DNA here is from genome assembly GCA_037976565.1 of Mesocentrotus franciscanus. Lineage (NCBI taxonomy): Eukaryota > Metazoa > Echinodermata > Echinoidea > Camarodonta > Strongylocentrotidae > Mesocentrotus > Mesocentrotus franciscanus. Next base: position 41,054,376 of record CP137669.1, on the reverse strand, counting down.
CGATGGAATTGAGCTCGGCATTGTAGGCAGTAACTCCCATCAATTTAAAAAGTCGTCCAAGTTGGAAGACATCACTCATGACGGTGGTACCCACGTCGTCTAGGGCACACTCGGGAGCAATGTGGACATATACCTCCTGTTAAAAAAAAAAAAAAAAAAAAAAAAAATCAGTACTTACATGTTGTGTTTTCCAGCAGGAGGTGACAGATATAAAATAAATTCTAATTACATGCAGGTACTGACTTTTTTAAGTTACTTGATTTACACATTTTATCAGCGGTACGATCAGAAAGACTACCAAACAAAAATCAAGGTAATTTCAACAAAAAATTAATGACAGAGTACCGGTACACAATCCGAACATAATTTAGATAAAAAGCAATAACGTGCGTTATTGAAAGTGCTGATCATCTTCAGGCAAACCATTAGAAGTTTACAATCAAATGTAACACTAGAAATGTAGAACCATACATACCTTTCTCTTGTACTTTTCTTTGTCCTCATGAGAAAGTCTACAGAAGAAAGGTGACGTCCGCGGGTACACGAGACCGAAGTCAACAATGACTGCCTCCCACTGACTCGTCCGAGTCTTCTGTAGAAGGCAGTTATCCTCCTTGAGGTCGTTCATGAGATATCCCATCTCATGAATGCAACCTAAGGAGTTTGCGATGTTGAGAGCTAGCTGAAGCCTGAAATGAGGAGAAGGAAAAGTAATCATAAATCAGAGTATGGAAGAAAGTAACAAAAAAGAGACTACTAACAAACTAACAAGAAATCAACTTTACTGCAATTTTAATACCTTAATGTAATGTGTATCCCACCGGAATCATGTTCAGATTATGTAAAGTATCATTGTTATGTTCCCAGATTTCAATGGGCGATGCATAAGGCTCTTGAAGTTGTCTGGTCGATTTGTTAGAGTCTTTGTAATCTTGTTGGCGTTGAAGTTTGTTTGCTTATAAGAAATTTTGATACAACTAAGTTACTCACCACTGTTTGGTACTCAGAACTAGCTCTCTCATGCCTCGCTGCAGAGTCCATGACTCTCCAGTGGCCGAGTCCCCAACAAAGTCCATCGCAAGGCCAACATACCCTGGGCTTGTCTCGAGACAACCAAGGTAGCTTGGGAAGCAATCATTTCGGCCCATGGTGTCTAGGAGGCCGGCTTCCTTAAGAATGTAGCCCATCTGTCAAGCAAAACAAGTTAATGACTCTTTCAGGATGCATTTTATGGATAATTTTATCTTGGAATTGAATTCACTCAGAAATTAAAGTTTAATCCACTTGAAAGTACATAGTGCTTTATATTTTTTTAATTTATCTTCTTATCGTTTTCTTCTTTTTTTCTAGTGTGGATTTTCACTACAAACCAAAGTGATCCCAAATATGACCTCTGCAAGACTGCATGATTTCCACTCCTTTACATCTATAGAGTAATCACTTAAGACAGGTGAACGAACCTTCTTGTTCATCTCCTTGATGTCATCAGGGAGTCTAAAGATTTTCACGGCAATGGCCTTGTCCGTTACTCTGTGCCGGAAGAGGTGGACGGTGGCACTGACCCCACTGCCCAGGATGACATCGCCACCTCCTGGATGGAATGACTCAAGGTCATCCATGCTCCACACATAGGAGGTGACTGGGGCAGCTGCAGTGCTGAGGTTCACAGTGGCTACAGCCCCACCCACTGATGGTGATCTGGAGCAAATAAAGGGAATGTTGGATTAGATTCGATTTGATTCATCAAGTCTTAATAAACATGAAAACTGAAAGTGATTCTTTGACGGGATAACCTCAAAGAGCTGATCATTAGCTTGTTTCCATTGGGGTCCTCAATTAGGTATGGAGAATATGGAGAAAAGTGAACTGAGGCATACAAAGAAATTCATATTCTCTTCGTATTTATCATGTTCAACTATGTTTAAACTTATCAATCCTCTTACCGTGGGTTTTGGCTTGTCGAAGAAGGGATAGCCACCGAGCCCTGAGCAGGGGTTAGAGCAGAAGGAGGATTGTTGACTTCTGGCACCAATCCACTAACCTCTGGACTGGATCTTGGTAATCTAATGAAAGAAAATGAATATTTGAGGGAAAACCAAACATGTACTTTGTAAAGCTTCGTCTATATCACTTTTTAATGAATCTTTTTGTGTTAATATTGTTTTGTTTTGTTCATCTATTAAACGATATGTTTCAGACGAGTAACAAATAAATAATGACTTCTTTCTAGCCTCATTGCCCCCTTTTTCTTACCCAGTGGGCACAGCTATGGTGTTGATGGGTGCTGTGTCTGGTGTAGTGGTAGGATATGGTGCCATCTCTGGTGTTGATGGATTGTAGGGTGTAGAGGGAAGGTAAGGTGTAAAGGGAAGGTCTGGTGTAGAGGGAGGGTTGGGTGCTACTCGAGTGTCAGATGGTTCCGAGGAAGGTGTTCGGGGGTTACCCTCCAGACACCTGAGATATTTATACAAAAAAGATTGACCGATCACTTTTCATGTTGGTAAGTTCTTTCTTTAGTATTTTTTTTTGTTTGTATTTTTTTGGTATTTTGTATAGTCTATAAATATATAGACAAAGATCTTAATTAGATTGTACCAAGAAATCAACATGATTCAGAAAATTTCTTTGATTTCTTTTATTCACAAATAAATTCTTACCAAGTGACACGAGCAGTCAGACTGTGGGCAGGAGAATAGTCAAGGGCAGGTTGCCAAGTCAAGTCCTAAAGATAATGAAAATATAATATTAGCCCTACTTAGTACTTTATTAATCCAATCAGTTACTATTATGATTTAAATTGTATGAGTGTTTAACATAATGGTATATTATAATATAATCAGTTAGAAATAATTTCAAAGATTATATCTTACAATGACTATATGACTTCATGGCTCTCTTATAGTTATACTCCTTTTCAGCTTGTAAAATATTGATAACGGTTCTTTTCAGCACTTTTGTGGCACTTTTTGGCATTATATTGTACTGTCACTGTCATTAAGTCGACACAAAACATATATTTACCTGGAGCTCTTTGACAGCAGCATCTTTCTGTCTTCTGGCCTCAGCCAGCTCCATTTCTAAAACTTGAATCTTCATGGCAGAGTCAAGATGTTTCTGCTCTACTGCCCTCGCCCTCTTCTCAGCAGCCAGTCTTTTCTCCTCAGACACACGGACTTGATGGCTGATGTCGTCCACGAGTTCGTTGAGGTCTCCACCAGCTATAACTCCAAGCTCTGATGCCAGGCTCTGCCATGATGATAATGATGGGATTAAATATATTTTTCACAGACAGAATTTTTATATTTTAATTTTTGACATTAAAACATGCATTCATTATTTTATTATTCAGTTTCATTTATTTTTTATTTCATTTATTCATTTTATTTTATTTACTTTGTATTATTTGCATTTAATTGATAAGACAATTGTCCCTAGTAATAGATGATTAAAAATCTATGTTCAAAAACTTCAAATCTAAACTAAAGACTTACAAGAAGCCGTTCCTCGAGTTGCTCCTTTTCTGAGGAATTCTTGAGGCATTCGATAAGAAGCTTGCCTGTGAGTTGGCTATCGGCTGATGGAGAAGGGGTAGATGACAGGGAGAAGGTCGGGTCTCCGTAAGACCAACACAGCTTCTGTTTTTAGTCATGGGATTAAGAAGTAATGTTTTTTATTTATTTATTTATTTATTTATTTCTGATATTTATACAGGGTGGCACATATCACCAATTTGGTGGTCTTCCATGAGGCCCTGTTTGGTAATAATAAAACAAATAACAGCATCAAAAACAAAATAGATAAATACACAAGCATATAAACAGGTAAAATACACATTAATTGGTATCCCCATGAAATAACTGATCATTCAAGAATCATCCTTGATCATTTACAAGAAATAGGTGAATGGAATTTTCAAATTAAATAAAAAATTTACAAACGTTCATTTAATAATCTGATATAGCTTAACGCACGGGATACCAAAATTGTTATATACATATTTACATTCAATTGCTCTTTAACTAATACACTTAGGTTGTTTACAAGATAGCTGAAAATGGATACATTACATGTATGAATACCTGATATAACGATAACCATGTCAACCAAATTTCATAATTTTGCAAATAGGAAAAAATGGTTAGCTTCGCACGAAACCCCTAAAAGTTCACTTACACGTCTTCTACAGATAACAGGGCTTTTAGAGCGTGTTTAAAACTGTTCAAAGTAGGTGACATTTTGACAGAACTTTTAAGTTGGTTCCATACCAGATTTGATGAAATATGGTAATTGGATATTAACAATGATGATAATGACACTATATAATTATAAGAGGGTACATGTATAATAATACTAATGATGGTATTTATGATTGTATTCAAAATGATGAGAAAAAGAAATATGATAATGCATGTATCAATAACAACATTAATATCATTGGAGAAACCCCTACTATGTTGATGATAACACTAACATGAAAGTATAATAATAACAAAACAAGAAAGAAAAGAGTTAGAAAAAGAAAAATAATAAAATTGCACTTTTGCTGATACTTCTGTATGGTTTTTGGTTGCATTTAAAAAATTTAAAAAATGTTTTCTTTTGTTTTGTATTTTGGTTAAGTATTTGTGTTGGCATTTCATGTTTCTCAAGTTGTTTTATTTTCTATTATAGTTAGCACTATGTAGGATGCTATATTTCTTACATCCAGGGGGTTAGCCATTGATGGTTTGACGGCAACAGGAGAAGCTGACCCGATACAGGGCAAAGGTCTTCCCAGGACATACGGGTGTGGGGAGCGAATACGTCTAACGCAAAACATCGCCAAACTTTGTTTCCAGTGATAGAAAGTAGAAACGTTGATCTCTAGAGAGGCAATGGATGGGTAAGGGAGAAAGGATGAAATGAAAGTATAAAAGGATATTCAAGAGGCAATTAAGGAGTAGCCATTTATTTAATACGAAACACGCATTTCCATGAAAATGGCACACGCAATACACTGCGTGTTATTTGTATTGTAAACTACGTTAACGTACGTTTCTTGGTCACGATGAAGAATGAGAAGCTTGATGTTTTTGCTTCATAATAGACAAATTGTTATTTCAATCTTCTTCAAAGTCGCTCAGTTCATTCACTGTTATTTATTGATAAGATACTGACCTGGCTGGTTTAGATAGAAGGCTTTGAGAGATCAGAAAAGAGTAGAAAATTGCCAAAATTTTGACAGAGGGTTCTCAAAACGCAAGTTGCAAGAGAATGGGGTTTGTTGACAGTTTTGTTACCAGGCCAGGGCGGCGGGCCAACGCGCGCGAAGTAAGAAAGCGCGTTAAATTATGCAAGCGTTGTCACAAAGTAATGCGCTAACGCTACTCTTAATTTTAACCCAAAATAATAAAACTGCATTATTAACTTGCGCCATAACCTTAACTGGCGCTGCTTACGCTATAGATACGCCCATGACTAACCGCCCTGATTGCGCAATGATGACCACATAATATCAATGTCATGACGTCACCGAGGTTTTCACAGAACTCTTGACTAATCAGGAGACTTGTAACATGCCATTATGAAAAACTTGTTTTTGTGGTTTAGTTAATGTCTCTCTAGCATTAAATATTTGTCACAGTGGTCCATCCGGAGTTTCCACTTTTAAATTTACAATAATAAATGGCTCAATTTCCCTGTAATGTTTTAATTTCACGTTACAGTAGATAAATGCGGATGAAAAGATCAGTTTTAACTGTCCAATCACAGTACGTCTTACATGCATTGCAAATATTGGTATCTAATTTCCAACCAATCACGATCTAATTACATAACCCCTATCATATAGGAAAGAGAAAGTAGGTGTTACTTTCTACTGTTTGTGTAGGCCTAAGTATAATTATGAACCAAGAAAAAGAAGTTTCAGGCGCGGATCCAGGAATTCTTAGACGGGGGGGGCACAATTTTTTCTCCCGCAAATTTGAAAATCGCGCCGACCGAAAATTCGCTCAGTGGGGGTAGTGAGCACTTTTTTTTGGCACCCGAAAATTGGGAAATTGGAAAATCGCGTCGGCCGAAAATCCGCTCAGTGGGGGGCACGTGCCCCTGTGCCCCTGGATCAGCCAATGAGTTTAATGACCAAATCTTTCCAGGTTGTTTGAAACCAATTGTATTTAGTATAGAGGATTAATATCTGTCAAAAAGCACCTATAACTTGTCAAAAAGTTATGCTCCGCCGATCGCAAAATGACCGTTAATAATTATGACCAAAGGTGATTATGGAATAAAAACTTGCTACAGTCTGGAAGGGAAATTTCGAATCACAGGATCGATTTAGCCCCAGGTTCCCTACCCTTTCACCACCTCCTCACTTAAAATACTGACATATTGGGGCACCTCCCTCCCCCAGTGCTCCCACCTCTGACAAGATATATGGTCATGTTATCTCTTCATCGGAAAATAATCCATGCATTTTCCTATTAGTGAAGAGAAAAAAAGAAGACTGCCTTCTGCCCAGTGTTATTATCCAGGGATGATAAAAGAGATGGGACAGAGGATACTGAGTAGGACTGGTGGCGCGCCTTATAGAAGAGTTGCCGATTCGTTACTCTTCTTATTTTTTAAATCTTTTTTTATCTTTTTTCTTTTTCTTCTTATTCTTCTTTTTCTACTCTCCACCCCCCTCTCTCTCTCTCTCTCTCTCTTTCTTTTTCTCTCTCTCTCTCTCCTTTTCCTCTCTCTCCCCCTCTCTCTCTTCTTCTCTTTTACACTCTTTTTTTCTCTCTCTCTTTTCTTTCTTCCGTCGCTCTCTTTTTCCCCTTTCCCCCTATTTTTGGGGGCCATCAAGGGGGGGGGTTGGATTCGGCCCCCATGGATCTGCCACTGTCCCCTGATGAATCCACATTAAAACATTATCCACAGTAAAGATATAAAAAATGGAAAAAAAATCAGTGAAAACTGAAAAGAAAGGCAAAGGGCCTAATTGCACCGTCATGGTATCAGTGCCAGACTAGACTAGACTCAGATTAATATTGAGTGCATTTATAGAGTCGCCCTCTATCGACAATAACCGATTAAACATCATACATTTTTCTGGTTGTTCTCATCTCTCAGCAAAATGAACGTGGAAAATGAGAAAAACGACCTGTCTAAAGTTGACAAATCAAGTATTTTGAGGTATGTTTCTCCTGTAAATATGTATTAATCAGTAATTTTGTAATTTAATTTGTGAAGAGAGAGTACAACCCGTACAAGTTTGTATCAAATGTTTTTGGGAGGCTGCTGCAGACTGCGAGAGTGAGCAGTCAATGTGTTGCTTGCCCGGAGTTTCGGCCTGTTTTGCGTTCATAGTTCGCTCGCGTTCGCCTCGTATTGCTATGCTAATGGCGCGCTGGCGTCGTTGGTAACCGTTACCATCTAGCTGAGACTGCTCTTCTTTACCTTTGAGTAGCTGCATTGTTCCATTTATAATGATTTAATCATTAATGAGTGACCTCGGCATTAGAAAAAAGGTCATTTAGACTACTTCTTTTTGTAGAAAGAAATAACTGTCTGGCATGAGGAATTCTTGACTTTTGTGTCTTATTGTGATAAGATTGACATTTGTCAACTTTTCATTACACAGACATGCAGTCATCCTTGCCACATGCAACAAGGTGGGGGATTAACTTGGTGATTTTTGCCGGATTCTTGTGAAAAGTTTGCCCTCAGTTTTTCTGTATCTAAACTTAACAGTTTGATTTTTGTTTACTGATTAGAAATACGGTGTCTGAACGATTTTTCAATTTTCCCTTTTGGATCGTTTTTCACCATTTTGGTTGGATAATTGAAAAAATTATTCACTCAGAATAATACATTTCAAATTTCAAGACTCACCGATGTTTCTATCAAAAGTTACAGCCCCTTCAATTCCCTATCGACGAAAAAGACGTACACGCAGAGTTATATTGTTTTGCTAAATTTAGCACAACAGCTGAATTGTGCAATATGCAAGCGTACGCGCCTTGCTTAAATGATGTGCGATCGGCAATCCATTGTCTTCAATGGGCACCCACTTCCGGGTTTGTAGACACGCGGCCCGATGCATATTCATGTGCAGATTTTACGCGCTATCACCATGGGTTCGGCCGACGCGGAGCTCACGCCTCCTACTTAGCTGATCCGAAAATTGTGGGGAAGGGTATTTTCAAACTGTAATTGTTTGTGATCCCTGGGGCTAGCGAAAAATAAGCGTAGGGATATTTTCCTTACGACTGGGACTACTTATCGCCAGGGCGTCATATCTCATAAGTGGCAAATTTCGGAGTTAGCCAGGAAACAATGATTAAATAGCTGTTTTGACCAAGATATTTTTAGAATTTCGAGATGACCCCTCTGGAAATATTGGAATTAATCTGCTCTTTCATATGACACCTCATTTATTGAGTATCACCTTCAGGATCACAAAGAATAAAGGTTTGAATCTCGACTTAATGATAAAAACTTTGACCAATTTTGCATGATCGCGTAATGCACATAGACTGCATAGGGCTGCGTGCAATCTCTATGGGAAGGATTTTAGCACACAACATCGGGTGCGCGATCAGACACCCTATTAGAAAGAAAATAGATTGAATTTTCATATGATATAGGGTCTAGGTCTAGATCTCCTATCTAGAATCTAGACCTAGAGTAGTAGCCTAGACTATAAAAAATTAAATTGAAAATCATTGTAAAAGTAAAACATTGAAATATAGATTCTATAAGGACTTAGACTACTTTCTTTTCAGCTAATCTGTCAGTTTTCTTGAAGCTACTGTGTGCAATGAGATCAGCAATCACACACACAAAATGCACTGCCTAACCTCGCCTCACTTACCTGTACATTGTACTTCAGTTTCTGTATAGGCCTAGAGGCAGTCAGTGGAGCCAGACGGGGTCCAGACAACCCGACCCAAAGACAGCCCGACCCTGGACAACCCGACCCAATACCCTGGACAACTCGAACAGGTCGAGTTGTCCAGGGTGGGGTGCTTCGGCGGACAGCTCGACACACTTTTTTTCCCTCAAAAAAAAATATGGGTATACAGCTTAGAGTTAGAATAATCTATCTAATAATAACATGATATATAAAACATGATAACATAGGGTTAGGGTAAGGGATAGGGTGAGGGTTAGGGTTAGGTTTAGGTGGCTGTCTCAAAAGGAAGTCTTTCCAAAAGTGGGTTGAGCTGTCCGCCAAAGCACCCCACCCTGGAAAACTCGACCTGGTCGAATTGTCCAGGGTATCAGGTCGGGTTGACCTGGGTCAGGTTGTCTAGGATTCGGCCAGACTTAGTCTCAGTGGAACAACCGTCGATATCAGAGACTGAAGCTTTTGGTTTATTCTTGTTTTAGCATATGGGCCGTGGCCTTTTAAATTGTTAAAAGAATAGGTCTAATGTTTGTCTTAAGCGTGTAGATATTAGTGCTGTGATCAAACGTTTAACCGTCCGGTATCCGACCGTCCATGGCAGTATCCGTTTTGAATGTGACGGTTTCGTTTACCCAATTTTTTTTTTTTTTTTTTTTTTTTTTTTTAGTGTAAAAATTTCGGACAAATTTAACAATATAAATAATAGAATAAATATATCTTACAGTATTTTAATTTATTCATTCCGGAAAATTACGAGAAAAAAATTTAACTTATTGAAAATAAACATTTACAAGAACAGTAATGGAACGAGCCTGAGCTGCTATCTCTGTGTATTATAACATGTACATCGGTACATTCAATATGGCAGCCTTCATGAATCGCAACTTTAGACAACAACACTCGGCAAATCTTTAAAAATAATCAGTTTATGTCAAATTGAAATCATGATTCTTGTACAATTGCAAATAAAACACAAGTAAAGACGGAAATATGAATGTAAGTAATATTTTCTTGACGAATAGTTACGTTTTTATGTGAAATTAGTGCCGGTCGAAAGCAGTGTTTTTCATCAGAAGTGGTGGGCGAAAATCCCCCGCGCTGGTCGGGCCCGCGCCCGCCCAGTGCCGACCACTATTCTAACAATCAGCGGCGACCTTGGCAAAAGTGAGTAATTTTCGTTTAACCGAAAACCGTCCGGTTTTGACTAGCGGTTAAACGGAATTGGAAATATCTGTGATGTTACAACACTAGTAGATATATCACTAGACCAAGCCTTTCCGTAAGCTGGGGAGTTTTACCCAACGGTCTCTGAGTTATGGTGACCGGAAAGATGGAAAAAATGAGTCCCAGGTGTCGGTCTTTTTTTATTTTTTGAGCCCGGTCTGGGAGAATTAGCATTTCCTATTTCAGAAACTTTCACATGGCCGGCACTAAATGTTCACAAATCGGACCCATAACTTACTTGATACGAGTTAAATGTGGACTGAATGAGCCCTAACAAATCAATCCTTCTGTGATTGTATGCATAGACCACATAATCCACGCACTGAGTGTTGCATGTTGTTTTTGTCTCTGTCTGTGGTTTGTTTAAATCTCAAACTGCTACCACTGCTGTGCAGTGTGTACTTTAAAGTGTACTGATAGACTAATGAATAAATAAAAGGTAACGGTTAACAAATAATTTAAAAGAATACATATGTTCATTATTTTTGGAAATAGCTTCTGGTCCTGGAAAACGGCTCCCGGTTCTCTCAAAAATTTGACGACCAGGAGCCGCTTTTTAAAGATATTTGACTCCCGGTCTGCTTTGACCTACAGAAAGGCTTGTAGTAGACTCTACCCTATAGTGACTAGGAGTTAACATGTTACTCTATTCCAAGACAAGTTCCAAATGTTGGCCTTTTTCGCCCCCATTTTTATATTTCTGTTCCTTATTCATTTGTTGCATTTTAATATGTAATGAACTCTTATTGTTGTTGATTATTCTACAAGCTTACATTGTCTAGTATGTTTACAATTGTTAGTTTTAGTTTTTAATGAAATGTGAAAATGAAGAGATAGATTGAAAATGTAAATTGTAAATTGAACACTCCTTCTTCCAGTGCCAGTACAGTCCTCTGGGTAGACTATTTGGGTACTTTTGTTTAGTGCTGTGAACTAGTGTGCCATGCTGTATTGTGTAAGCCTTTAGATTCTACTGCCTGGTCATTGTAATGAGTGGTTAAAAGTGTTTCTTGCAAGTGAAAACAAGTACTTCTCCAACAAGTTGTGGCACGGTGTTACCCCCACCGGCTATTTTTCAAAACTCCTCCAGAGAAGAAGCGGCTGTCACTGTTCTAGGAAGCTGGTTAATGACTACCGGTATAATAACTCAGGTGCTAACAATCTAATGGGCATCAATAGCTGTACGATGATATATCATTGGTGGAATGTAAGTAAAATGGAAGAAGAAGAAGGAGAGGATATCCCGCTCTGAGAATCTGAACAGATTCAGATTCATGATGCCTCCTGAATGTATCACTTACACATAGCACATCAGTGAAAGTATAGAGTTTTATGTGTATTTTATGTGCATGATTCAGGGATTTTTTCCGGGTTAATTCTGTTAATATTCTGGCATTAAAGATTTGAAGAAAAATAAATAATCATACAAGGCATGTTGTCTGTATGGTACACAGTGTTTAAAAAACTATTTGTTTGCTTTCATTTCCTTTCCTAATTTGTTACAGCCATGAAGGAAACACTAAGTGGCTCAATGCTCATAACGATCCTGTGGCAAGCCTCTATACATTCTCATCATGTATGGGTAAGTATAGTTTACTTCTTGCCTTCAATTAACCCATGGCCTACACTCCTACAGTAGCTGGTGGGTTGTCCATGTATTAAGCCTATGGGAATGACAGAATTCAGTAGTCGATGGGTTAACAAAATTCATCAAGACATTAGATGCACTGACATGACCTTTAAGATTGTGAGATCCAATATGATTTTACACACCAATGCGGGCTTTTTTAAGAAATATTTTGTTCTGATATTTCACTCAAATTCTGAGTACGAGGTAAAGAAATCTACATGTACATGTATGTATAGCATACTGAAGTAATAAACTTTTCTTTTCTTGCCTCAAAGTACACTCTGTCATACTGTAGAGAAGGTGTTTGTCATCACGATTTTCTTCCACAAGTCCCTTTGCTGATATGCTTTCAAACCATTCCAAACCAAGTTCCATTCTATCTTATGACATGAGAAAAGTGTGTTCTTACCTAAAAAAACTCTTTTCCATTTGTATAGTACTTTACAAGCAGCTCTGCTTTTTGGATAGTTTCAAAGCATTTTTAGGTTGACATACTTAAAAGGCAATTCAACCTTTGTAATAAAGTCGTTGTGAAAGCAGAAAAATAAGAGAAACATAAATCTGACCAATAATAAGAGTGTTATGAATGTTTGAAATGTGGAATCACTAAATCTATGCCAATCTCAAATTGGTGATATGGTCAATGGATTATGACATAGAAACAGACAACTCTCCTATTTGTGGTGTACAAAAAATTCACTAATTTCAGTTTTTTCTCCTAAGCGCCTTCTCCCTTGGGGCACTACTCAAAATGTGGATAGCATATTATTACAGGCCCTCTAAAAAGAAAAGACCATCCTGATTCATACATTTAAAAACAATTTTTTTTAAAAGTAATGTTGTGTGTTGAAACAAATAGAAAAGTTGTCCGGCACCACGTCATATTGATTGACATGACCTATTCATCAAATTAAAAGTGTCCATAATGTAAACGTAGCTATTTAATATGATTATTATTATTATTTATAAAATGCTTGATATTTTCAGCCTTTTCGGACATATCTGGTGATGGGGAAGCGAAGCTGGTGATTGCAGACCTTGGTACAGGGACCTTTGACATGAAGCTCAAGGTGTATAAAGGAACTACCCTGATCAGTGAGAATGCCATCATTGATCTACCTACAGGTGTCTGTACATTCTACATGGATAACAATGAACCAAGAGTACCAGGTACTATTAATCTCTTGATTGCCGAAGGGCAAGTCCAAGCTATTTGATCTATGACCTATGGGACAGATCAGAACCTATGGCCTGAATTCGCAAAAGAGATTTAAATTTAACCCATGGTTTAAATCTTCATTTACATAACCCATGGTCTATAATTAACCCAAAATAAGCGCGACACAGTCAGAGATCCAATATTAGACACGCGCAAGGCAATGCTTCATTTTCGCTAATTTTAAAATATTTTTATAAATGAGGGTTTAAAGAATGGGTTAAATTTAAACCTCCTTTGTGAATTCGGGCCTATGAGTCTAATTTTTAAAATGAAATACTCAAATCAAACATGTCTGGTGATATCATAGCTAGTTATGACCTTTTAATCAAACGGTAAGCAATTTGTAATATAGTTTTAACTTTAATTGATATGCAGCGTGACGTACGGAACCAGAGAAAAGTTGATTATTTTACCAAAAAAGTCATTATAAAAGTCTTCTGAATTATAGAGGACAGTAATTTTTTTCTTCCTACAGTAATCAGACATACACTCAGGCAGAAAAACCAAAAACAAGAAAACTTTTTTACTGTAATGTAGCAGATGAAAGTACAACGATTTGTAATTTCATTAACAAAATCAATCAATTAATGACCAGGTTCATGTCCATATAAACTGGCTTTTCAAGAAGATGCATGCTTATTGCTTTACACTGAATTTTGAAGTGATTAACGACTTTGTCCGACTGTGTCTGTGTTACAATTTACAGCTATTGGTGTAGCATCAGGGCCGTACCTGTACGTCTACAAGAATCTGAGGCCTTACTTCAAGTTCACTCTCCCTCCACTTGATGTCAACCCTGTTGAGCAAGACTTGTGGAATCAGGCAAGAGAAGTAAGTCCAATCGGTTATCTTTTCCTCTACATGTAGCAGCAGGATATCCCACAAGCTGAAGAGCACATTCCTCGAGTCGGCACGTCAAATGAGAAAATGTCAAAGCTAGTGCAATATACCCTCGTGTTCCACAAAAGAAAAGCAATTATTAACCTATCTTCTAGAACGATCACTTCTTCGGAAGAAGAGATTCTTAAGAAAGGCCTCGGCTTTGCCGTCTCCCCTAGACGGATTCCAGCTACCGAAATAATTGCGAAAGTTGAGACAGCGGTCAAGAGTCTTGATGCGGAGTCGGCCGACGCCGCCCGCAGAGATGTAGACAATATCCTACAAAAAGCACGCCCCTAAACACAACATTTCGAAAGAAATGCACACCGCTCTCAAAAGTTTAAAGGCTGATGATAGTATTACTATTCTTCCAGCCGACAAAGGCCGTGCCACAATCATTCTAGACACCACAATGTACCATGAGAAATTGACCGACTTATTGGAGTCTGGTCCGTATCGTGTATTAAAGAAGGATCCCACAGATCGCTTGGCTCGCAAGCTTTCCAGCACCTTGCTGAACCTAAAGAAAGACAATGCGGTGGATGAACCGACCTATCGTAGGCTGAAACCCACACAGAAGCAACCTCCTAGAATATACGGGTTACCCAAGATACACAAACCCACAGTACCATTACGACCTATAGTGTCATGCATAGGCTCCTTTGCCTATAACCTCTCTAAGTACCTAGCAGAGATTCTTTCTCCGCTCACCGGTTTGACTGAATATACGATTCCCAATTCGAGTGGTTTTGCAGAGTTCATAGCAGAGCAAACCATCGGTACACAAGAACGCATGGTCTCGTTTGACGTAGTTTCACTCTTCACCAATGTACCGATTGAGGGCGCATGCAATGCTACATTGCAACGCTTACAATCAGACAGCAATTTGTCCACCCGTACCGCACTCTCACCGGAACAACTCACTCAACTCCTCGAGTTTGTCCTTCGATCCACATATTTTCTGTATAAAGGTTCATATTATGAACAGACAGAAGGGGCAGCCATGGGCAGTCCGGTCTCGGCTGTCATGGCCAACCTATACATGGAGAGTTTCGAAGAAGAAGCGTTGGACACATGTCCCCTCTCTTGCATGCCTCGTGTTTGGAAGAGATACGTAGATGACACCTTCATCATAGTTCCCATCTCTGAAACAGATAATCTGCTTAAACACATGAACAGCCTCGAACCAACCATCCAGTTCACATCAGAGATAGAATGTGAAGGGAAGATAGCATTCTTAGACACTTTAGTTCATAGACACGACAACCATAGGCTCTCCACCTCAGTCTATAGGAAGCCTACCCACACAGACCAGTATATAGCGTTTGACTCTCACCATCCCATATCGGTGAAGAGAGGTCTAGTGAAATGTCTATTTGACAGAGCTTCACGCATAGTGACAAGTCCTCAACAGCCATGCAAAGAACGAACCCGTGTTCACAGTGCCCTGAGTCTCAACGGTTACCCACGCCGTTTTGTACACAATACCAAGAAGAGATCGTCGGAACCCAGGGATCAGAAGGTATACAAGACATTTACAGTCTTGCCGTACATTGATGGTGTCTCCCAACAACTCAAGCGCCGCCTAGAGAGCCATGGCATTCGAACGGTTTTCAGATCAGATACCACCCTACGTCAACAACTTACACGCCCCAAGGATCCAATTCCTCCACATAGACGAGACGGCATTGTGTACAACATCCCTTGCAAAGGATGTGATAGATCCTATATCGGTGAAACTGCCCGTCCGATAAAAGAAAGAATCACTGAGCACAAGAGGGACGTCAGGCTCCGCCGAACTGACAACTCAGCCGTAGCCGAACATGCTTGGGATAACCAGCATCAACCAGACTGGGACGGGGTTCAGTGCCTTTCCCAGGAACGGCATTGGTACACACGGAGGGTAAAAGAAGCTATCAATATCCGTCTCAATCCCAATAATTTCAACAGAGACAACGGGATCGATATCCCGAATTTTGGATGCGTACGATACGCCGCCATGACACTCCCGTCCAGCCGGCCGGCCAGCACCGGTCGATTCCTTTCAGCAGAGGGGCGAGCCAGCGGCCCGTTGATTGGTTGAGCTCGCTATTGCTTCCGCCCAGCAGGCGAGCCGAACCAGCGGCCTGCTGATTGGTCGAGCACCGTGTGCGTCGACCATTAGGCTATTTGCATAATTAGCCGAACCAGCGGCCTACTGATTGGTTGAGCACCGTGTGCGTCGACCATTAGGCTATTTGCATAATCAGCCGATAGGCCAATAGGCCTTGTGCATTATTGTTTCCGATTATCGATCGAATTACAGACCGTCGCGCCGGTCCTCCCGTAGAGTATAAAACACCCTTGCTTACATTAGTTTTTATCACCTGACGAAGTGTTGCAGCGGCGCACGAAACGTCGAGATCTTTTAGATTCCTTTTTGACCACATTGCGAGACAAACGAATATCACTAGCGATATTATTTTCGACAATTCAATATTATTATTATTAAATGTATGCAACCTAGTATCTCAATTTTCACCACTGAACCCAATTTGGTTCTTACCCAAGTATTTTGCACGGGCCATGCGCATACATCCATTCTCTTATCCTGTGAGTATTTCATTGCGTATTCATCTTTTAGAATACGCCGCCCCAAACCATGAGATATTGACAACTTACTCCACGGCCATCCAAGTACTTTTGCTCAAAGCAGAAGATATGCCAAGTTTTTTCTTCTGATAGGCTTTAACCCCTTGATACAAATAATAATGAACTTTATTTTACAGTACATATCCCAATTTAAGCCATTGACCACTGACTTCTCTCATTCCTATAAGCTTTAATATAAAAGCCACCTGAATCAAGAAGGCAACTGGTTAAATATATACTTTGACTTCTTATGTGAGTTGTTATGGTGCAAATTTATAATTATATATTTCATTCATATGTATCTGTCAACAATGTTTATAAGTGAAATTCAAGTTATTAGTGATGAGGACCTTTCAGGCATCTATTGAATACTGTTATATTTTCTCTAGAATACAGGAACTGAAAGTAAATTACTGTTAAAAAGAGGTCTTTGCTCTGTACATGTATTAACATGAAAACGTTGATATATTACTTCTGAAACTCCAGTTGAGATTTCCTATTGATTATTTCAGTTTCTATTATACAAAATGCTGTAAATGATTTATTATAATGTTACTGTTTCCATTCTCTCTCCAGGATAAAATTGATGTCACTGTACTGAGAGAAATGCTAGATAGTATAAGACGAGAAGGAAACGAGGGAGCCCTAACAGTTCGGTCACTCAAGTAAGTCTACAGTATCTGCAAAACATTAGTCTGTAACATAGTGATCAGTTTGATGATAAGTTTGAGATGCAATCTAACGTTTTGTTATGATTCTTAAAATATATCAGAGCAAGGAGTAGATGACACTACATGCAGGCACCTTGTCTTACAAATAGCAATGCTCTATAAAGTGTCAACGCTTAGACTGACCTAGGCTCTCATATTTCATTTCTCCTTTACCATCATATTGATTGATTTATAGTGTACCAATCACAAAAAAATATTCTGTTTTGTATGTTAACAGTTCCATGTTGTAATACTTTTTACAAAATGTGAGCTTTGAATATTTCTTCTGTACTTTGCAACACTTGATTGGTACACTTAAAGGTAATGCAAAGTTTTGGGAAATTTTGAAATTGGATGGATAGTAATTCTTTAATTTTTTTGATATATTTGGATGCCCCTGTGGATGTTTTATACGCACTAAAAATTTTAGCCCCTAAAACACTTCTGCTTTCGAGCAAATTGAATGATCAAAATTTACCGGTGCTCCCGGTAAATTTCAAATATTTCAAATAGCCCCTAAGGCCATTCCGTGGTAGCTACGACCATGAAAATCTCAGAATATGCAGTTCTGATATATAATTTCCAAACGGGAATAGCATATCGGTCTATTGTAGTCAAGAAACATTGTTTTAAAGCTAAAGTAATATCAGTCCTGAGAGGGCGCTATACAACGTAGGAGTTTATTATTGACAATTTCATCACTTTAGACTCGATTTCAACCGCGACAACAATCATTGAATATTGTAAAATCGCATATACTTCCAAGTTGTTCATTTTAACCAAATTCATGACCCCATACCAAAACTTTGTAATACCTTTAAAGTGTATATATTTCATTTCAAATGCTTTTGTCGTCCTATCATCCCCTCTAATGTATTTTTCATTCCTGAAGGTTTCTAATGTTACAAGACAGGGAACAGATGGAATCATTTGCCAATCTGCATAAAGTAGGCCAGCTAAGAAGACAGGTAAGTTATTTCATATGTGATTAGATTTTATGGTTCATCATTTCCTTTTGACATCCATTTTTCCACGCAGTAGGAGGATGGGATGTTGAATTGTCAACCTGGTCTGATATAATTGATCAGGTCTCTAGGATGAACACATGAAGCTTTGACTATCAGATCTTCTGCCAGTGTCTCATTCCAGATGTTGTCCTGTTGTCTCCGACCGGCTACTTTGATGTTCTATGCTTCTGTCAGCCTGTGACTTTCCTCCGTTTGTAATGGGGACATACCAGTTGACTAACAGCCCAGGAGATTGGCAGTCCATGAGACTCACTGCCCATAAGGATAACAATGTCGGTCTCGTGAAAAACCCTGAAAACAAAATGTCAGAATTCCTGCAAGACCAGCATGTCAGTCTCTTCGACTCTCTGATAACTTTTCAGAAGGCCCTTGAGAATAATGATAATGATACATTTGTGTACTCAAGGTAGCCTCATCACTATTCATACTATTCTTCAGTGTTGTAGTACTTGGACTTGTGGCATGTAGAATCAATGTGATTACATGCAGTGATACAAATGAAGGTCTGATGCCAAATTATCCACATTGTCTTATCATTTAGACTGTGATAACATGCCTGGACACATTACATAAGAGCACAGCAGAGGATGATGCAATCAGCTGTCTAGTCGTTGGAACAGAGAGTAGAGAGATCTACGTCTTAGATCCGGAAGCTTTCACCATTCTTACAAAGGTAAATTAGTTTCTTGAAGTCTAGATTTCATTTAGAATTGTCTAGTTTTTCTTTTATCTGAAGTATATTGAACAAATTTATTGATTCTATTGTGATTTGCTAGAGGACGATACATTTAAGATTCAAAAGACACCATATGAATACTTGATGCCTCGAAAATATGCAATTATGATCTGTACCTACATGTATCTCAAGTCCTTCATACCATCACAAACTGACAATCTCCTGTCTCTTACGTAAAGAGTGGTGATTGATATCAACATCAAGATTAAGATGTTGTTGATTGTGATCCATGGAAAATCGTTTTAAGAAAGCATTCATTTTATTGTGTGAAAAAGAGCAATCTAGTTGATCTTTCCAAGAAAATGAAAATGTAAAGAGTTTACCAGAAATAAGTGTATTTTGGGGTATATGCTATATCTCTATCATTTAATATTTTTTGTTCCTAAACAATAGCTCTCTTCCCTCATTTTACATTTATCTCTTTTCCTCTCCCTTTCTTCTCCCAATCGCAACTGATTACATATATGCAAAGTTCCTTTTGGACATTTATTTGAGTTGATCTAGTTTCAGAATGTTTTTTTTTTTTTTTATATATTTGTGTGTTTATTAAAACTTTCAATCATATAAAAATTACATATTTACAAGTCATTGGTAATAATTAGGCAAACAAACAAACAAAACACCAATATGTAAAAATACAAATACACATATATCCCAAAACATAACATTAATATAATAATGATAATAAAGATAGTAACTATAATAACATTAATAATAATAATAATAATAATAATAATAATGATAATAACAATAATGAAAGGACAAGAAAGGTATATAAACCATTACAGTAAAAAAAAGACCTTGAATTTACCCAAAACATCCATCACTGGCGCACACAAACATGGTCTTAAGTAGTTTTAATTTTTTTAAATTCTCTACAAAAAAATAAATAAAAATTCTAAACTGCATAGTTGATATTAGTTATATCACCACACCGTCAGTTTCTGTGGAATCAAGGTGAAAAGGCATCATGCATTGTGTATGCGCCCCTGAGGGATACTTTGTATACACTATACACATAGAAATCATAATTTGAACTACAGTGCATAAAGCGGAGTGAGGGGGCACGGGAATAAAAGTTAAATCAACATGAGTATCATAAGTCAAATCGCCATTTCTTAATATGCGAAACATTTTTCGCTGAGAAATATTCAATATCTTTTTGTTTCTTTATAAAACTCTTAAAAAGATCAACACTTGGTAAATCCTCCTTAAATTTACAAATATAAATATAGTATTTTGCCACTAACAAGAGATATGTAATGAATCTGTCTGATGAAAAGCCAAAAAGTTTTTCAAAATTGGTAAGGTTAAAATTATTAATATGTTTTTTTATTATGTTTAACAAATATGTCGATATTGGGGTCACCTTTTCACAATCACAAAACAAATGAGTAATTGATTCCTCCTGGTTATCACAAAATGCGCAATTTGGTGAATCTTTTCTTTTAATTTTACACAAAAAGGCATTTAAAGCTATAGTATTATGGAAAATTTTAAAATAGAAAGAACGCAATCTAGTTTCAATTGTACAGGTGAAATTAGCCTTGTGTACCTCTTCCCAAATGATATGATCCGGGACTGTTATTCTACTATTCCAATATTCATATCTCTTGTCAAGTGGATAGGAAACGTTTATTATTCTATAAGCATGCTTGGGAACTTTTTTTGCAGCATTTAATTCAGTAACCAAGGAATCATGAATATCCAAATTATACCAAAATACATTTTCTAACCATTCACTGGGAATATTTCTCATTAAAAAATTGAATTTTCTTCTATCTGTCTGAGGAATGCCAAAATCTAATATCAATTCTTCAAATAATTTATAACCAGGGAAGGGAGGGTTCAACAGATCAGAAATCACCAAGATTTTCTTATCAAACCAGGTTTCATAATAAAAATGATTTTTGGATTTTGAACGAATTAATCTATTAAACCACAATAATTGACAAGCCCCAATCTCAGAATATTTACAATCATAAGTTTCTAAAGTTGCATGTTCTCTATAGTTTCAGAATGTTTAATTGATTGTATTGTTTCTTTCAGATGGCAGTGCCTAGTGTGCCTGTATTTCTGAGTGTATCAGGCCTGTATGATGTGGAGTTTAGAATCGTCATGTCATGCAGGAATGGAAATATTTACACACTTAAGAGGTGAGAGGAACATATCTTTTAAAGCCCGTCTGCACTAGTTTGGCCAGGAGGGATTAGACCTCCCAGCGTGGTCACTGACAGATGGTTATCTGATCAACTCAGCTCTCAATTAACATAAGTAAAAGGGGATCATGGGGGACCAATGGGTACCGATTAGGCATTCTTTGCTATATAGAGGGCGCAAGTAGCTACAAGTAGTGCAGTGGGGCTTTATAGACCGTTTGAAAATGCTGTTAGATCTGTCTGCTATCATAGCAATATGAAACTTCTATTTTAGTTATGGTACAGTTTGTTTCCCACAATTGAAGTATGATGACAGTTGGAACAAGTATTTACATTCAAAAAG
The DNA here is from genome assembly GCA_037976565.1 of Mesocentrotus franciscanus. NCBI lineage: Eukaryota > Metazoa > Echinodermata > Echinoidea > Camarodonta > Strongylocentrotidae > Mesocentrotus > Mesocentrotus franciscanus. The sequence continues at coordinate 41,032,942 of CP137669.1, read as the reverse complement.
TAGTTACGGAGAAGCAGTAAAGGTATTTTATTATTACGATACTGTACATATTTGCTCCATTTGTTATCCTGGTATTATTCTCCTTGTACTGTTCTGAGTATTCAGGCAGTAGCCTAGACCATTCTCTATATCATGCTTTTACTGATCAGACAGATGATTTGATTTTGCATTAACTTCATACCTATAATTGCCTTGGCATAACTGTAAAATAACTTAAATAACTTAAATAACTCCGAAATATTTCTATATCGAAGAAGATACAAAGAGAAAGTGTACTGTCCTGAATAATGGTGATGATGATGATAACAATGACACATGTTATTGGATCTATAATGTCCATTTTTCCTTGGATACAAAGTGCGATACTTGTTTTATCAATTTTAGTTTGCTTACTGCAATGTAGTGCCACAAAAAGACTTGTCCGGAATGCAAACTGCATAATTGTTGAAAATCATAATTTTATCAAACAGAGGTAGAACAACATTGTTAGGATATGGAGCTGGGAAATGCTTATACCATCTCGATGAAGCTTATTATCAGCTAAAGTTTCATTCAGATATATCAAAAAAGAACTTTTGATTAACAAACATCACTAACTATCATGTATTTTGCATTCGGGATGCGTCTTTTTGTACCACTTCATTTCTCTATGCTACCTTACCTACTCATATCTGTAATACCACATACAAGACAAGGAATGTAGTCATCAGGCAAGATAGTTGTTTTAATTAAATTTACTTTTTTTATTTGATGGTCTTGGTCTTTTGCAGAGGAATGAAGATGGCCAAGTTATGCTTTGAGTTGAACTCACAACCTGTTGGACTCCAGAGGGTCGGGAAGAACATCATCGTTGGGTGTATGGATCAGACGTTACAGTGCTACTCCACCAAGGTAAATATATATATACTCTCTCTATTTATAGAGTATCTTTGGAGCTGCGCAGGTTGTGAATATGTTTGTGAAACTTGAGTTCTAACACTTCTACAATATAACTAGGGGCCTGACCGGTGAGTCCTTTATAGACAATCAACGGAATCTTAAATGATATTGTTCCACTTTCCGGTAGCCTTTGCAGCTCTCTGAAAAGAGGGGTGATCCATAAGAATTTGTATTAGTCTTGAGTGGGTAAATCACAGGTATTATAAACTTCAATGTTTATCCAAACATGTCTTTTCTCCTTTTCTTCTATTTCAAGCTTTATCTCGTTTGTCCTTTTCATTTCCCTGTCTACTTTCCATTTCATTGTTGAATTGTTTGTGCAATGACATTCCTACTGTGTATATTACTGTGCATATTACTGTATTTTATTTAACAAATTGTCAATGTATTGTATTTTAATGTAATTTTTAATCTTTTGTAAATTCAATTTTGTTTCAGCCTTTGGCTGCTATTTTGAATGTATGTTTTTTAATCAATAAACCAATTCAAATCAAATCAAATCAAATGTATGTCTGAATACAGGGTAAGAAGCTGTGGACAGTGTACCTTCCTGCTGCTATTACAACCATGGATCTTATGGATCATAGACAGAAGGGATTCAAAGCAGTCATGGTGGCTCTCAGGAATGGTGAAGTACACGTCTACAGGGATAAATTCCTCATTAACTCTATCAAAACAGAGGTGAGTTTACTTAGGAGAAAGGGTCACAGTCATCTCTTATCTTTCATTCTTTTGAATTGAGTGTCACCAAAGTTGCAGTGAGCTTTTTTTCTTGAAACATGGTATCATTCTTGTTTTATTGTATCCCCCGGCAGTATGCTGGTGGGGTACTTTGGATTCAGCAGCGTTACGCCGCCGCCGCCGCCGCGTCATATTTCTTGTGTGCGCTCTAACTACCACATTCCTTTACGGATTTCTTTCAAATTTTGAATGGAGATGTATCTTGGTACAATCTACACATCTACACTTTTGGGTGATGCTGCCCTCATTGTTCCGTCTTTTATATGGTCAAAGGTCATATGTCTTTTATGCGCTCTAACTGCCACATTTCTTGACAGATTTCTTTCAAATGTTGTATGGAGGTGTGTCTTAGTACATCTACACACATATTGTTTTGGTGATGCTGCTCCTAGTCTTGACAATAGTCCAAGCCACTAGTGGCAATCTCTGCATCATCCTTTTGTTTCAGGGAGGGGAGAGGGGATCTTTGTCCCTCCTTCGAACATAAGGATGACACAAAATTGCTGCCACTGCCGGGGGATACATTCGCATAACGCGGCAATACAGATTGCAATATTTCTAGTTTGAATTAATGTATATCAGAATTAAGTTTGCTTCAAGGGGCATCTTAACAGTTAGGATTTCAGAGTTATATACCACTTTTGACAGAGTTTAAATTCAATCCAAATTTAAAGAGTTTACTTTGAAGATATAGTAGTCCCTGTTAACCTGTGTTCACATATATGATTTTGAGTTCAATCCAATTGTTGGAGTTTGGTTTTGAGAAATGGTATTTCAGGTATGATATTAATATTCAGATTTATTATCTTCCATTATTTTAATGATGAGAAAGGTTATGCATCTTGCTTTATTCATGTGTATTTCATGTGTGTATCTCTGTGTAGGACATCATCACTGGTCTCAAGTTTGGACGGTTTGGTCGTGAGGACAGCACCCTGGTGATGAGCACCAAGCGAGGAGGTCTCATGGTCAAGATCCTCAAGAGAAATGCAATCTTTGAAGACAAAGACTCGGTGAGAGGCCCTCCAGCTTCACAGCAACAGAAGCTCAATGTTCCCAAGAAGACCAAGGTCTTTGTAGACCAGACTATGAGAGAGAGGGAACATGGTGTCTGTAAGTAATTCAAGGTTGTGCTGTTAACCCATCTCTCTATCCTCCCTCACTCCTTTGTGTTAAGATTTCTCCTAGTATATTCTTAAACAAAGCATGGAAGATAATAATAAATCTGGATTTATATAGCGCTTAATACAAAATACCATCTCTACCGTAAGTGCTTTACAGATATTGTTATTACCCCGGTCATTGGATTCATTAATGCGCAGTGTGCACCATCTCCACTCCCTGGGGAGTTTTCCTACCATATGGTCAATGTGAGGGCATATGGCAATTACTATCACAAAGGCTTTTCATCATCCTACCAAGTCCCCATTTCTCTCCAGGGTATGGAGTGGCTAATGCAGATTTATTGCTTTGCCAAAAGACATATTGCAATGTCGTGGATTAAACCCTTGACCTTTGCATTTCCCGTTGACTACCAGAATCTTTAAATTTCTGAACGTGTTCCTATTGATAGATTTAAAAAACAGCCTAATTTAATAATTAGTATACTGTACAGGAGATGACATAATGCAGCATCAAGCACATGGTTTAGAGAATTTAAGTTTGAGCTGTAGGCATGTTGCGTAAAGTGAAGTCAGTTTGGTGTTCCTTTCTCTTTCTCCTCATGCACAATAGATTTAGGCGCCACGGATTTATTCAACTGGCATTCGGAATGTCACCAGAATGCCGCCCTGAGAATCCATTGTTCTCTTAATCGCCATTCCAGCCACGATTTAGAATGCGGTACTTAACGACTCGCTACATCCGGAATTGTGTCAGAATGGGTAGCACTCTGAATGGGTAGCATTCTGGAATGCTCCCCCAGAATTGTCCATCCAAACAAAGACTAGATCGGCAGCGCGACTACTGTCTTTTATTTATTTATAATTGCTTTCGCTTCTCTAGCGCCGTTGATATTGGCATTCATTTTCTTCATTCATTTCTAACTCTCCGTCGGCTTCCTTTTTGTCATAAAAGCCGGTGGCATCAGCGATATTTAATTTTTTTCGCTTCTCTCTCCCGCGATCTGTCTCTCTTTCATTCATTTTCTTCATTCATTTCTAACTTTCCGTTGGCTTTACTTTTTGTAATGAAAATTATTTTGTTGCCGATACGGAGGTCTAAAAACAATAATTATTGGCGGGACTTTGTTGCCGATACAGAGGTCTAAAAACAATAATTATTGGCTGGACTTTGTTGCCGATACGGAGGTCTAAAAACAAAAATTAATGGCTTGACTTTGTTGCCGATACGGAGGTCTAAAAACAATAATTAATGGCTTGACTTTGTTGCCGATACGGAGGTCTAAAAACAATAATTAATGGCTTGACTTTGTTGCCGATACGGAGGTCTAAAAACAATAATTAATGGCTTGACTTTGTTGCCGATACGGAGGTCTAAAACAATAATTAATGGCTTGACTTTGTTGCCGATACGGAGGTCTAAAAACAATAATTAATGGCGGGACTTTGTTGCCGATACGGAGGTCTAAAAACAATAATTAATGGCTTGACTTTGTTGCCGATACGGAGGTCTAAAAACAATAATTAATGGCTTGACTTTGTTGCCGATACGGAGGTCTAAAAACAATAATTATTGGCGGGACTTTGTTGCCGATACGGAGGTCTAAAAAAAATAATTAATGGTGGGACTTTGTTGCCGATACGGAGGTCTAAAACAATAATTATTGGCGGGACTTTGTTGCCGATACGGAGGTCTAAAAACAATAATTAATGGCTTGACTTTGTTGCCGATACGGAGGTCTAAAAACAATAATTATTGGCGGGACTTTGTTGCCGATACGGAGGTCTAAAAAAAATAATTAATGGTGGGACTTTGTTGCCGATACGGAGGTCTAAAACAATAATTATTGGCGGGACTTTGTTGCCGATACGGAGGTCTAAAAACAATAATTAATGGCTTGACTTTGTTGCCGATACGGAGGTCTAAAAACAATAATTATTGGCGGGACTTTGTTGCCGATACGGAGGTCTAAAAACAATAATTAATGGCTTGACTTTGTTGCCGATACGGAGGTCTAAAAACAATAATTAATGGCGGGACTTTGTTGCCAATACGGAGGTCTAAAACAATAATTATTGGCGGGACTTTGTTGCCGATACGGAGGTTTAAAAACAATAATTAATGGCTTGACTTTGTTACCGATACGGAGGTCTAAAAACAATAATTAATGGCTTGACTTTGTTGCCGATACGGAGGTCTAAAAACAATAATTAATGGCTTGACTTTGTTGCCGATACGGAGGTCTAAAAACAATAATTAATGGCTTGACTTTGTTGCCGATACGGAGGTCTAAAAACAATAATTATTGGCGGGACTTTGTTGCCGATACGGAGGTCTAAAACAATAATTATTGGCGGGACTTTGTTGCCGATACGGAGGTCTAAAAACAATAATTAATGGCTTGACTTTGTTACCGATACGGAGGTCTAAAAACAATAATTAATGGCTTGACTTTGTTGCCGATACGGAGGTCTAAAAACAATAATTAATGGCTCGACTTTGTTACCGATACGGAGGTCTAAAAACAATAATTAATGGCTTGACTTTGTTGCCGATACGGAGGTCTAAAAACAATAATTATTGGCGGGACTTTGTTGCCAATACGGAGGTCTAAAACAATAATTATTGGCGGGACTTTGTTGCCGATACGGAGGTTTAAAAACAATAATTAATGGCTTGACTTTGTTACCGATGCGGAGGTCTAAAAACAATAATTAATGGCTTGACTTTGTTGCCGATACGGAGGTCTAAAAACAATAATGAATGGCTTGACTTTGTTGCCAATACGGAGGTCTAAAAACAATAATTATTGGCGGGACTTTGTTGCCGATACGGAGGTCTAAAAACAATAATTAATGGCTTGACTTTGTTGCCGATACGGAGGTCTAAAACAATAATTAATGGCCTGACTTTGTTGCCGATACGGAGGTTTAAAAACAATAATGAATGGCTTGACTTTGTTGCCAATACAGAGGTCTAAAAACAATAATTAATGGCTTGACTTTGTTACCGATACGGAGGTCTAAAAACAATAATTATTGGCGGGACTTTGTTGCCGTTGACGGACATTTGAAACCACGCATATCTGATCAATCGCCAGCACTCTCGGGCGTGTTTTTTTAACCAGGATCCGAGACATTCCAGAATGTCCCAAATTCTGGACGTATTCTGGAATGCGCCATTATTCTCTAGACAATAGGCGCCGATCGCATCGATTTTTTGAGAATGCGTCTAGAATGAGGGCATTCTGGAATCATTCCAGAAAGCTTAATGAGGGCATTCTGGCCACATTCCGAATGCCAGTTGAATAAATCCGTGGCGCCTTAGTGGAAAAGCACTCTGCCTTATGGATTTGATGTAAAAAAGAATCATGTCAGAAATCCATAACCTAGGTGTTCAATACTTTTCTTATAGAGAATAGTGTGAAAGTATATCTGTCTTTAATCAAGCATCAGAAACGGGATGACTAAAAAAAGGTAGAAAGATAAAGGATAATTATTTATCAGAATATTAATCACATTTATGTCTTTTACTCTTGTGTGTTTTGAAGCTATGCATCGGATGTTCCAGCATGACTTGTATCGATTACGACTTACCACAGCAAGAGCCTTTGTGAAGGCTCTAGATTCAAGCCTCACACCAGTCTCCACTAACCCTAATGAACCCATCAAGCTTGCAGCACAGGTGAGGTTCAACATGTATGGGTCTGATCAGGACAATTATCCCCTTGATTATTCCTTTGTACACTCCCATACCCTGAACAGTTACTCCCAAAGGACAAACACAACTTCCAAACTATCCCATTGAAATCTACCCTCTCCCCTAGGAAATTAACACCCAGGAAACTACCTACTTGATAACTCCCCCTAACCCTCCCCCCACACTTTATTTTAGTAGTGCGCCCTATAATAGAGGGTAGTTGTGAGGGTATAATTGTCATATGAGGCTAGTTTTATTAGGGGACAGTTTTCAGGAATGTAGATGTTCAGAGGATGGTAGAGCAAGCGATAGTTATCCTAGAATCAATGGCCCAAATTCTAACCTGATGTTCGGTTTAAGCATTTATTTAAAATTTGGTTGAACAAAGGAAGAGATGATATTAATTGGAAGACGGTATTCTACCTGTGCATGTCATTGATTCATGTCTCCAATTCCTAGTTCTCTCGCAAATTGCAATGCAATGTGTAGAAATGTCAAAGTGCATAGCTTCCTAACAAAGTATGAAACTGTCTTTCAAATAATACCATGTTTTTTACCGTAATGTTAGACTGAGGGTTGGGTTTAACTGAATTAGTAGAATGCTTTATACCAATGGATTTATAAAAATTCAAAGACTTTTAGGCTAAGTTATTGTTCAGTTAAGGGTCATTAGATGAACAGACTGGCATCACTGATAGCTGAAGAAAAATTTTCATACTGATTGTGAGTGCTAGTGTCTCTTACATTTTTGTCAAGTCAGAAATATTTTGTTTAAAATAATGCGAGGGATTTTGATGACAACACAGTTTTCTTACAGTATACATTCTGAATATCAACCTGTAATAAAGCTGGACACTCATTTTTGTTGGAGAGAATTTAGCATTGGTAAGGTTATATGGATAAATATTTTGGCCAACATTTTTAAGAACAAGATGAATTGTGATGAAACTATTTTGTGGTAATAAACAATACATGTATAGTAAATATTGAGTATTATTCTATTACCGGGAAGAAACTTCTAAAAACCTAGTGTTATGAATATAATTACAGTTTTTATGCCTCCGCTACAACGTAGCCGGAGGCATTATGTTTTCTGGTTGTCCGTCCGTCCGTACGTACGTACGTACGTACGTACGTACGGTTCTCGTGATCGCGTTATCTCAAGAACCAATTGATGGATTACCGCCAAACTCGGGTCATGTATGTATCTTGCAGAGGTAATGAAGTGATTAGATTTTGGGGTCATGAGGTCCAAGGTCAAAGGTCACAGGGCCCATTATGTATGCAAAAATAGTTCGTGATCGCGTTATCTCAAGAACCGATTGATGGATTACCGCCAAACTCGGTTCATGTATGTATCTTGCAGAGCTAATGAAGTGATTAGATTTTGGGGTCACGAGGTCCAAGGTCAAAGGTCACAGGGCCCATTATGTATGCAAAAATAGTTCGTGATCGCGTTATCTCAAGAACCGATTGATGGATTACCGCCAAACTCGGGTCATGTATGTATCTTGCAGAGCTAATGAAGTGATTAGATTTTGGGGTCACGAGGTCCAAGGTCAAAGGTCACAGGGCCCATTATGTATGCAAAAATAGTTTGTGATCGCGTTATCTCAAGAACCGATTGATGGATTACCGCCAAACTCGGGTCATGTATGTATCTTGCAGAGCTAATGAAGTGATTAGATTTTGGGGTCACGAGGTCCAAGGTCAAAGGTCACAGGCCCCATTATGTATGCAAAAATAGTTCGTGATCGCGTTATCTCAAGAACCGATTGATGGATTACCGCCAAACTTGGGTCATGTATGTATCTTGCAGAGCTAATGAACTGATTAGATTTTGGGGTCACGAGGTCAAAGGTCAAAGGTCACAGGGCTCATTATGTATGCAAAAATAGCTCGTGATCACTTTATCTCAAGAACCGATTGATGGATTACCGCCAAACTTGGGCCATGTATGTATCTTGCAGAGCAATGAACTGATTAGATTTTGGGGTCACGAGGTCAAAGGTCTAAGGTCACAGGGCTCATTATGTATGCAAAATAGCTTGTGATCACGTTATCTCAAGAACCGATTGATGGATTACCGCCAAACTTGGGTCATGTATGTATCTTGCAGAGTCAATGAACTGATTAGATTTGGGGATCACGAGGTCAAAGGTCACAGGGCTCATTATGTATCTCAAAATAGCTCGTGATCGCGTTATCATTAGAACCAACAGATGGATTACAATCAAACTTGAATTTTAAAAATTGCTTCCATTTTGGTTTGTAAAATTGCTCTATGGCGGAGGCATCATTTTCGACTGCGCGCAGTTGAAGTTCCATCTAGTTACCACATGATATCACTGTTGCTGTCATCTTTGCTATCATTGTGTTGATTGTCTCTACCACCATAGATCCAAGGTATAGGACCAACATTCAAGTTGACAGTGAGCTTACAGAACACCTCCCTGAGCAAACCATCGATGGGTCTCCTCATAAGTTTCCTGTATGATGAGAAACTCTACTCGCTACAGAAGACTATGATTGCTGTAAGTATACTCTCCCTCTTCTCAGGACTGGGCTACATTTTCAAAATCATATTACTGGCTATGAATCAGTATTAAGTGTATTTATGATACAATGCTGTAGATGAATATACTCATGCTCACTATCATCCCTGGGAAGGTACTCCCACTTTAAGAAATAGCCGTCATTTACAATCAATTATTTACTCAGACCTTAATCTAATGCTTTTCAATAAGGAGGTGAGGTGAGTTGGCCCAGTTTGTAAAGCATCTGCCTGTCAAAGCAAAGATCGTGGGTTCAATTCTAACCCAGGCAGATGACTGAAGTCTGCATGGTATGTTAGCATGCCCCTCCCCTGTTTCATAGATGCAGGCTAGGTTACGTGGAAAACACTACATCCCTCGGATAGGATGTTAAAAGGAGGCCCCATGTAGAGGAAGTCACCACATTTGCATGTTAAGAACCCACTGCACTATTCGTATAAGAGTAGGGGGAAACCCCGGTGTAGTGGTCCACCTGCACACCCCCAATCAGTTATACCGGGAGAAGAGACCTGCGGGTTACAGAGATTCAGTTCGCTTTAAGCCGCCTCCCAGGAACAGGCCAAATACCTAATAATAATAATAATAATGATAATAATAATAATAATAATGTTTATGTTTTAGGTACCTCTTCTTGTCCCCGGCCTGAACCACACATTACTATTCGTATAAGAGTAGGGGGAAACCCCGGTGTAGTGGTCCACCTGCACACCCCCAATCAGTTATACCGGGAGAAGAGACCTGCGGGTTACAGAGATTCAGTTCGTTTTAAGCCGCCTCCCAGGAACAGGCCAAATACCTAATAATAATAATAATAATGATAATAATAATAATAATAATGTTTATGTTTTAGGTACCTCTTCTTGTCCCTGGCCTGAACTACACATTTGAGACACTGGTAGAATGCATGAGTGATAAAGGCATAGCAGACGTTGTAAAGGTAAGGAAAATAATACCAAAATAGAATATTGATTCTGCTTGTACCTGTAATAATTATGTCAAACACACTTCCTCTATACATCTCTTCACTCTTTCAGCAACAGAGAGCATCACTTTGATCTACATCTGCTCATTCTATTCTAATTCCCAAATCCTGAAAACAGGCTGGCTTTAATTCTTCTCATCCATTGTATCGAACAAACTCTTGAGCATTTCTAAGAAATAGTACTTCACTTGACATCTTCAAAAAAACATTTGAAGACATGCATCTACAATTCTTCTTTATTTATCTTTAGACTAAGGGACAGCTTCTTCTATCCTCTGGAAAAAGCTGTATATAAATACAGTTATTAGTAGTATTATTATCAAAGGAATTGCTGGTCAATGTATTTTGAGTTGTAAATTTGAATTTGTAAATTGTGTAAACTATTTATATTACATCAAGGATTTCCTGTTTTCCTGATGAATTTCACAAGCCGTTTATCATTGATATTACTACCTTTCAAATGTACAGAGGAGAACTGAGAAAAGATAATGTATAGATACGAATATTAGAAATAAATGAATAACAAGTAAATTTTAAAACCCAAACTTTCTTCAAAGTTTCTTCAAATGCATCAAGCTAGAGTTTGATGTCAAAGGAATGGTGGTTACGGGGCCGAGCTTTCCTTTAGAGAGTTAGACATTAGACTATTGTGTCAAGCTTTCTTGAATTGAACTGAATTCTTGAAGCATTGGGTCTTCTTGTGTGCTTTTTTTCTGAAATCTTGGTGATATTTGATAACTCTTTTTGTATTTTTTTCTTTGCAAGGTGTTTGTGGTGAAAGAAGGCAGAAGCACTCCTATCATCACAGCTGTGATCAACATGCCTGTCAGTGAAACTATGGTGGTCGTATGAAGCACATGCAGTCAGGAAGGAGATGGAATCCAAGACCCTGATAACTATAGGAGCTACCAGGGAGATAAAAATGTAGACAACGTCCCTGAAGAGTGTTTCCCATAGAATTCCTTTTGCATAAATATGTAGGATTAAGTATGACAGCCTACTCCCTGAAGTTTTCTCTTCAAATTACTCTTATAGCTATTTGTTACCCATGCTGAGGAGACTTAGTACTCTATTTGTGAAATCCTCTTTGTTTTGTAAAGTACTATGATCACTGTTAAGAAGTGGAAATACACATATTATAGAGAAACTAATTGTTACATTCTATAGAAAGGAAGACACTTCTCAGCCTGCTCAGTATACTACCATGTTGAAATCTGTAGAGGATTTTGTGTTGCTGTGGATATTCCAACTGGCTGTAGATAACCTGGGCCCAGTTATATAAAATTTATTATGAACAACTTTAATTACAGTAATTATGTAAGTTGTGAAAGTCACTGCAGTGGATCGGGTCTCAGCAAATAGCATTGTATTCTGAATGTATATATTGAATTGTATTGTATTTTACCTTGTATTGCCATACATAAGGTATGTACATGTACATCCCATGTAATTCAACTGTGAAGCTGCCATTTGATTTTTAATAGTACCCTTTCAATCAATCAATCAAACAGTTGTTACTTGATAGCACATTTTATGAAACAAGGTCCAGTGCCTCTGACACAGCGCTCGGAAACTGACTGCACAATTAGTTGATTATACATAGGGATCAATTGTGAAAATGCAATCAATGACTAACTTCCATGTATCCTGGTGTTACAGAGTTCAGGTCTATCCCATTCATTGGGTCTCACTGTAATAAGGAGATAAATCATTGGCTGGGAGATAACTTTAACATTAAATATCAAGATGAGTTCTGGTCATGTGATTGCATTGTAAAAGAAACTAAGTGGAAGTGATTGGAAAAGGTTGATCATGTAGCAGATAAATACTGTAAGGTTTAGAATCATCAAACTGATATGAAACTGACCCAGTTTTGCTACAAGTCACATGCACTTTACACATGAATGTGTATATGGGACTACACAAACATGTGACATGAAAGTGTGGTCCACAACCATTATATTAGCTCTTACTTGTCTTATTTTTAATATGAAGTGATTTGAAGAGCCATCTTTTCCAGGGGACATTTGGTGCTTTGATACACTAACATAAAAAGAATGAAAATGCTCACAAATTATTTTTCAATTTTCCCAGTACTCTACTTTCTCTTTAAAGGGATCCAGTAACTTTGTCTCAGATTCTGAAACAAAATCCTGGATTTAGCTCATGCTGCAATGATAATTATAAATCTTTAGGTCAGTCAGGAACCCCATGACTTTTACAAGCCGATCGCTTGTCTGATTATCAAGATATTTATGATTGGAAATCGAAACCAAATTTTGCGTTTTCCTAATGGTTTTTATAACACTACAGTCTATTGGGGAAAACGAGTATGGTAAAACTGATCACTCAAAGATTTTTACTTTTTTGAGGCACTTCTTGATCATTTTGAATCGTGATTTTTTTTAGGGCTTCAATATTACACCATATCACAGATGCTGATAACATGTAGGGCCATGCATCTCAGATTTAACATTGTTAAATGATACCTTTAACTCTTATCCTTTACCCAAGAGTTAAGCCCTTCTATCCCTTAGCTGGTAGAGTAATGCATGAATAAGTGTTTGTACCGAAATCAGAAATGCTGTCCATGATGGCATGTGTGGTGTATAAACAAAGAAGACTACCGGGGGAGTGGACGAATACAAATCATATGACCAGATGTGTGTAGTGAAGCTTTGGGCTTGAGCTAGTATCTCGCTGGCCTGCGACGTCTCGCAACAAGTTGGAGACACAAAATTGCGACAACTTTCACTTGGAATCACACTGAATTGGTAATTGGTACATGGTGAACAAATGGTATGAATATTCCCCAGAGAGTGGAGTGTTGCACACTGTGCGAGAATGAATCAAATGACCGTGGTTATAGTTTCTGTAAAGCACTTAGAGACAATATTTCGTATTACCGGGTAAGCTAGCACTATATAAATCCAGATTTATTATTATTTATTAAGAGGCCACAGTTTATACAAGGAGCATGTGATCATGTTCTTGATGTTCAAGCTAAATGCTCAATGTCTGTCTTTCTGTCTGTTCATTTGTGTTACATCAGAAGGTTTTTTAGTTTGGGTCTTGAGAAAGTTGAAATAAATCTCCTACATAAACCAAATCTGAAAACTCTCAAAGTAGAAAATACAATAATTTGATAGGAAATATTTGAAATGATGTGTATACATGTAGATTATCTTTAAAGAATTATGATTCTCAGCTTATCATTCATATTCATAATCTGGGTTATGAGCTGAGAATTATTATTGGGAAAGCTTGATCTGTTTTTATTGAAGTAAAAATCTTGCTCCACGTGATTATGTTTTAAAGCAAATTTGGGGTCTTTATGACTCTGCTATGCTATGAAGAAGCTTGATGTAGAAACTATGATTTAGGGTTATCAATCCGTCCATATAATGCACATGTATTTAAATAGTTTGATTAGACTCGGAACCTATAGATACTTGTATTAATGTGTATTTAGCAGGTGATAATCCATTTGAATCTACTCTTATATGCTCCAAATATTGTATGTAGCAATAACCTTTGTACTATCAGAAATATTCATTGTTATTGTGAATCCCAATTAAGAATAATCCATTAATTTCAAGACAATATGAAATTAGATCCTTGAACTCATTACCATTGCCATATTCCTATCATGTGTTGGAAGTACATGTGCCAAGATTTGGGATATTTTCATCTTGAGGGATTGTTTGTATGTCATTACATGTTTTTCGTATTTTAATTCTTCAGTATGCTTGCTTTGGTTATGATTGATAATGTATCCATCTTTCAAGTAGGTTGTGATAAGTTCTGTATTCACATTTAAGTCAAATTATTGCAGTACTGATTTTGCTCCCTGTCTCTAGTTTCAGTCAGAGTTCTTCATGAAATTCCCACAAATTAGTCAATTTTGATATTAATGTGAATTTTGTGTGCGCATTTAGTATGTTAGATATTTATTTGCTCGAGATTATATTGTGTTAATATTGTATATTGTATTGCATTTGTAAATATATATTTCACAATCTTTAGAATGTATATATTGATTGATCATATAATTGATATGAAGAGATTAAAAACTTCTGACTAAATTCATAATCTGTTGTGGATGGTAATTTTGTCATTTCATACTGTTGAATACCAGCCAAATAATGATTAATAAATGAACAACTGACTGTTGTGAGACAGCTCATCGCGATTGAATTGTAAAAGAACTTTAGAGTAGAAATGTGACATAAGAATGATAGATATTTGTGAACTAAATGCCACCACCATATGACATCTAAACAGGATTTTTGTTAATTGCATATTATTCAAAGGTATCAATTCTGAAACACACACAAACAAAAAACAAAACAAAAAATAAAACGCATAAAAGCATAAAAGCCAAACAGAAACACAAAGACACCCCCACCCCCAAACCCCCACAGTACCGTACCATTGATAATTCCAGAGTTGCATGTATTCATGTTTGACGATTATGTTGAATATATTTAGTAAAATTTTATTTTGAAAATACAATAAAGAATGAATCACAGCTGCTGTTTGATATATGGGCCTAACTTCTACATTATATAATTTGAATTGTGCATTTGCCTATTGCATTGAAGTAGGGAAGCACATATGGTGGGGTGGCTTAGGGTAAACATTTTCAATCGTTGCCACTGATAAGACGTTTTATGAAACAGGGTACCAACATGCCCAATGTAAGCCTGCTGTTATTTAAATTCATATAATTTTATGTAATAATTTGCTGTATGTGTCAGGTTCCCAGCTAATCAAACTCCAAACAACCCCTGTCTTAAAGCGGGTACACTGGCTCCCAGTCCAATCACGCATAAATGTCAAAATACTATTACTGACCTTTCAGTATCTTATTTTAATTGGCCCCTGAATATCTGAATGAGTACTTGATAAAGTATACACCCTCATGCAATATGAAATAAGCTCATAAAAAAATCTCTGGAAATGTCCAGTTGTTCAGACCAAGTTTTACGGGGAGCTGTCGTTTATTATGCCCCTGCGCTTTGGAACACCATCCCGTATCATTATGAAGGAAGCATCCACAAGTTATGAGTTTAAAAATCTTCCTAAAACACACCTGTTTAAACAGCATTTTGACTGAGTAACAGTAGGGCATTTACAGCACCTATTTCTCCCTTTTATATATTTCTTCCTAAGCGCATAGAAACGCGACGACAATGATACGCGTCATAAAACTAAAAGCACTATAGTATTTATTTACAAAGTGTAGCGGTACCTATTGATATTGATATTGATATTCTTTTCTTCTTGCTTGCCATCCGATTGCATTGTATGCATGCGTGAATTTGAATTGCTATTGAAATTGTAAATGCATACCAATGCCAAATTGGCAGTAATTTGGAGTTGAACGATATACAACTCTTGTTAGTAGATAGTGACGTATTGGTCTTCTTCCGACAAAGTTTTCATCACGAAGGAGTCTCTACGCTGTCAACGTTTGGAATTTACATTACGAAGGTTAGAATAGCAGCTGACATGTAGCTTGTGTGTCGCTTTGATAGCGTATAAAAAAAGGATTTTAAACGGTGAGATAAGTGAGATAAAAGTGAGATAAAATGTAAAGGTCTAGAGAAGAAACGAGTGTATGTGGGTAGACCAGCGTTTTTCAACCGGGATGCCGCAGGAGATCTTTAGGGGTGCCGCGAGAGAAATTTAGTAATATAGTATTATTTTTATTCTGGAATAACGTCAATTTTGTGAATATAAAATATTAGAAAGCACTATTATTTTCATGAGGAGATAACAGTTTTAAGAATAAAGTGGCCTTCAAGTTTAGACTGCACCATACTCCATGTGCCAAGAAACAGTAAAGCCGGTGATAATGCTTTACAGGCCTCTGGACCACGACCCTGGAATGCCTTGTCACGATCTGTCCTTCTGTCTCCTTCATCAGATGTTTTTAAGAAGGCTCACGAAAATCCCCTGTTCAGTGATAATTATTATTTTGTTCTACTTGTATCTCAATTTGTTTGAACTGTATGAAGCGCTATATAAATGAATTTATCATTATTAAAAATGATATGTGTACAAATTTGAATGTTTGTATTGATAGCAATCGAACATGTTTAAGCCAATAACAGACGTACATTTTCCATTTCAGCCAAAATGACATCCGACCAGGCCCGTATAATGATCTGGAGCCCACCGAGATCACTCTCGACTTCGTTTGCCCGCTCGATGTCAAGTCGAGGTGATATCAAGGTATTCTGGGAGCCGTATCTAAACTGCTATAGTTACGGTCCGGATAGGACAATCCATTGGGCAGATGATATACCTGGTAACCAGCCATCACCTTTTCCAATTTGTTATGCTATATACTCTTCATACTCTGCCATTTTTCTCATTATTTCTCCCTCGCATTTTCTCTAGTTTTGTTGTTGTTGTTGTTACTGCTACTGGTTGCTATACTTTGTTTTACACATTCGAGTATTGCGTAAAATGTGACAGAAAAAAAAGCGACTGGGAGAAAATGAATGTTTATTTGGATTGAATGTAGTCAATGTGAATTTCCAATAATATACTTCTTCCACGATATCTGGAGGTTAATACGTCCTGATGTTCGTTGACATCATAATGACCCGTATCGATATACCATGGTAAAAGAGCAATGATAAACATACATTGGCTCACAATGCCATCAAGAAAACGAGATTATTACTCGGTGAGTATGTTAAAGGTAATGCAAAGTTTTGGGAAATTCCGAAATTGGATGGATAATAATTCTTTAAATATTTGATATATTTGGATGCCCCTGTGGATGTATTATAAGCACTAAAAAATTTAGCCCCTAAAACACTTCTGCTTTCGAGCAAATTGAATAATCAACATTTACCGGTGCTCCCGGTAAATTTCAAATATTTCAAATAGCGCCTAAGGCCATTCCATGGTAGCTGTGACCATGAAAATCTCTGAATATGCAGTTCTGATATATTATTTCCAAACGGGAATAGCAAATCGGTCGATTGTAGTCAAGAAACATTGTTTTAAAGCTAAAGTAATATCAGTCTTGAGAGGGCGCTATACAAAGTAAAGAGTTTATTATTTACAATTTCATCACTTTAGACTCGATTTCAACCGCGACAAGGATCATTGAATATTGTAAAATCGCATATGCTTCCAATATGTTCATTTGAACCAAATTCATGACCCCATGCCAAAACTTTGTAATACCTTTAAGAATTGTAATTCTAAATATCTTGTTGTTTATTTTCTTTCTAATTAAGATCTAATTCTAATGTCTCTTAGTCATCAAATTTTTGTAAATTTTCTAAGTTTTGTAGCTTCTCGTTATAAAGGAGTCAGGGCGTCGTTTTCTTTCCTTCCCTTTTCCACGTAAGATAAATGGATTTCGGGTACACTGAATGTTCACAAACCATAGGTTCGGGGAAGGGGGGGGGGGCTAAGATTCACTAATTTCTTTCGGATAACTTGTTGGAATGGTCATGAGATCGAAATAATGAATATTATGCTGGACCTTCGGATTGGTGGATTTGGTGTCTTATGAGTCCACTGACTTCTAGTAGATCTCAGTCAATTGGGTTACACTCTCTCCCTACAAATTATATGATGCAGGAGCTTTTCATTCTGTTTTCGGTAACTTTAAAACAAACTAAGAAGACACGGCCACACAAGCTAAGACAAGCACGTGTAGTGTAGCGCTTGGCCCTATTGTAGGCGTATATCTCCCGCAATATAGACTCGCGCTTACAGATGGCCGGGCCTTTGTATGATAGAACATATAGTATATAGCATATTTGATAATTTGAAATTTTCTCTCCTGTTCTAGGTGTCCTAAATGAGAAATACACCTTCACGATGTCATGGGAGAATCTCATCCGAATTCAAAAGTCGTCTTCGCCAAGTGTATGATCGAGGGAATCACCAGCAACTTTGACGTGGTGGCACCGGGTTACAAGCATACCTTCCTGATAAGGCATCCTCTTAAGATGTTTAGATCTTATGAGAAGCTAAGTCAAGGAGTACTCCCGATCGACTTCAAGAGCTTCAAGAACATCTACCAGAAATTAGAGAAGTTTTACGATCACGTGACCAACGTGCTCGGCCAATCAGCACCGCCAATCATTGATGCAGATGATCTTCTGGCACAACCCGAAGAGGTGCTTCCAAAGTACTGCGAGTCGGTTGGCATTCCGTATACCTCCAAGATGTTAGAATGGGAGAGTATTGAAAACCCTGCACTTCTGAAGTGGGAGTGCATAGATGTAGGGCCTATCTGCCAAAGCAGCTTTACCGAGGGCCTGACACTGTCAGAGGCTTTCACGACTACCGGATTTGGAAATGGCTCGAAGAAAAAGAAGAATATTTCAGAGCAGGAATTTTCAGCAGATGTAAAAGAGTGCGCAGAGCATGCATTGCCGGCGTATGATAGATTGCACAAGCTTCGCATCAAAGTATAACATAATTATGGTCATAATAGAAAGTATATCTACTCATCTATTTATCTGTCAAGGTATCTTCACCCATTTTGGAGTTTGATTGCCACATTTGTCCACAAATCTCTTTTTTCTTCCACCCTCGTACATTCTTTCAGCGTCATTCCACTCCATGTCTCACTAATCCCTTCCCAGTTTTCGCTCTTGGTCTGGTTCCTGTTTTGTTATGTTGTGTCTTCTGTTCCTACTGTTACTTATAACTACATTACAGAATCACAACAACCAATATCGGAGGCTTACAATCTTGAGTTACTTTGGGTTCAGCCATTTAATCTGGATCCATCTTGTGCACTACACTGTGCCTCGCCCCAGATGGCGCTATTCCATAACATCCTCCTTTGTTTATAAAACGAGAGAATTTTAGATGCATTGACAAGATTAAACATCTTCATTTTAACTGAGTCCATTCCGTATTAACTGAGTCTGTTTGCAACTTGTCATTCAGTCCATTTATTACTTTCATACTGAATCCATGTGTTGGGTGTCCATGGTGATACCAAACATAGCGACGCTCACTGTTAAATTGATGAACGAAGCCTTGGCTTTACGAATCGCGACAGCTGGTCTCTGTTGAATAGGAGTTCCGTGGAAATTAACTGCTGTATCCGCTTTCCTTGATATCAGCGACAGTTCGGTTCTTGCATGGATTATGCCCTCTCTATGCACTAATCACTGTATCTCTATAATTCCTTATTTAACTCAACAAAATATTATAAAATCGAGGGGCGACATTTATGTGAATATCTGATTCATTATTTCCTTTAGCCTTTCTTTCCTCCTTTCTCTTCAAACCAAACAATGCAATTTTGCTCCCTCAATTTCACATCCAGTGGCTACCTGAACACCAGTAAACTCTAATTTCTAACATTGTAACAGCTACACTTGTTCCCAAGAAAATGTGCAACAAACAAGAAACTTCCAATTTTGTTTTGGTTTAAATTACCAACAAAATTACATGTTGAAACACATGTGCTCTAATCAATATGTAAATATCTTTGCCAGAATTTGTGGCATCTATATTCCTTGAAGATTTTTTTTTTTTTTTTCTGTTGTCTCCCCTGTACAATATCTCTGTCCTACCCGAGAAAACTAAATCCTTATTTGGGCACATAATCCTGCAAATAACGTGGTTGTCGAACGCGTCTGCCCGATCTAGTCATCCGGGTCTGATGTTCCACAGGGTCCTGTGGGGGGCCCACAGGTCGGTGATCTTGCTCGGGCTCAGGCGTTACCACCAGGTCATCTAGGTCACCATTAGTGTGATGAAAATGCTCGTTGGTCTTCCTCAGATGACGCCTATTTCGACGATAAGTGACGCCGTCCTCTGTGCGAACTGTATATGATCTTGGTTGGGCAGCACGGTCCACCACTACAGCCTTCCTCCAGCGTTGATGCCGACCACCAGGCGGCTTCATGCGGACATGATCTCCAGCTTTCAGGGCCTTGAGGTCTTGGGCACCTCTGTTGTAGTAGCTAGCTTGTCTTTCTTTACCTGCTCTCAACTCATCTCCTACCTCTTTCTGTATTTCAGGTTTGAGCAGCCTCTGAGTTGTTGGTAGCCTTGTCCTAGTACGCCTGTTCATTAGCCTCTGCACTGGACTGCTGCTCATACCAGGTGTTGGGGTATTTCGATAGGCTAGTATGCCTAGGTAAGGGTCAGCTCCTGCTGCCTTTGCCTTTTTCAGTACTGTTTTCGCCACCTTCACGCTGCTTTCCGCCTTACCATTGCTCTGGGGATAGTACGGTGACGATGTCAAATGTTCAAATTGCCATTTCTGGGCAAATCTTTTGAACTCCTCAGCTACAAACTGTGGTCCATTATCAGTTATCAGCTGCTCTGGTATGCCATGTCTTGCAAAGTGGCCTTTCAACTTCTGGATCACATTGAATGTTGCCGTCTTCTCCAAATAGTCTATTTCCCAATATCCTGAGAAATAGTCCACTGTTATCAGGTAGTTCCGTCCATCCAGATGGAACAAATCTACACCCACCTTCGCCCATGGCCTCTCTGGAATGTCATGGGACTGTAGTGTTTCCTTGGTTGTTCTCTCCCTTGAGCTTGGCAGATGTCACATTTCTGAACACTGTCTCTAATTTCTACACTCATTCCAGGCCAGTACAGACATTCCCTTGCCCTTCTCAGACAGCCATTTATACCGATGTGGGAATCGTGAACTCGTGCTATCATGTCCCGTCTCCTGGCTCTAGGAATGATCACTCTCTCCTCTGAATATTAGATCATCTCCGATACTGATCTCGTCTCTCACATGGAAATATGAGATAAGCTCAGGGTCCACATCCTTCTTATTCTCTGGCCAACCTCGTTTGACCATATCTTGCAATCTCTGCATCGTCTCGTCTTTCTGCGTTGCATCCCTGATGTCAATAAGCAGAGGTTGTGATATTGGGATGTGCCTTGCTAGGTTTACCGACTCTAGCTCTCTCATGGTCGTATCAGTCTTGCCAGTCTGAAGATATGCCCTGCTTAGGGTGTCTGCCAGATACATCTCCTTCCCTGGCCTGTATCTTATTATCACATCATAGGTCTGCATTCTCACCAGCATCCTCTGCAATCTTTTGGGTGCTCGATGAAGTGGTTTTGTAGTGATAATCTCTAGTGGTTTATGGTCTGATTGCACATTCACTGGCCTTCCATAGGTGTAGATATGGAACCTCTCTAGACCAAAGACCACTGCCAGTAACTCCTTTTCAATCTGCGCGTACCTTGTCTCGGCATCTGTTAGGGCTCTACTAGCATAGGCAACTGGACGGCCCTCCTGCATCAGCGCAGCACCAAGTCCATTTTCTGAAGCGTCAGCCTGCAGCGTCAACTCCTTGGATGGATCATAGTATTTGAGTACTGGCTCTGCTGTCACCAACCTCTTTATCTCCATCACTGCCTTGTCATGCACCTCTGCCCACCACCAAACTACATCCTTCTGTGTCAGCTTTGGAGTGGCTCACATAGGTCGCTAAGCCCCGGCAGGAATTTACTCAGGTAGTTTACGAACCCTATAAACCGTTGAACTCCTTTCACATCTGTAGGGTTCGGCATCTTTAGGACTGCTTCCACTTTCTTTGGATCTGGTTTCAGGCCTGCAGCAGAGACCATATGTCCTATGAAGGAGACTTCCTTCACCTTAAGCTTCGCCTTTTCTATGTTGAGCTTTAGGTTTCTCTCTCGACACCTGTTCATCAGAGCCCTGACCTTCTCGTCGTGGTCTTCTTCTGCTGCTTCTACGGTCTTTCCTTTTCCAAACACCAGGATGTCGTCAGCAACGCATCTCACCCCTTCTAGGCCCTCCAACATCTGGTTCTGTCGTCGCTGAAACTCTTCAGGGGCCGTGGACAGACCAAATGGCATACGTTTCCATCTATACCTGCCATATGGAGTATTGAATGTCGTCAGCTTAGAACTCTCCTCATCCAGCTCTACGTGCCAAAAACCGTTTTTAGCGTCAAAGGTGCTGAATACCTTGGCATCATTCAGGTCCGAGAGGATGTCTTCGATTGTCGTCATTGGGTAATGACTCCTTTTCAGTCCCTTGTTCAGATCCCTTGGATCCAAACATACTCTCATCTTTCCGTTTGGCTTCTCTACACACACAAGGCTGGATACCCATGGGGTGTGTGTATCTATTGGGACAATGATGTCTGCTTCTGCAAGTCTGTCTAACTCCTCCTTCAGCTTAGTCTGCAGGGCTACAGGGACTCTTCTTGGTGGATGGATCACCGGTGTGGCGTTCTCATCGACTTGCATGTGGTATTCTCCCTCGAATCTGCCAGTCCCTTCAAAAACATCGGCATACTCCGCCAGTAGCGTTTTCTTGCTTAGAGGGCTTTCTTTGTCACTAACCTCCATAATGTTCTCTTGACAGACTTTGATGAGCCCCATCTGCTGGGCTGCACTGCTTCCCAGGATTGGTATGCAGTCTTTCTCCAAGACTATAAACTCAACTCTATACTTCTTTCCATTCTTTGGATTTCTCATCTTTATTTTCGCTTTCCCAAGAGGCACCTCTATTGTTTCGTTGTACATCGACAGCACTAGGTGTTTACTGTCGTCCACTTCCTTAGCATGCATCTTGGGAATTATGTTGCATGTGGCTCCACAATCAACTTGGAATTTCACTTTCTTCCCTTCCAGGATCATGACTGCAAATATCTTCTTTGGGAATTTACTTGTCTCAACTCTGTGCACATGCTCTGAATCCACTTCATCTGGTTGCAGTTCCATTACATGGATTTCATCATAGTACTCTTCATCCGAACTGTCTATGTCTTCCACTGCATGCACAGGTTTCTTCCCTCTCTTTACTTTCCTCTGATCTTTCCACTGATCCTGCTGCTGTGCCCGCCTTTGTTTGCACTGGGTTGAGAAATGATTCTGCTTATGGCAGTTGAAACACTCCTTGCCATAGGCTGGACATTTCTCCTTTTTCTTCTCATGTTTGCGTCCACAGAATTGACACTGAACTGTTGGCCAGTGTGTAGTTCCCTCTTTGCTCACCGCACAAACTTCCTGTCGCTGGTCACCTACCAGGAAATCAACTCTGGCCTTGGAAAGCACGGACGCCTGACAAGCTTTCACACACTTGTCTAAATCAAGCGAAGATTCTCGCAGAAGTCTCTCCCTCAGCATGCCATCTCTGATGCCACACACTATCCTGTCCCGAATCAGTGACTCCTTCAGCTCTCCAAAATTGCAGTGGACCGCCAGCAGCTTCAGTTCGGTGAGGAATGTATCAAAACATTCCCCCCTATCTTGACTTCTAGTAAAGAACCTGTACCTGTCGATGGTCTCATTCCGTACTGGTTGACAATGCTTCTCAAAAGCACTAAGAGCTTGAGCAAGGGTAACTTCCTGTAGAGTCCCATCTGCCGACCTTGTCCCTTCCGGTTTGATTGTCTCATACAGCTCTCTACCCTGTGGACCAACGAGGTACTTGAGCATCTTGATCTTCACCTTGTCCTCTTTCCCTTCCATGCTCAAATCGATATATAGCACAAACTCTTCCTTCCATTGCTTCCACTCCAGCGCCAATGGCAGGGCACTTGCCTCAAAGTTCATCTGTCTTGGAGGTCTCAGCTGCTCCATTTTCCTGATATAATAAATTTCTCTTACTCAGGAAACAATGATACTACTACTTCTGGTAAATCCGGTCACTCACTGCAACTTAACATGTGCACCGTCAATGGGTTGAAAACTGTCTGGTATTTCCGGTCACCCGTACTTCAGCACCCAGTTCCCTGCCGATTCTGTCGGAAATCTCTACTTTATGTCTCCTACAGAGTTCATAGCATCATCATCATAACTCAGCACCATTCAGGACGTCTCAAAGTCAATAACGGCACCAATTATCGGCAATAAGTTCAACTTACAACTCTGCATGTCGGTCAACTTTCGCTGTATCTTATCGCGTATCGGAAGTGCACTCTTCCGTCTCCCGACTTCGTCGTCGTCGTCACTTGAAAACGGTCCAAAATTATCCCGACAAATCCAGTAACTTCAAACTTCTGACACCATGTTTTGTTATGTTGTGTCTTCTGTTCCTACTGTTACTTATAACTACATTACAGAATCACAACAACCAATATCGGAGGCTTACAATCTTGAGTTACTTTGGGTTCAGCCATTTAATCTGGATCCATCTTGTGCACTACACTGTGCCTCGCCCCAGATGGCGCTATTCCATAACAGTTCCTTCTACTTTTCCTTGCAATAAATTGTTCAAGAGATTCTGATGTTTTTTAATGTGGCCAAAGAACTCTCCTGTACACCCAATTTTCGAATGATGTGATTTCCTTTTCCATATTCTTTGTTAATAACCATGTTTCTACTCCATACAATAGAACAGACCAGACATAGCAATTTATAAGTCTCATCCTAAGTTCAATTTTCAACCTTTCTTACTGTAAATATGTCTTTCATTGCCAGGAATGTATTCTGTGTGATTTCAATCCTTCTTTTGATGTCTGTCTCTCATCTGGTATCATCAGTGGTAGTTTGTCCACAGTAGATGTAATTATCGACCTGCTCGATGATATGGCCTTGTAGTTCCAAACAGAGTCTGGGCTTTTCCGCTGCCTTACTGAAAACCAAAGACTTAATTTTCTTAACATTCATATGTAGGCCAAACTCTACACTCTTGACTCTCACAACATCAATAAATTGTTGCTGACGTTCTTCACTTTCTGCCCACAATACAGTGTCATCAGCATAGCGCAAATTATTAATGTTATATACCTCAAAAACTCTTGAATCGTGCCTTAGGTCGGTTAGTCAGTAGATGAATGATAACTTTCTGAAGTTAAATGAAGATAAAACTGAGTACAATAGTTGATTGGATATGCCAGGCAGTTGAGTGAATTTTCTGCACAAAAGATCATCATTGGCAATTTAGAAATAAAATGTGTTAATCAGGTTCGTAATTTCGGAGTTTTGTTTGATGCTGGAATGACCATGAAGTCTCAGATTTCACATATTGTTAGTTCAGCATCAGTCCAAATTCACAATATCTGGAGGATCAGAAAATATCTGAATCAGAAAGCCACTGAGCAGATTGTTCATTCTTTTATTACATGTCGTATGGATATGTGTAATTCGTTGTATATTGGCCTCAAGCCCGTCTGCAACGAGTTCAGAACATGGCAGCTCGGCTCGTGACTCTTCGTAGTAGATCAGACAGTATTTCAGTTATATTTAAATCACTCCATTGGTTATCAGTCTCAAAAAGAATCATGTATAAGCTGTTACTCATTACTTACAGAACACTTCTTCATTCTTCACCCCATTACTTGTATGAGATTTTGAAACCGTACACCCCACAACGGAATTTACGTTCAGGTTCACGGCTACTTTTGTCATTCCATCTTAGCGTTCAGATTTAGAAGCTCAAAGTGAATGCAGAGCATACCTAATATAGAAATGTGATGCTATTGATGTTGAAAAAACATTCGAAAAAATACCCAGGGATTTCCGTTTAGGTTCACGGCTACTTTTGTCATTCCATCTTAGCGGTCAGATTTAGAAGCTCAAAGTGAATGCAGAGCATACCTAATGTTGAAAAAACATTCGAAAAAATACCCAGGGATTTCCGTTTTAGACTTCTCTAAAGTCTTTACAGGGTTGACGCCCTGTTATCGATGTTAGTAGATGTTCTTAGAGTATGATGAGCTTTGAAGAGACTGACGAAGACTGTGGGTAAGTTGTTTGGCAAATTGGCAGTCAG
Source organism: Mesocentrotus franciscanus (assembly GCA_037976565.1). NCBI lineage: Eukaryota > Metazoa > Echinodermata > Echinoidea > Camarodonta > Strongylocentrotidae > Mesocentrotus > Mesocentrotus franciscanus. The sequence goes on along the minus strand of CP137669.1, from coordinate 41,007,180 downwards.
TTTAGTTTTCAGTTTCAGTTTAGTTTTATTTCATATTTCATATTCACATTCATTACATAAATCAAAAGCAATAAACAATACGAATAAAAGGAATTGTTCTTTCAATAGGTGTAACAAAAATATATACAATAATGTCAGGCAATGAAAGTTAAACGAAAATACAGTCGAATTAACATACGGAGATATAAATACAATTGCATGGTATTTTAACTGAAATTAGACAGAAATATTTGTGGTGAAATATGGGGGAATCTAGTAAAAAGCTAGGCTTGTACAATGTAGATTCCCTTTTATAAATAAGAACAGTCTATTGAGCATTAGATTATGTTCAAAATAATCAAAATTAAAGGGAAAAAAGAATGGAAAAAAATACCCCAAAATACCCCAAAAAAAAAAAAAAAAAAAAAAAACACACACGAGAGAGGCGAAAATAAGACGAAGGACAAGAAAAAGAGCCTTTTATATCAGGGAGCCCAAAGGAACATTTTGAATTTGCGTTTAAAGGTATACAGCGAGCCTGTATTAATTACCTCTGATGGGAGTTCATTCCACAATAGTGGTCCGGGGACTATAATTGTATTGTGTGCGAAAGCTGTTCGAGTACGTGGAAGGTGATAAGAATGGCTTTGCCGCGTTGGATAGGAATGAACTGAATAGTTCATTACAAACAAAGAAGACACGGGTTTAGGGAGCTCAAGTTTTTTTAGTTCAAAAATAAATATTCCCAAGTTGAATGAATAGAGTTCATGTTTCTTCAGGAGTTTACATAAGTAAAAGACTGGGGATGTACGGGTTTGATAGCTTGTATTGTTAATTATTCTAATAGCTCGTTTTTGTATAAGAAAAAGTTGATTGATGAGAAATTTGAATTGTTCCCCCACGCAATTATTCCGTAGTTCAAATAAGGTAAGGTTAGTGTAGAGTATACAAAGTAAGCAAGACATGGGTAGGACATTGGATTTTAAATTTGCCGATGAATCCTGTATTTCTCGATATAAGTTTGCTGATATGATTTATGTGTGTTTTCCATGTTAGTTTGTTGTCGATGTATATCCGGAAAAATTTAGTTGTTTCGACTTGAGCGAGAATTAAGTTGTTTAGTAACATTGGTCCCGGTAAATATTGAATTGTATTACTGAATAAAATGAAGTTTGTCTTGTTAATATTAAGTGACAACTTGTTTGAATGGATCCAGTTTATAACAGTATTTAATTCGTGGTTTATTGTATTCAGAAGGATTTGTGAATTTTTATATGAAAGTAAAATGTTTGAGTCATCAGCAAACTAGAAATATCGCAATCTGTATTGCCGCGCAATGCGAATGTGTCCCCCGGCAGTGGCAGCGATTTTGTGTCATCCTAATGTTCGAAGGAGGGACGAAGATCCCCTCTCCCCTCCCTGAAACAAAAGGATGATGTAGAGATCGCCACTAGTGGCTCGGACTATTGTCAAGACTAGGATAGGAGCAGCACCACCAAACCAATATGTGTGTAGATTAGAGTATAATGCATCTCTGTAGAAAATTTGAAAGAAATCTTTTAAGAAATGTGGCAGTTAGAGCGCACAAAAGACAGCGACCAAAGTATGACCTTTGACCCTATAACAGACGGAACACAGGTGGCAGCATCACCAAACACTAAAGATGTGTACATTGTACTAAGACACACCTCCATACAACATTAGAAAGAAATCCGTCAAGCAATGTGGCAGTTAGAGCGCATAAAAGACATATGACCTTTGACCATATAAAAGACGGAACAATGAGGGCAGCATCGTCCAAAAGTGTAGATGTGTAGATTGTACCAAGATACATCTCCTTTCAAAATTTGAAAGAAATCCGTCATGAAATATGACCTGCAGAGCGCACGCTAGACACCCACCAAAATATGACCTTTGACCCTATAAAACATGGGAGACTCGTGGCAGCATCACCAAAAACTATAGGTGCGTAGATTTCACCAACATACACTTCCATACTCAATTTGAAAGAAATCTGTTAAGAAATGTGGCCTATAGAGCGCACACAAACCATCCACAAAAATATGGCCTTTTACCCTATAGAAGACGGAACAATGGGGGCAGCATCACCAAAAGTTATAGGTGTGTAGATTATACCAAGATACACCTCCATACAAAATTTGAAAGAAATCCGTCAAGAAATGATGCAGTTAGACCGCACACTAGAGTGCACATAAGACATCTATCAAAATATGACCTTTGACCCTATAAAAGACGGAACACAAGAGGCAGCATCACCAAAATCTATAGGCTTCTAGATTATACCAAGATACACCTCCATACAAAATTTGAAAAAAATCCGTCAAGGAATGTGGCAGTTAGAGCGCACACAAGAATATGACGCGGCGGACGCGGCGGCGGCGGCGGCGGCGGCGTAACGCTGCTGAATCCAAAGTACCCCACCGGCATACTGCCGGGGGATACAATAAAAGGAAGAAAGATTATTAGAACAGTTCTGGAAGTCGTTGATATAGAGTACAAACAACAACGGGCCAAGTAAAGACCCCTGCGGTACTCCGCATGTAACGCTTTTCATTTAAGATGCCTGACCATTGATATAAACATATTGTTAACGGCCAGTAAGGTAGTTCCTGAACCACTCCAAGGCCTTCCCACGAATTCCGTAATGAGATAATTTATAGAGAAGAACCTCGTGATAGACGGTGTCGAAGGCCTTGGAGAAGTCCAGGAAGATAGTCCGACTGTGTGGGAAAAATCATCCATCAACAATGCATGGATGGTTGAATGTTTTTTCCGAAAGCCAAATTGGGAACTAGACGAAATATTAAACTAATAGGAGTTCTTTTTGGAGAAAGAGGTTAAGAGCGAGATGGGACAAGATAATTTACAATATCATGCTTGCTACATTTCTTAAAAATTAGGATTACCTGAGCTATTGTCGTTTTATCGGGAACTGTTCCGTTCGTCAGAGATAAATTGAATATATAAGCTATAGGACTTGAAATTTCGGTGAAAATTTTTTCAATAGATGGTTAGCTATATCGTCATAACCGGAACTTTTTTTGTTTTTCATACTATAAAAAATATTAATAATTTTTTTGGTAGTAACTGGAGAAAAAAACATCGAATGGCCATGTGGTTAATTCTTTTAAAATCGATTGAAATTCAAAATCAGATTCGCCTTCGGATTCATTAAAAGTTGTTTATTTAAATAATGGATGGTAATTTCGAGTAGAGTATATATATATATATATATACACAGGTATATTTATGCATATATACATCATGTGTTCTTAAAGTACAGCTGTACGCATTATAGACGAACAACCGTACACTCCAATGTACTATCTATCTAAGTATCTTCTCCCGGTTCGGAGGTTGATTGCAACATCTCTCCATTTCACTCTATCTTCTGCCATTCTGGTGCACTCTCGCAGTTTTAGTCCACTCCAGTTCTTGACATTCTCTTCCCAGTTGATTCTGGGTCTCCCTCTAGGTCTACTTCCTTCCACTCTTCCTTCCAATACATCCTTTAAGAGGCTTTGGTGCCTTTTAACATGACCAAAGTATTTGACTTTTCTCTCCTTAACTAATCCTACTAGTGCAATTTGTTTACGCCCTGCCATGTGCAATATCTCTTTGTTGGTTTTCATTCGTTTCCAGGATATCTTCATCATTCTTCTGTAGATCCACATTTCAAAAGATGTTATTCTATTTTCCATGGCCTTGTTTATTGTCCATGTTTCTGCTCCATACAATAGGACAGACCATACATAACAGTTTACTAGTCTCAACCTAAGTGCAAATTTCACCTTTCTATTTGTGAATAATCCTTTCATTGCCAGAAATGTATTCCGAGCAATTTCTATTCTTCTTTTTATTTCTGCTTCGCATCTGGCATCATCTGTGATATTTTGTCCTAAGTAGATGTAATTACTGACTTGCTCAATGATATGTCCATTGAGTTTCAAACATATTCTAGGCTTGTTCTCTGTTCTACTAAAAATCATTGATTTAGTTTTCTTGACATTCATGCTTAGACCAAACTCTTCACTTTTGACTTTTACAATATCCAATACATGTTGTAAATCTGCTTCATTCTCTGCGCAAAGTACAGTGTCATCAGCATAACGTAAATTATTAATATTTACACCCCAATACTAACACCTTTCATATCTGAAATTTCCCTGAATACCAATTCTGTGCACAAGTTGAACAGGGATGGAGACATTACGCATCCCTGACGTACTCCTCTTTTGATTTTTGTGTAACCTGTAATTTCATTGTTAATTTTGATGGCAGCTGTCTGCTCCCAGTAAAGTTTAGATATGAGACGTATGTTCTTACCATCTAGATTAATTTTTGTAAGCTTTCAATCAATTTTTCGTGGTGAATTTTGTCGAATGCTTTAGAGTAGTCAATAAAGCACATATATATTTCTTTATTTACTGCCATATACCTTTCTGTCACCATTCTCATACAGAATATTGCTTCTCTAGTACCACTTTGAGGTCTAAAACCAAACTGTTCCTTACCTACTTCATTGTCAATTTGAATTTTTATTCTGTTGAGAATGATCTTTAAGAGCAACTTGGTTACATGGCTCATAAGGCTAATTGTCCGGAAATCTTCACATACACTTGCCTTAGGCTTCTTTGGAATTGGCACAAATATCGACTTTTTCAGATCTTCAGGAATATGACCTGTATTGTATATCATTTGGCAAATACTAGTCAAATGTTCAATCCCAAATTCTTTTAAGGCCACAAGTTCTTCCCGTGTTATCCCATCTGGGCCTTCAGATTTAGAAGTTCCCAGTGAATGCAGAGCTTGTTTAACTTCTGATTCAAGTATACTTGGACCCTCGTTGTCAGTGATTGGAAGTTCTGGACCTCTATCATCGTCAAATAGGTCTTGGATATATTCTTCCCATCTTTGTTTAATATCATCCTTTTCAAAGAGGGAAGATGTTCCATCCTTGTTCTTGATACATCCGCTTGCTGCCTTGTTTTTCTTCTTCTTAAAATGCTTGATTTCTCTGTGCATTTCATTTGTTTGGTTTGTCTTGGAGAAATGCTCAATTCTAACACATTTTTGAGTTAGCCATTCTTCTTTTGCTCTTTTACATTCATTATCAATTTCCTTATTGATGACTCTGTATGATTTGGAGTTTCTGACTTGCTTTTGCCTCTCCTGCATCAAGTTCAGAATCTTTTCTGTCATCCATGGTTGTTTTGCTGGTTTCTTTTTAGTTGGTAGTGTCTTATTTCCATGCTGAATGCTTTTTTTCAAGCATTTCCATTCCACTTCTAGTTTCTCAATGTCATTTACTTCATTATTTGTTTGTTCTATTTCTTCTGTGACTAGACAATTATACCTATTTCTAACTTCCATAAGGTATTTTTCTGCTATGTCTGTTTTATTTAGAGCTGTGACATCCGGAAGAGAGTTTCTTTTGTTCTGGGGGGTGTATTCTTTAGCTTTATTTCAACTTCTGCAATCACCGGGTTGTGATCAGAATTTATGTCAGCCCCTGGGCATGTCTTTACCTGCTTGATACAATTCTTGAACCTGTTCTTTATTAAAATATAGTCGATCTGATTTCTATTTACATCTCCTGGGCTCTTCCAGGTGTAGGTTCTTCTTTTATGTTGTTGGTAAAAGGTGTTGGTTATCACTAGATCATGTTCCTTACAGAACTGAACAAGTCGATCACCCCGTTCATTACGATGGCCTAGTCCATATTGTCCAACAATCTTTCCATCCTTACCTTCTCCGACTTTAGCATTCCAATCACCTATTACGATAACAACTTCTGTTGATTTACAATGCTTTAGCATTTCGTCTATTTGATCGTAATATTTTTCTACTTGTTCATCACTGTAATCACTGGTTGGGGCATACACTTGAATTATTGCTAGGTTAAACGGTTTAGCTTTCAACTTCATTAACATTATTCTCTCATTTAATGTCCAGTAACCTAGAATGTGTTTCTCGAGATTTTTCTTGATTAACATTCCAACACCATGTTGGTGTTTTTCTCCTCCGGAGTATATGAAGGTGTAATCATCTCTCTTCACGCATCCATTATCAGTCCACCTAGTTTCCGCAATACCTATAATGTCTAGTTTCATCCTATTAGCCTCCTGAATGAGGTTATCTAATTTCCTGCCTTATACAACGTCCTAACATTCCATGTCGCAATGCGCAGTCGCTTTCCTCTTGTTTTCAGGGACAGAGCATCACAACCTAGTCTTCCCGAAGGCTTTGAACTAGGTTGGTCATTATCATGTACCTTATTTGCAAAAGGCAGCAACTCTTCCCGAAGGCTATTTACAGCAGGACTAAATGTTCGGGGACCAGTCAGGCTTGCATCTCGTTTTTCTTTCTGTTTGTACTTATTCATGATGTTGCAGACAATGGTAATATACATGGTGAGGTACCAAACTCTTCCATGGTAGCTGGCCGTTGGCTCTATGTGAGCTCATCCGCCCTTAAGTTCTATAGATAGATCTGTAGGATGGCTACACACCCTATGTTATTCGGGTGATGGTTCAGTTGAGCTGTCACGAGCATGAAGAGAATGGCATGATGACACATAGCAAGCACCTTAAACTACGAACTAGCCCTACCGGGGGGGAAAAAAAAAAAAAAAAAAAATGCCTGATCTTGCCTCACCGTTCTCCAGCAATTTAAGGTACAAGACCAGCTAGAACATCATTCACAGGTGCTCTAGTAAGACAGGTTATACCCTACTTACTAGTTACAGCTAGCCCATGTATCATCCAACCTGATCTCCCATAACTCTCAAGCATCTACAACTGTCCATCACCCTGCGCGTCGCTGGCTGTACTGTCTACGGCATTACAGTAGCAATTGTGAGACAAGAAGTACTAAAAATTGGCCAGACATTACTCCAATGTACACGTTTGTAGTTATATTGTGGAAAATTAATGACCCGATGAACATGAATCCAGATGAGTAATCATTCTGAAAAGTAGGAGCGTCAAATTATTAACCTGTATTGGACCTCTATTGTGAAGGTATAAGAAGAGAAGGCGGTTTATTTTTACTTGTTCAAGAATAAATGTCGGGTATCATTTGATCATCGATAATCTATTATAGCATAGTTGATTCTGGGTATGAGAGGTAATAACTGATATGATTTTAATATGTTAATTTTCAACCTTCAACCTTTCACCTTATTGATGAAATATTAATGTTAGTATGCCTTTGCTACATACATAAGATTGTTTCAGTATTTCAAAATTGTATGCCTCTTTTTATTTTTTATTATAAACTCATGACATTCGGTTTTTATTTTTCATTGTAAGACAGTCTGCCATTCCTCTTGATAATTTCAACGCTGCCGTGAAGCGCACATTAATTATCAGCGTATAAGTCATAATGTAATACGTGCTCCTAACACAAGCACTCGCACACACACACTTGCACAAGCACATACATAAATAAGAACATAAATAAAACGTTTCACAAAAGACAGACAAACATTCTCCCATCTCCGTACACACACATATATATGTGAAGAAGAAACAATGAAATAACCGTAGGAGATACAAAATATATTAATTTTCGGCTTTAAGGCTTTGTCAAGTATCAAAGACAAATTTATTCAAAATGTCTAAACTTGAAAATGGGGCGCAACAGTTGCTAAGTGCACACAGCTCAGGAACCAAAGAGTATAATATATATTATTATTATACTTATTATTATTAATATACTGCGCTGTTCCCAGAGCGGCCCAAAGCTCTTACAACAAGAAGAATCCTACAAAAAATGAAAATTAAAACTTACAGAATCCTAAAAATCTGGATTACAAAAAAGAAATGTCCCTTTTTGAATGAAGATAGCCTATTCCAATATTTAGATGCAGTTATAGTGAAAGTCCTATCTCCAGCTAGTTTCCGTATGATGTTGTATGTAGGACGGAGTGGGTCACTGGAGGCTCGTACATTCCTGCGAGGGGTGTATAGGGTCAAACAATCACGTAGATATTGAGGGTCCTGTTTATTTAAAGACTAACAAAAATAATTTAAAAACTATACGATATATATACATGTATATATGTACGTGTACATCATGTACTCATGACAGTAGTTGTACGCGTTATAGGCGATCAACTGTACACTCATAAATACACGTTTGTAGTTATATTGTGGAAAATTACTGACCCGATGAACTTGAATCCAGATGAGTAATCATTCTCAAAAGTATAGGAGCGTCATAATTATGATAAACCTTATTGAACCTCTATTTTCATTGTCTGGCTGTTATAATTTATGTATTTCATATTATAAATTTTAAAGGTTTGGTCGCGGCCCTGTAGGTTTCTTTCCTGAGGCGGTCATCACGTTCAAGCTCTAGCTTAAGATGGCGGTCTCCTGCATTTTTCAATTTTGAAATGATTTGTCAACTATGTGTTTTTTTTTTAAAGATATAATTATTTAACTGATTTATATTGTTATGTGATTATATGTATTGTTGGGGGTTGTTACAAATAAATACCAAAACCACTTGTCGCTTTGCATCACCTTATTGATTGACTAAGTATGCTTTTAACAAAAATTTAAAAATATAATTTTCCACTAGTTTATGCGCGACCACATGGCGTACGTGGGTGGCGAACTGAGTGTATACATGCAGTGTTGGGCCTGGAAAACAGAAGTGTTTCCCCTTTCATATTTTGATCTAGATTTCCGTCATCATGGGCCCGGCCGATGCCTGACGCACTCGTTCGGTATTTTAGTCCACGTGTGTCGTGTGATTCGCCGCCCACATCCTCATAAAAATGAACGTAGGAAAGGGTACATATAAGAGTCATACTATTTTTTCAGACTCACAACTCCATTTTTTTCTTATGGTGGTTTCTCATGTCGGCGTCTACGCTTGATAACACAATATAATGGCATCCCAAGAAAATGTTCCGTTTTACTCTTTGGACGATGACGAGTTTTATGATGCCGCTAGTACCACTAATCAAAATCTAAATTTGTCTGATCCTTTATACACTTCTTTTGATGATTCGGCTGTACAGGCAATGTATTCACGATATGCTAATTATGATCATGATTTTGATCCAAATGATAATACTTACCGACATGGAACTTCGCTGTATTATACAGATGGACAAATTGCGTCAATAATTCAAAATAAAAATGGCGATGATTTTTCACTCTTACACTGAAATAAGCAATTATCTCTTGAACAAAAATAACCCTTGATTTTGTCCAACCTTTATTCCTTATTTTCAATCTATCACTTACACCTGGGGTGGTGCCACAATTGATGAAATTGGCAAAAGTTGGTCCAGTCTTCAAGAAAGAAGATCCGTTAGAGTTGGGAAACTACAGACCTATTTCCTTGCTGACATCTTTATCTAAAGTTCTTCAAAAAAATTGTATGTGTTCGTACCGTGAAATTGGTATGTACTAGTAATATTTTCTATCTATAGTAGATGTTAAACTTTCATTGGGGAGTCCTGAGAAGGACTGTTGGTAATCTTTCTTGAGCTTATAGTTCTAATGAGAACTATAGCGTCGTTGGGAGAGGAAGGGTGGGAGTGGAGTGGAGCACAATTTTTTTGCCTTCAAAATTGAAGAAGAAAAATTCACACCACCCCCTCTGAGCGCCAGGGAGGGGACCATCTTCTTTTTCCCCAAAAGGTGTTTTTACATGTTTTTTCTAGGGAGGCCCCCTGGATCCGCCACTGGTGCTACGTGTCTGTGGGTGTGGTGTGGTGTCGGCGAGGCGCTGTGTGTATCGCCGACGTTGGCGGCGTTGTTGTCTGCTGTCGTCTGCTGTGCGTTTAATTAGCTGTGAGGCTGGCGGAAATAAATGCAAAATGATAGAATAAAGGTTCGGTTCAAAAGACAGCGATGAGGAGCTTTGTTTACGCTATGCAACCAGTATTCTCTCATTTCCTTTCACAGTATACATATATATCAATCCAGTATTATCCTATAAAAATGCAGTCAAATATTTCCACATTATACCCCTCACCTATATTTTGCCATAATGTTGTTTGTGCATGCCATACACTCCATTGCTACTATGTTGCAGTCCTCTTCTTTTCCTCTTCTTTTCTCTTTCTCCAAGCTCTCTATCCTCTCCTCCTCCTTGCCTATCCCTTTCTTCCTTTCTTCTATTTATTATGTATATTATGTAGTTGTGTATTCGGGGGTACCCATTACAAGTTTTGCTTACCGGGATTCGCGCCTTCAAATTCTCAAATTATATTTATGTTCCTAAGTATAAATTGTATTGTTTGAACAGATGTCAAATATGTTGTCAAATTGAATGGAAGAAAATAAATGTTCATTTGAATTGAATTGAATTGAAATGGAGTTTCGCTCAATGAGAGAATTAGCAGTATATCAGTATTCAAGGGCATTATTTTGAGCGTTAATTGTAATATTTACAATTTACAAGTAAAAGCTGATTCGGTGGTTTATTTATGGCCGTATTGATAGACTTTCAATTAATGGTCAGAATTAAGACTAGCTATTGCACACGGAGGTTGTTTTGGGCTTATCGGCTCTTTAACTGCACATGAACTTAGAAAAGGGATTCGAATATATGATATCTGTTGTATTCTGGTAAAGCTATTTTTATAAACTTAATTTTAGTCTTGGCATGCCATTTTACGACAATCGATGAAGTCATTTAAAGAGATTTCTGTATGGGCTTTAACATGAATATTAGTGACTTGAAAAGTGTGTCACATTTCTTCTGAAGGTCAAGAGGAATTATTTGACCTTGTGTTCTCATTCTTAAAACCTGAATGTCTTGAACATGTTGAAGAGGGATATTTGTAGAAATTTTATTAAAGATACAAGATGCCATTTTGGTCGTTAAGTAGTTATATCTATATTTAAATTAGTGCTTAAGTATTCACGCATGCATAACATAGATATTCAGGCAGATTTGCATTTTCTGTTTTAGAGGTTATATATGCATAGAAACGATTTGAGGACAGAGTTACCTTTAGTTTGCTATTGTTATTTAATGCTTCAAAATTCAGATGAGCATGTTTTATCGGTGAAAGTAAAAAATTTCAGAGGTAATAATGTCAGAGGAAAAAAAGGAGGGTAAAATGTCAGTGGTAACAATTCAAAACAAAAGCGTGTTACAGGTTAAATATTGGTAATGGTTGTATATTAGGCTTATCGAAAAAGAATAACGAAGGATTCTCTGCAGTCATTATTTCAGCGCTGCTTTATTTTCTTCTTTCTCTAACTTTTATTTACCTTTTGGCCCAAAATTGTGACTTTTTGCTAGATTATTGCCGAGGGGAGGCGGGGGCTACTCCCTTCCTCGGCTTCTACGCCAAGGCCACGAATTATACAGTACATCTTTCAAGCATCAAAAACAAATAAAATCTTCGCTTCTGTTGCTCCTTCTTGCCCTTTTTTTTACCCAAATACTTCCATAGGCTAATCATTATTTTTGTGAGCAAGAGCGCTTGAGCGCGAGCAATGGCTGCGTCCATCGCTTTTCGCGGTGTATACGTACGGTTTTATAGTTACCGAAGGTAGAGCCTTGAAAAGTGACGGGCATATCCCTGTAAATTTCAAAAAAATATCTGACATTCCAGAATAATTTGTATATGCTCAGCATAAAGTTTGACATTGTGGGGAGAATCCTCCTTTAAGTGGTCGATTTGATATTATTAAAATATTCTAGGACGACCATAATGCCTTGCTTACGTAATCTGCACATAACCATCATACCATGTCACACGATAATTATTCGTTCTCCTTGTGCATGACTTATATTTCATCAACAAGTTTGGTAGCTTACAATGGAGACAAGCACAATAATCAGAATCATTAGTTTTCCGTGTTCCCCGTAGCGGAATGCAAAAGTCCTTATTCCGAGGGGTTTTGATTGCGCGGGAGAGACCAATTGTATCGATTGATTGATTGATTTGATTGAAGGATTGTATAGAATAGTATCCATTCTCGCAGTCCAAAGACTGAATTGCAATGGTAACAACAGTTTACAATGTATATACATGATAAACGCAATTATACAATATTATACAATGTATAATAATTATTAAAACAGTCCAAGCAATCAACAATGAAATTCAAATAAAAGTGATCAAATGACAATGATAATGGCAACTATCGTTAAGTTTGATTAATAAGCAATGAAAATCTTAACTTAAATATTCTAAAAATATACTATTGAAATTAACATTAAAACCATAACTTTTACGCATTTGACATGTCGAAGGGTTGATTTTGTGTGATTGGTAGAAAATATTTGAAATATTGGAATTTGATTTCATAATGAATTAAGAAATAATGTGAATGATATTGCAAATTCGCGAAGAATATTAAAATTTGTTTAAAAAAAAACATATTGCTCTGGCTAAGATCCTCGGTGATCGGTGGGAATTCATTCATATTCCAGTCATAATCGTTATTAAAAATTCAATGCTATTAATATAATATTGATTTACAAATTAAATGTGAAATAATTGAAAATTGATTACAAATGTCAATGATTAAACACCTACTGCACAAATCACAATATATTTACAATATAGGTTATAATACTACGAACCACATCATTAATGCTGATGAATAAAAATGTCATCATAATATACATGTACATCAGTGTGCATTTGTCTTGCTTATATTGAATTGAATTGAATTGAATTGAATATTCAAATTGTAAAGGAAAACACTATGTATAATGGGAAAGAGCAAATACAAGTACATGATCAGACGCTTAGGGAAAAGGCATTAACGTTTTATTATTCTAATCGAAGTAAGAAAAAAAAAGAATTTTAATATTACAACGTAAGAATTTGAAGTGGTAATAGGCCTACACACATGTTTTCATTTTGCTTTCATTTATAACGGAAGCCTTTTAATACAACGATTAGATAGACCAAAATGGAATCTAATGCAAGAACAATCAAAAGTGGGAAGCAAATAAAATAAGAAGGGAATGAGGCTATGAGCGAAACGATGTGCCCAATCACTGGCAAATACACCCCACAAGGGATTTTATGCACTTCACTATATATTACAGCAAGAGTGAATGTCAGACAAACAAAATTAATGACATCAGAACAAATGTTCATTTTATAGAGCCCTCACCAAGTATTAAGGAATAGTGCTATTTCTCAGGCTTTCTGTTCGGCATTTAAAGTCTCTCAATCTTTCACTGTGTCTCAACCGTCGATTCGTGCTCTGCATCTCTGTGAGCAAACAGCATCCAGTACTGTTGTAGACTATATTGTGTTAATTCCCGTACGGACAACCAGGGAAAGTCGATTATAATGATGTATAATATTGTATTATGTATACTGATACTCTGTGGTAAGAATTGTGACCCTATGTTAAATTATATAGACTTTGTAATTTTCTTATTTGGAATAGAAAAAACCTTTTTTTGCCCCTCGATAAGTTTTATTTGCTGTGAGAGATCCAAATCTGAAATTGACAAAAGCATAGGCAACATATCAGAAACATAGTTTTACTGTTCAAATGTATAGAATCATGAGACTGCTTGTATACAACAGGGGCGGCGATCCCGGGGCGGACGGGGGACACGTCCCCTCCCCCCTCAATTTTTAAAGGGAAAATTTGAAAAAAGTTCCGAAAAAAAATGAATAGCAGATACGGAATAAAGACTGCAACACACTTTTAGGCTATTGAGGGCCCGAGATTGCAGCATTTAGACTAATGAAAATGCAAAAATCTTCTCGCTCGGACGCCAAGCTGCCTCGCATAATATCCTTCAAAATGTACAAATAGCAAAAAATATTGTAGAAAATCTGTAAACAAAACTTTAAAAACTGTGAGGGAGTAGTCACTTCTGTCACCTTCGCCCCTCTCGTTCACTATACGTCCTCGCATTTCTCCCCCGGTCATGTAAGGAAATCGCCGCCCCCAATATTGTTTGAAGGATATTTGGTGCAGGATTTATAAAAGGTGTGCCGGCAATCTGGCATACACTGTATACGACAGTTTCCAACGGGATCCGCTTGCTATTCATAAGGACCACTATTCATAAGGACCGCTATTGATAATTTGACAAAAGGGTCATTATTCATAACGTGAGAAGAGGGTCGCTATTCATAATACACAAGCGGGGTCGTTAGAGGTGTTGTATACGTCACCGGACTGTCGATCACAAGGTCCGCGGTTCGAGTCCCGCCACGGCACTAATGTCCTTTGGCAAGACATTGATCTACATTTGCCACACTCAACCCAGGTGAGGTAAATGGGTATTACTGGTAGGATTATTCCTTGAAATGCACTGTGCGCTGATAACGGCTGCCGGAGCTAAAGCTAGGTACTCCAAAGCTCTTTGGAAGCGCATAGAGATGTTATTTCATAACGTATTATACGCTATTCAAGAACTGAACTATTATTATTATTTATAGGGGTCCCTATTCATAAAACGAGAAGAGGGTCGCTATTCATTATACGAGAAGATTGAAGATGAATAGCGACCCTCAGTTCGTGTTATGAATAGCAGTTCTTATGAGTAGTGACCCCCAATATAAAATTTCTAATTGCCTAAATTAACCAAGGAAATATCGGTCTGAAGATACACATAAGAATATTACTAAATATGGTGCCTGGCTGGATGACGGTGGCGCTAAGTTTAATGGTGTATTTTTCTTTTTAAAGACTATACCATTTACAATGTTTCATTAATGAGTTATATTTCGAATCAAATTAGACTGAGTGATGTTATCGAACAACTTAAAAATATTAAATTTGCATTTTCCTAAATAAACCAAGGAAACCTCGGTCTATAGATACACAGAATGATATTACGAAATATGGTGCCTGGCTAGATGGCGGTGGCACTCGGTTTAATGGGGTAGGTCTATCTATACAGTATTAGTGCAACCGGAATGGGGGGATCTGCACATGATCTGCATTTTTTTAAGTAGAAGTGTTGTGGTCTAGTGGATAAGTCACCCGACTGAAGATCGCAAGGTGCGGGGTTCGAGTCCCGCCGCGGCACTAATGTCCTTTGGCAAGACTTAATCTACATTTGCCACTCTCCACCCAGGTGTTAAATGGGTACCCGGTAGGATACGAAAGTTCATGTGGTTTGATAATCAAGTGCATGGCGCTTGTAAAATGGCGACTGGCCGGAATGCTCCCTAGGGAGTGGAGAATGTGCCTACTTTGTGTGCGGGTAAGCCTGAATCCGATGACCGGGGTAATAATATGTGCTGCGCCTAGAAACAAAGTATTAGGTGCATTATAAATGTGAGCTATTATTATCATTTAAGCGAGGAAAGACAAGAAACTAACAACCATCACATCATATGTATGCTCTCCAAACTTCACAACTTGTAGGCCCGGATGAAAGATTTTGTCAAGGGCTATTGTTTGCCACACGCGCAATAGGCCTACACTCTCATAGACCACTGTTCAAAATGAAAATTTGCATAGGGATGGATTTTTGGCCAAGTTTGAAATCCTCTTCTTGAAAGGAATTAAAATGGTAAAAAAATTAAAACGAGTTCTACCATCTAATTCCAATCCAGACATTTTGTACAATATCTGGCTGTCAACTATCGACATTTAAGCAACATGCAAGTACCTGACAAACAGTGTCCCTTTTTTGTACACCCAGTAGGTACATTGAGCTGCTTTGTGCACATGTTTTCTTTGTTAATTTTTTTCTACAAATCATCTTTTAAAAATTTTATTAGTATGAAGCCACGAAAGAATAATGCATGTCTGAATGAAAAATCAAATCAAATTTGATGAAACATGGATGTAACCCCTGTAGGAAAGGAGTTCTTCACTATGTTATTACAAAACCAGTTAGATTAGGGAGAGTATGCCGCTCCGAGGACCGTAATGCTATTTTTAATTCTCTATTTGTACTTAGCTTCACGGAGTACTTCGTCCTTTATAGTGATTCTCTTCATTCCGGAGCGACGTACGTCTGTGATGTAGGGAATCATGCATATTCATGTCGCCACTAAACTTGTTGCCAATATATGCTACTATATGCTACCCAACGGATGTCCCCACCGACTACCCATGACACGAATAGAATACCAAACTTCCCAACTTGGCATTACACCACACGCACCACGTTGGTCTCTAATATAAAGTGATTGTACTCTCATTCGCCCATCGAAACAGATTGAATATACAAAATCACACATCCTTCTTTCCACCTCTTCATAAATTTTGGGGAATTGGATCACTCATTACAAAGTAAGTTGATAAATGACATGATTTGCTGTTTGTTTGATTATTTTTTTGACGGATGTATTTTCCCATGAATGTATTTTGGCATAAATGGTGAATTCATTGGTAGGTCAAATGGCTCCCGAATCGTGTGGTGTTTTGGTATCGTGTATATCTCGCGCAATACGGAAGCGCAGCTCAGAAAGCTTGCTTTCTTTCCCCGCTATTTGGCACGTTCGGACCATGCAACAGACTATTCTTGATTGACTGCTAGACGCTCGGTTGGTGTCTAATAACATGCCAGACGTAGCGGCACTCAAAGTTTTAAGTTTCCGATAATATATAGTTAACCATTATTGGCTTCAGTTTGTGGGTGGGGGAGGGGACCGACTTTAATAAACTAGGTGGATGGACCCCAAGATAATACCTTGATTGAATAGGGAAGGGGATGAGAGGGGGATGTATCCTCTTCTTATAAAACCTCGCGTTCTTTTTATGCCATTCAGTGGCGGGGAGGGGGGGGGTGGCGAACAACCATCGAGTTTATCTCAGTACATTTATGTCGGTATACCTGAGTGTAGTAGGAACCCCACGAATATGTTCCTAAAATCAAAAATAATTCAAGGGGCGGTTAGATAGTTATTTCTAAAGAGTAATATTGTATGATCACCATTAATCTATTCATATTTCTCATTTGCAGGATTTGCTTAATAACAAACTTTAAGGTTTTAAAGTTAATTGCATATTTATATTTGTTCTGAATTGTTTAGGTAATTAACATTTTTTTTCTCGCAAAGCTTATACGTGTTTATTTGTATAGTGAACTGTATTTTAGATACTTTAACTTTGATTTTAATTGTACAGTGTATGTATTTGTTAATTCCTGAATATTGAGACTGGCCTTACACGTTTGGATTTCAAGCAAATGTCACATGGACTACCGCCATTCCTGGAAATAACTTCCCTCAGTATTGAAAGATATTTCATTATATAATAAGAACATAGTAAAGATGACTGTTTCGATATGTAAGCGGAATGTTCTCTTCACACTTGTGGAATTTTTGTGTGGAAATAATTATTATCGAAGGCCGCAAATGTAAATTTGAGGGGAAATACAAAACACATTTCGGCCATTTATGTCTATTAAAAGACATATTTCTGTAACTGTACAATTTATCTTTATCTAGACTAATTTTACAGAGATTATTATATCCATTCTAAATTTCAAAATGGACCAAAACGGATGTTATGTCAATATTACAAGGATATACAATGCCCTACCAAACGTACCGAAATAGTTGCTTGATGGTACACTCAATCATTCCAAAAAAGTGGAATAGTTAAACAAAAGCTTGGAAAAAGAGGCGATTTGCTTTTTTTTCTTTCTTTCTTCCAACCTTTCTGTCTGTCTGTCTCTTTCTATATTATATTTTTCTTTTTGTAATATTCCCATAGGGAGGGGGGAGGGGCTGGCGCCTCTCTATTTCCCACCCCCCCCCCCGTACGCGATTAATTAATATATACATGTATTTGTAAACATTAATTCAAATTCATTCGAATTTTCTGTAAATCGAATCTACAATTTTTGAATATTTTCAATACATTATATTTAAATTTTTGTAAGTCTAATATACGATACGAGGGAATGAATTAAATCAGCCACCAAACCTATTTAAAGCTATACATGTAGTACAAAAATAACTGCGGGGGAATACTAGAGTAACTCTCGTATTAAGGGCTTTTTATTGTAAGAAATCGTTTCCTCACTCTTTTTTGTGGGGGGGATGTTATGTCATCCACGATTATTCTATTAATCTGGTCATTACGCAAACATTTTTTTCTATGGTCTACGGCAGACAATGAATATTGGCCCTTACAAAAAATGATAATAACAACGACTCCAGAATGAATTTGTGGGGTAAAATGTAAGGACCCAACTACATATATCTTGATAAAAATTAAAAAATTATGAATACATATATACATTTATTTAGGTATATATATATATATATATATTATTACATATATATTTATTTACATACACATTATATATATATATATTTATATGTTATCTCAGTATAAACGTTTGTCGAAATTGTGGAATGTCTATTGAACAGTCATTGATCGGAGACTAACTTTGGGATTCCCAAAGGTTACAGTCTATTCGAAAGACACTTCTATGTTAATCGAGTGTGTATAAATACGTGCAATATCTCTTCATATATCATATTTCTTTTAATATAGTAGACCTTTGACCAAGTGGAAACCTTAACTACAAAACAAACTATGTGTTGGTGATTAATTGGTACTCTTTATCTCAACGCTCTTCCAAAGCTACGATCATTCTTCATTCATTTTTCATGCATGCATAAGCATTCCTCCCCCTAAAAAAATTAGATAAAATGAAAATAAAAATAAAAAATCGGTATGTCAGAGCCATTGAAAAAATTAATAAACATAACAAAAAACAATAGATAGGCCTCAACACTCAACAGGCGATTGTTCTATCAGGGCGCAAAAATTACTCAATCCTACAGTTCGATATTGTACCACCACTATTACCCAGGTGACAAATATTGACAGTGCATTACTGTTGCAACTTTGTATAACCTGGATTACAGATTATAGATTTTAGATGAGTAGGCCCGGGAGTAGGCCTGAGGTTATGTATAGGATAATGATCTAGGTAGAGTGCATTCGACAAAATAATCGAGCCTTCGGCTCTCGACCCAAGTACATGCACCTTACCACGGTCGCGTGTGATTATCTTGTGGAATTCATGTCAACCGAGATTTCAATCTAAAACAATTTAATTATTAATAACCAGTGTTACAGTAATTGATATGAAACAAATGATTATTTGATTAAATAAAGGAAAAAATTATTGTGGTGGCAATAATGCTCGCAGTCCACGAGAAGCATGTCCGGCTTATGTCACTAAATGTAATAGCTGTGGAAAGTTAAATCACTGGAGGAGTGTTTGTCGATCTCCAGGTTCAAGTACCCAGTGGTCTGGTAGATCTCTAGCGTCAAGTACTCAGAAGCGAATGCAGAAAGCTCAGCATCCTAAATACACTACACCATATCGCGGAAGCAAGAATGTGCACTCCATTTAATTCACAGCACCAACGATAATAATAATAATAATAGATCACATTTATAACGCGCCTAATTCTTTGTTTCTAGACGCAGTGGTGCTGTTGTCCCAGCAGCCATTAAGCGCTGTCCTTACACGAAATAAAAGCCGGGACGACAGCACCACGATTAGACAATATTATTCCAAACAAATAACAGTATGTTAGTTATTTGTTACAGATAAATAAATAAATCAACTTAATCTAACTTATATTATGCTAAAGATGACTTATTTAATAATTAACAGTAGTACGACATCTATTTATTTATTGTGATATGTTTGTTTAGGGGCGGCGATTTCTTTTCATGACCGGGGGGTGGGGACGAAATGCGAGGGACGAGGGAGCAGTGGCGTAATGACCAAAAACGTTTGGGGGCAGAAAAAAAATCCGCATCACCACCATTCTTACATGTTACATGAAGGCCCCGCGGAACGTTTTCCAAAGTGGGTTGGGGGGGGGGGTAAAGTATTTACGATCAGGTAGAGCAAAGCAAATGGAGCGTAAATTGGCGTGGGGTCCAGGGGGCAAAGCCCCAGCAGGGGTCAAGGGGCAAAGCCCCATGAAGCTCAGGGGTATTAGGCATTTAATTAAGGTCAGATGAGCATATTTTGATACCATATTTGTGTCACTGGCATGCATGCAAATCACTAATTGGAGTGACCGCCCTCGGACCCCCAGAAGCTCAGGGGTTTTAAGCATCAAATTACGATCAGATGAGCATCCAGGGGCCGCCTTAGGGCCCTTGATGTGGTCCAGGGGGCAGAGCCCCCGAAAGCTCAGGGGTTTTACTTTTAGGCATTTAATTACGGTCAGATGAGCATCCAAGGGCCCGCCTTAGGGCCCTGGTGGGAGCCCCTGGAAGCTCAGGGAAAAATCATGCCTACTCTTTGGTTGACTTTGACATCCACCACTACATCCAACCGGCAACAGTCGTAATAACTACAAGATCGTCTCGTCCTTACTGCTATCGTGTCATGCAGTCACGAATAGAGCAAAATATTCACTCCTTCTTTCCTCGCACTGTTCGACAGTGGAACGCTCTCCCTCTTGAGGTTGTCCTGGCTCCATCAGTGGAAGCCTTCCAGCGACAACTAAAGACAGGGGGGAAGTGAATTCCGGCAACATTTTTACTGGCACTATGTATATACACCTTTCACCTGCACACCTGGGCATCCCTGTGTCGCCACACACTCACACACACATCTGCAAGAATCTTCAGCAGTGAAGGAGGCAGATTATCTTGAAGAAGAAGATGAAGATATATCGTACAAATATGTTGTGAATAACTCAAAATAATTACAATGTAGGCTATCACAGTTGTAAAAACAGCAACTTTATGGAGGTCTCTTCACTTCGCTTCACCATGAACTTGCCAACAAAATCTGTACTATCGTCTGCGCTAGAAAGCTAAAGCGCGCCGGTATGACGTCATATGACGCGTTAAACCGTGGGTTAAATTTGTTAAACCACCCCTCTGAGCAGGCTAAAAATATGACGTCATATGACGCGTTAAACCATGGGTTAAAATTTAAACCTCCTTTGTGAATTCGGGCCATTAAGTTTGATATAAATGCGAACAAAAAGGAGCACTTTTTATCATAATTAATTCTATTTTCACTTATAATTTATTTAACGAACAAATGTTGATAATTTAAAAGCTATAACAGATCAACCGTAGAAAATTTAAATATTTTACCACTTATCATTATCTTAGCAGATTGAATTTTGCAATATAAACTAAAAATGGTCTAAACATTCATATCTTGACATTTAAATTATCGAAGTGTAAAAAGTGAGTTAAGAGAACGATAATTATGGGTATAATATCAACACAAATATGACAAAAAGATTTTAAGTGGAGAATCCACGGAATCAATCAATATCGCCGTTGTGTTGGGCAAGGGCAGCATTTTATCATAGAATTTTGTTCTTCTTATAGAGTGTATATTGCAGTTACTTATTGCACGTACTGTGGCCGAATCACTACGCATTGAATACTCAGTGCGTTATTTTGACAAGTATTTAATTTTACAAATACCATCCGCATGGGCTTGCTTACAAAGTAAGAATCACGAGTACTTTATTTTACACGAAATCGCTACCATCATACTAAATTCGTAAACTCACAATGATATCCACTTCTAGACAATAATTTTCTTCGAAAAATAGTAATACATATATATATATATAAATATATATATATATATATATATATATATATATATATATATATAATACAAGTAGAAAGGGTGAATATACATGACAAATATATTTGACAAATCACATGTTCATATTGTACCATTCATAACAATTACTGTGTGTATAATCTGACCTTCCAGTCATTTTCAATTATGTGAAAAGGTTAATTTTTAGTGCGTCATTTCGAGAACAATTTAAACAGGGTTCAAATCGCTTTTATTAACTCAACTTTCATATCTTTTTTCATTGCTTTGTATCAAATATCCGGATTTTTTTCAAATCTATTTGGAATCGGGGAAAGGACAGGGTAAAACGAAATTATCTTTGTTTAGATTATATTTTAGGGTCTCCGAATGATTGACCCTAGATTATTTGCCCATGCTCAGAAGTTGATTTGGGTAACACTAATTCTGAATGATGATTTCTAAATAAATTTCTGCTTTGAAGTCGATTCATCATGATATTAATATTTTTTTTAATATTTCTTCGTTAAGATCATGGTATGCCTTCCGTGAGAAAGCAGCTCAGGATCTTGAATTTGATATAGCTTTCATTATAAGAAGTGAATGCATTTGGTATAATAAGCATGATTCATGATATGAAAGGGGTATTTCTGTATTTGCTGGTTTACTGTAAGTGGATCTTCGCACCCCAGTTCTCAAGTCTGTTGACGATTTTATCATTAAATTTGATATCCCTTACAGAGACAGCAGGAATTATAACACTCTTATGAAGAGCTTTGTTGATAGTGAGATGCTTGATGATGTTAATACTGCTGACTTTAATGGGGAGCTTCGATCCATGGAGGGTTTTTTTCTAATAAATTGATCTTAGCCCCAAAAGTGCCTCGCTATGCATATTCAATTATTTTAGATCAAACTCCCTCTGAAAAATGTCTGAATTCTTGGAATAATTTGATCAATTTAAATACAGAAGAGGATTGGAAGTGGAAGGAAATCCATACATGTCATTTTAAGTGTACTATTGAAACCCAACTTAGGTCATTTTATTTCAAAATATTTCATAGGGCCATTGCACTCAATAATTTTTTGATTAAGATTGGTAGGAAAGATTCCCCTTTCTGCTATTTTTGGTCGTAAATTACCTGAAAATTTTATCCATATTTGTTGTGACTGAAAAGATCAAACCAATTTGGCATGAGCTTCAAATTTTGATTAATGCAAAATGTTACTCTGATTATGACTTCAATAATTTTGAAAGATTATTTGGTTTCCCTCATGATCCTTGGCTAACATATTTGTTGTTATGTTATAAATTTTATATTTACCGGTGTAACCGTTTTTCGACGCGCTTACCAACTGAGTTATTTTCTGATTAAATACCTGCGGCCCGGAGCTGCGGACACCAAAATTATAATGTATATCTTAATAATAATAATAATAATATTGGGTTCTTGTGTAGCGCTCGTATCTGTCAGACTTGACACTCAATGCGCTCCCGATTATTACCCTGGCTTTAGCACGGCTGCCATTGTATTTAATCAAATGAAATGCAAATTTGTATTACAAATATTTGAAAATTGAGGTGTTTTTTTTTTAATAGAAAAACCCAGAACAGGCTTACCCTGTTATTTCTTTACAATTTATTTACAATTCATTTGTATTCATATTTTCAGGTTTCCCTTGCAACAATTCAAAACCCAATATGGCTGGTCGGTACATTATATTCTCTTACGAGGAAGCAAGAGCCAGAGAACCAAGAATTAGCTTCAGGACTGACAACCTAACAGAAGCTGAAGTGATGTTTACTTCATCTGCAGAGAGAGGAGTACTGAGCGTAGTGCTTTATGACACCGGAACCGAAAGGGTTCTTAAAAGTGCTGGCGATGGAGTACCAATTTACCAGGACAAGGCTATTGAAAAGGCACGAGGAGAGTGGGAACCGAACGCACTTGTTGTTGCAGCTACCAAAACAGTTGCTAAAGAAGTTGCAGGAATTGCCATTGAACAGATCTTCAAAAAGGCAGGAGTATCAGTTCCTGGGATTGGTCCAGCTGTTTTGGACTTATGTGAGGTCCCATATTACGCCGGTAAAGGGGATGTAGCTTCGGCTGCTGAATCTGCTACTAGTGCGTTTAGTGGGCTGTTATTCGCTGAGATTGGAACTGAAATCGGGGGTCCAATAGGTGGTCGCATAGGGAGTGCAGCAGGCCGAGCAGCTGCTCGTGCTGGAGTATCAGCAGTTGTTGAATCCCTAATCCCAGAAAGCCAAACATGCACTGCATGCAAAGGAACAGGCATGGTTTGTGATTATATGGAATGTACAAAGTGTAATGTAAAGGGGTACCTTTAGTAAAATATTTGACAAACTGTGACACTTAATCACAAAAAGTTTATTTCAAATCAAGAAGATTTTAAAGTATACGGTAGTATCCTAAAAATAAGTAAACTTTAGTGTAGAAGCCATACTTGTAATGACTCTAATCGACTCGAACTCGAGTCAGTCTTTCTGACTCGTGTCACAAGGCAAAACTTACTCGAATATACTGGACAGCGCAACGACTCTGACTCGACCACTGAATCGAGTTACTATCAGTCGGTTTGGAGTAAGGGACTCGGATTTACATTTTGAACTCTTCTAATGACATGACCAGTTAGAGTAGGACCTGTTACGTAACAAACTGAAAAGACAAATGCGTTTTAGATGATTAAATAATCAAAATGCTGAGATTGTCCTCATACAAGAAACACATTGGTCAAAAGACATAGAGCACATAATACGAAATGAAGAGAAAGGTACAGTCATCTTTAATCATGGCACAAACAACGCACGAAGTGTGGCAATTTTAATAAAAAGACAGAGTGAAATTAAATACCTTTCTGAATATAATGATCAAAACGGGAGATTCCACATCTTAGCATGTCTAATACATTCAATCAAACATATAATTGTTAATATATATACTCCAAATGTCCATAAGAAAAGAGAGATTTTCTTTAAAAGTGTTTATAACAAATTGAATCAAAAGTTCGATTTACAAGACCTACAAACACATTTGATTATAGGTGGAGATTTCAACTGTGTGTTGAATCTAAATAGATCTAATAGATACCTTTAACGTTAAAAGCAAATACAAAACTCCGAGTTTTATAAAAACAAATATTAAAAAGGATTTTGTTAATTGATATCTGGAGAGTGCATTTTGATTTTAAAAAACAATATATATGGCGCAACAAGAGTCTACAGGTTGCATCAAGAATCGATATTTTGATCAGTAAAAATTTGAAAAATTATATTACCCAAACTGATATTAGGCCAGTTGTTAGTGGTGATCATAATGCAGTTACCATAACAATCAGACTTAATAAAACCAAACATGGACCCGGATTTTGGAAATTTAATTCAAGTTTGTTAACAAAAAGTGATTATTGTGAAGAAGTAAGAACAATTATAGATGAGGCAGTACAAGAAAAGAATAACTCTTGCATGTCTTGGCGAGACGCATGGGAACTATGTAAAATTATAGTCAGCAAATACTCCATCAAATATGCCAAAAGCAAGAAAACAAAAGAAAATGATTCTACGTTTTTAGAAGAGAAATTACAAAAATCAATGAAAAAATGTGGACACTTAACGGTGAAAAGATGCAGGAAACTATAAATTAATATGAAAAGACTTCCGAAGAACTAGAAAAAATATACAAACAGAAATGTAAAGGCTCAATAATCAGGTCGAGAGTCAAATGGTTTGAAGAAGGAGAGAAAACTCTAAATATTTTATGTCACTGGAAAAGAGAAATTTTGAGAAAAGTACAATTCTGCAATTACGCAACGACAAAGGCAAAAACTTTAGTAAGCAACAAAATATAAGGAAATGTGTTCATCAATTTTATTCAAACATGATTTAAGGATATTTTATTGATTTTACACAATCCTAAGTTAACCGATAATTTGGCAGAATTTTGTGAAGGCCAATTAACAGAAAAAGAATGCCAGCAAGTTATTTTTGAGTTTGCCAAAATCAAGGCGCCTTGAAGTGATGGCCTGAATATTAAATGTTATCAATATTTTTGGACAGAAGTTAAATGTCTGCTTGTTCACTCACTAAACGAAGGTTTTGAAAACAATGAACTATCTAACACGCAAAGACAAGCCATAATCAAGTTATTACACAAAAAACTTATTTAGAAAATTTTAGACCAATGTCACTTTTTAATTATGATTACAAGATTGCTGCATCCGTCCTAACTAAAAGACTCCAGAAGGTAATTTCCACGTTAATTTGAAATGATCAAGTATATCAACTTATCAAGGGTAGAAGTTTTGCTGAAAATATTAGATTGACTGAAAATATATTTTATTATGTCCAAAACCACTCAGACAAAGGACTTGCATTTATATCAGATTTTAGAAAAGCCTTTGACTGTCTTAGTTGGGATTTTCTCTTTGAATGTTCACAGAGATTTGGATTTAAAAATGATTTTTGCAGATGGGTCACTACTCTGTACACAAATGTTAAAAGCAGTGTCAATGTAAACGGTTGGTTAACAGAACAAATTAACATAACAAGAGGCGTGCGTCAGGGCTGTCCTCTTTCGGCCATTTTATTCATACTTGCTGCCGAGGTAGGCCTATTAGCTATTAAGATAAGAAACGATTTAGACATTACAGGAATTACCCTTTTTGATTCAGTTGAAATAAAGATATTGCAATTTGCAGACGACGCAACAATTTTTGATGACACAAAATCTTTTAAAAGCTATAAAGCAGATAGAACATTTTGGTTTATTTTCTGGTTTAGAGTTGAATAAATCAAAGAGTGCCATAGTTAACATTAATGGAGACACCGTTGGTGAAAGCATTTATGGCATTCCATGGACTAATTCTGATGTTAAAATATTAGGGGTTCACTTTGGAAAAAACGAACAAAACTTAATAAATCTCAATTGGAAACCCAAAATATCAAAGATTGAAAATATAATACGTCTATGGAAAGCGAGGCGCTTAACATTTTCTGGTAAAATAACTATAATCAAATCATTTCTTGTTTCTCAAATTATATACAATGCTCAAATGATTTCCATGCAGGAAAACGTAGTGAAACGCATTGATTCTTTACTTTATACATTTTTGTGGGTTGGAAAAAAACACAAAATAAAAAGAAAAGTGGTTTGTATGAGTTATGAGTATGGAGGATTGAAAATGGTTGATTTGAATGCTCTGGTACAAAGCTTTATATTAAAGTATATAGTGCACTACTTCTCCCACGAAAACTTAAAGTGAAAAAAGATAATTGATGGTTTCTTTAAAAAAGTAGGCAATTTACAATATGTGTTGAATAGTAAATGTACAAAAGACGATATGAAGTTTTGTTTAAGGAATATAAAAATGCCCCAATATTACAAGAAGATGGTATATACTTGGTTTAACTTTAAAGAGACAGTAGAAAGTAATACACCAATTGATTTACAATCTACTGATGTTAGAAGTCAAGACATATGGTTTAACTCAAATATAAGAGATCATAACAAAAATTTACTATTTAAAAAAAATGTAGGCCTTTTGAAAATTAATGATATCGTAAAAGACTCTAGATTTATGTCTTTGAAAGAAATTGAAGAAAGATTTGAGAAAAAACATGCTTCTTTGTTCCAAGAATATTACATCATAGTAAATGCGATCCCCAAAGTCTGGAAACAGAATATGTTAAGACAAGTATATGATGAGACACAGGAAAAAAAATGAAGGTGTTATGAAAAATGTTTTAATGAATGTTAACACTAAAAGAAAATCGAAGTTTTTTACTCTACGTTGTCAATTCATTCAATTGTTAGACCTCCAATCGAAGAGAAATGGGAGGAAATATTAAATAGTACAGAACAAATCGATTGGAAAGTCATATGGTAATTTAATTTACAAGCCATCAAAGAAAACAAAATAATAGAATTTAATTTTAAGTTATTACACAATTTAATACCAAATAGGTACAATTTATTCAAATGGAAATTGCGTAACAATCCCTTATGTTAATATGATGATCAGTTACACGACAATCTTCATTTATTTGTAAAATGCAAACACACAAAATTGTTTTGGTTAAGATTTGGAGACATAATTCGAAAACTTTACAATGTTGATTTTTCTTTTGACAAATTCGTTTTAATAAAAGGTTATAACTTGAAAAACAACATGTTCAAAAGTTTATATTTTCTTATCATATATGCAAAATACGCAGTTTATCTAACATTTATGCAAGCAGAAAATCGCAAACTTATGTTTCATGAAGTCTCTATTCTTTGTATTTTTCAAAAGATAAATCCATAACCGATTAAAGATCGAAAAGTATTGTAAAACAAAAAAAAATATGCATTTTTGAAAACACTGTTATTCAAGAAAATTTATCATATTTTATTTGAATTATGTAAGATGCTACGATGTTATTTTAATTGATTGTGTATGATTGTTTGATTTGTTCAAATGCATATATTTATCAATAAATTCATTTTACACAAAAAAAAAAGAAAAAAAAGAGTAGGACCTGAGGGAGACAGCAATTTAAAGTGATAGATAATAATAGTTTAGTGAACACAGATGTAATGTATGTGGTAATACTTGTGAGTAAAGGTGAACTTGTTTTGAGTATTTGTACATTTTGTCTCAATGTTAAATTTGCCCTGCCACAACATTATGGAAGTCAAAATGTTGATTTTACATGGTTTTTCAGAAAATGCAGTTGCTTCATCCCCAAATCCAGCTTTGTTGGACACACTATTTGTTATGTAACTATTGATTTAACATCAAACATATTTTACTTTTGATATTTTGATATTTTGTCATTTCCTGCTCCTGCTCTGGATGTGATACGTAAACTATTGCAATTCAGTCACGGTTAATGTGTTAATTTTCAATCGATTTTTGGTTATAAACTAATTTCTCTTAATATTTTGATGTTTTTTTTAAACTCTAACTTCAAGATGATATTGACTAAATAAAAGCTAACATTGCACATTATATGTATGTTTGACCATCGGTAATTATTGTAGATGAGGTTGTATACTATAAGGTTTTAAAAATAGTGCTCTGAAGTACAATCTTTAATGATGATAAATCAAGTCTTTATTAGAAATCATGCATACACAAAAAACCAGGCCCGTCAACCCAATGGGTTAGGCGACAGGTTATAATCAAAACTATATACAATGCAAAGTACATTAACAATAATAATACAAAATATTGCAACAATGTGATAACATGGAGCACCGGGATAGAGAGAAAGGGAAAGGGAAGAGGTGAAAAGGAGAGAAAAACAGTAGTGGTATAGTACAGAACAGGATAAAAGAAGAAGATTGTAACATTATGATGAGGAAGGAAAGATCCCCATACATGATACATTAATCAATAATGGTATAATTGAATCGACATAAGTGACGTATTACGGTACCGGTAAATATTGCCAGTTTGGTACAGAATGGTTACAAGTTCATTGATAAGCAGGAAATGGTGAAAAATGAATGGATATAGAGATTGATAAATTACAATGTGAGGTATTGATCAAATTGCCATGCTGGCTCACGTCTTCCCTGGAATATAACATAAGAACTAAATAGAACGGCCTTCAATATTTCGTCCCTGGATTCGGGGTACCTAGCTGAGTTAGTGATTTTGAGTATTTCTTTTATACGGTATTTATTTTGTGGGGTTATGAGTTTGCTCTTCCACCCTGTTGCTGTTATGTCATGTGTGAGTATTGTGTATCTGTCTTGTTTTCGTTGATGTGCATTGTCAATGTTTGTTTCGAAGGGGACTGTGAGTTCGATGATGATAATGTCCTTATTTTTGTTGTCAATGTGGCAGATGTCTGGTTTGTGTTGGGTACGTATTATGTTTGGTGGTATGGTGCCCCATTGATGCTTTCTCCTTCTATGTCTGCATATACTTTGATGTTATTGTTTGAAGTGTTTTTAATGTGTTTGAGCATGATGCGTAGTATGTTGTTGTGGCGCCAGGTATATCGGTCGAGCATTCTTTCACAATTATTAAGAACATGATGCAGAGTGCCGGTACAGTTACAAAGGGTACATTTATCAGAGATTCTTTTTCCCCACTGGTACAGGTTTTTGTTAGTAGGAAGACTATCTATTGCTGCATTAACAGTGAACTTCATTACACTCTGAGGTAAGTTATAAATAATCGACTTCCAGGTTACATCAGTATTTTCCATATGAACAACTTTCATGAATTCCCCCTGTACAAGTAATGGTTCGATCAACCTTTTCCAATTTTCTCTACATACATCTTGAACTGTTTTTTAATCACATTTTTGTCTGGTTCCAGCTTACAGAGTCTGGTATTTTTGAGTGAATTTCATGTGCTTCCAAAGTGAACGACGTTTGTCGTGACCACCCCCTTTCTCTATCTAGTCTTCGGTCAAGGGCGTGATTTACAACATCGTCGCCTTTAACCCTAGATCTACTGTAAGCCAGACAATGACAGGTTCGGTAAAGGTCCGAAATGGAAGGTATGTTCAAGCCATCAGGGTCGTGGACCACAGCAAGATTGGCACCACGTAACGGTATTCCTAACCATAACTTAGTATATTTATCTAATATTATATCAAGAGATATGAGTTATTTAATGAAAATATAGTTCAGTGATAAGAAGAGAGCACTCAAGAGTTATTTATTATACCCTGTTCACACAAAGACGCCGCTTCTACTACATTGGAAATATGGCCGAGAGCGTGGCCAATTATCGGGTCCAATCGTGGGCCAAACGTAGGAGGGGGTCTCTATGAGCGTGGTTTGATCGGGGTGGGATCTCCTAGGTCGGGAAGCTGCACGCTCTCCCCACGCTTATGCCGGGTCATATGGCCAACAAAAAGAGAGACAAAGTCTTATTAAGAACGTAGTGGGAACGCCATTATCGTACAAGCAGCGTGGTAATATCGTGATGAGATCTCTGTGGTCGTAATAAAAACGCAGCACCGTCGGCAACTATTTCGAGCCGTTTTAATTACGCTTATCAGCTTCAGATCCGTTCATTTTCGAAGAAGGGAAAGAACTGAATAAATGCTTGAACACCCCCGATATAGACATGGCCATAAATCGTACTAGAAGCGTACTAGAAGCGTGATATGGTCAGCACTAGCGTAGCGACATCATCCTACAGTCTTCTAGGTCTGTGTAACAACGTTGTATGGTCCTGTACGTCGTAGCGGCAACGTAGTAGAAACGACCGCTTGGTCGGCATTGGTCTAGGTGTAATCGTAGTGGCAGCGAGTCAGCAGCGCTTTTGACGTAAAAGCATCGCATTACAGTCCTGATGTAGTCTTTAATTTGCCAAATTGCTGGATTTTGACGCCGAAAATGCCCCGATTTCATAACCTTTTCTTATCGGGGTGTTCGGCATGGTCTACTTAGGGCCCAGAGCTGTGTGAACGGGGTGTTACTAGTAGTTTAATAGCCCTTTCACACTGTTACGACTAGAGCTAACGTGTACCAGACATTTATGTACGTTCGTGTAAGTTGTCGTTCGTTTGTGTTCGTCAGCTGTTCGGCCCAGAGGCGGCGCTCCGGGTAGGGGAGGGGGCAGGGGCACAGTGCCCTCCCACTTTTTCAAGTACCCCAAAAGTGCCCCTTTTTACATAGGAAAAGTGCCCCTCTAACTTTGTAAAAGTGCCCCTTTTTACATAGGAAGAGTGCCCCTTTTACTTTGATAAGTGCCCCTTCCCCTTTCCACCTCTGATAAGTGCCCCTTTTATTTTGACACTTACCCCTTTTTCTTCAACAAGTTCCCATTTTCCTTTGCAATAAGTGTCCATTTTCCAATCTCATAAGTGCTCTTTTTAATCTCTAGTAAGTGCCCCTTTTCAGGTACGAGAAGCGCCCTTTTTCACTTTTGATAAGCGCCCCCTTCACCTCTGATAACTGTCCTATTCAAATCTGAGAGGAGAGGTGCCCCTTTTGCTTTGACAAGTGCCCCCTTTCCTTTGTAAGAAGTGTCCCTTCTCCTTTTAATAACTACCCTCTTTTAACTCGGATAAACGCACCATTTTTTTTTTACATGTGCCCCCTTTCCTTTCTAATAAGTGCCCCTTTTCACTATGAGTGCCCCCATTAAAAAAGAGCCCCTTCTCATTAATGCCCCATTTTACCTATGAAAATAGTTCCTTTTCCTTCTTATAAGTGCCCCTTCCCCTTCTCACGATTACCTCTTTTCATCTCTGATAAGTGCCCCGTTTATTTTAGCATGTGCCTCTTTTTCTTTTTAATAAAAGCCACTTCCCCTTTTAATAAAAGCCCCCTTTCACCTCCGATAAATGCCCCTATTAAAATCTGATCGGTGCCCCTTTTTCAACAAATGCACATTGCCCTTTATTATTAATGCCCATTTTTCATTCTTATATTGTGCCTCTTTTCATATATGGTCATTGCCCCTTTTTAGATGCGATAAGTGCCCCTTTTCACCTCTGATAATTACCATTTTAGCAATGATACGTGCCCCTTTTTCTTCCTAATAAGGAACCTATCCCTTTTTCAGAAATGCCCCTTTTCACTTCTTTAAAAGCCCCTATCAAAATCTGACGGGTGCCTTTTTTCCGTCGACAAATGCCCATTTCCCATTCTCATAAGTGCCTCTTTGTTTAGGTGTAAGAAGTGCTCCATTTTCACCTCTGGTAATTAGCCTTTGTACTTTGACACGTGCTGCTTTTCTTTTCTAATAAGTGTCTTATCCCTTTTGGTAAGTGTCCCCTTTTCCTCTCATCATTAAACGTGCCCCTAATTTCAAGCGACTAAGAGCAATTTCCCCCAAAGCTCGCTTGCTCGCTTTTATAGATGTTATAATTATGTTACTTATCAAAGGTCTTTTCAGTTTTCCGTTATGAGAATGTGCTTATAATCCCATCAAGATTGGGTTTTTCCTCTTTATAAGATGTAATTTTTCGCGCTGCGACCTCACAAATCTTAAAATTTTCCTCGCTCGCTTTGCTCGCTCGCAAATGAATTTTCAGACCATCGCACCCAACTGCTAAGTATGATGCTTAACCAATATCTTATATGATGTATAAAGAGAAACAAATATTAAAATCATCCCTGATAATGTAATCACGATATAGGGGTATATACCAATGTCTAAAAACTTCCAGAAAGTGCCCTTTTTTGTTGGTGCCCCCCCCCCCAACTTTGGAAGTCGCTCCGCCGCCTCTGGTTCGGCCATATACTTCCCGGGGGAGGGGGCACTTATATATGATGTTACAAGCATCAGCGTGAACGAACACGCGGAAATTGTATCATTGTTCCAGTGAGACCAAACGCGGATCCGTCCTACGGCTGTCAAAATCACCGATTTTCCCCCCAAAATTGTACCATTTTCTCATGACTCATGAATGAATGCTTTTATTATACCTTTCTGTTGAACCATGTTTAGGGTATATTTTTGCTTCGACTTGTTTTTGTCAGGTAATTGATAATTTTGTGATTATGCTTCGTGTGTGAACAGCCTTTATTGTGTAAAGATCAAATGCACTTGAATATATAAGGTCCAAAGTCCACCAAGCCTGCAGGATAGGATTATAACTTATGAAGCATAATGATATACACGCACACCTCACCGACACACATACACTCACACACACACACCCTCTCTCTCTCTCTTTCTATATCTCCTTCTCTTCAACGGTAAATGACATGTGTATGTTAAATAGATTCCAGATGTACTGAACAAATCTACTGCAAATAAATGATCATAGACCTATTTCAGTATAAATCTACATATATTTGAAGTGATGTTTTAACTTTTCCTTGCTATTCCAGGCGTCAATTAGGTCTTTTAAAAAAAGAAGTTTTATTGCCTTTTTTTTAATATTTTTTTTTACTTCCCTCTTTCGGCTGATATTTCTCAGTTTTCAATGCTTTAATACGTATTTTTTTATTCATTAAACATTTTTTTTCTAAAAAGCGGTTAAAAAAAAAATGTTTTCTTTCTTTTACGCCTTATGATAAATACTTACCTTTGACTACGTAAAAGGTCTCACTGGAGAATCACATCCGAAGTCCTCTTCGACAAGTGCATCGTCGAGACAATCATCGGCCACTTTGATTTGGCGGCGCCGGGTTACAATCATATCTTTCTTATCAAGAACATCTACCAGGAATAGACCAGTTTCGTAATGTAATCAGATTTAATGCAAATCTTAACAAATCTTTTTTAAGTGCCTCGGTACAAATTATTACATTCACCTGTTATGGGGGGGGGGGGTTATCTCCGAAGTGGCTTATTGGGATGAAGACGACACAAATATTGATGACGCGAAGAGCTTTTTCACAAGATACAGATCGGGACAGCTTCAAAATACATATTATTTTATTAATACTACTCGTCAATTCGTATGTAATTTTTAATTGTTGGCAAGATCCCCCTTTCTCTCTTCCCCCTTCTTTACCTTTCGTCTCTCTCTCTCTCTCTTTCTTCCTCTATCTCTCTCTTTCTCTCTCTCTCTTTCCCTTCTCTCTCTCTCTCTCTTTTTCTCTCTTTCTCTCCCCCTTCTTTACCTTTTGTCTCTCTCTCCCTCTCTTTCTTCCTCTATCTCTCTCTCTCTCTTTCCCTTCTCTCTCTCTCTCTCTCTCTTTTTCTCTCTTTCTCCATTTCTCTAACTTTCCTGCTCTTTCTTTCACTATATCTCTCGGTCCCTAATCCTCTCTTTCTCTTTTTCTCACCATTTTCTTTCCTCCCTCATCCTCCTCCCTCTCTCTCTCTCTCTCTCTCTCTCTCTTTACCTTTCTTAACCTTTTTTCCTTCTCTACATCATTCCCTTCTCTCTTCCTCACTTTTATATTTTATTTAGGTACATATTCCCCATTTCCTTCCTGTTCGTATTTTTGCTTCCATTTTACTTTTGGTACAAAATTAATGATAAACATGTGACATATACGTGTACTTATTATTATGTAAATGATTTTGTTTTAAATTGTACACTTGTTTTTAAAATGCAATGTATATCTATGTGCAATTCAGTATATGTTACTGCGATGCATGATTGAATAAATACCATACCATACCATACCATACCATACCATACATGAACAAGAATTGTTTCGAATGCTGGAATGCAGCACTAAATCCATCACCGAGTTCTTATTAGAAAGACGCCATCTAATGACCGAAATGCTACCTCCTACCTTTATGAATCTGGTATTGTTGCAAAATATTTCAACCGTTAGGAACATTGGCACATTCTACATGTATGTAATAAGAAAAGGAGAGGAACTTATAAGACCAGACTAATTTCCTTGGTAAGCTTATTATATAGTTGAACTACATGACGTATTAATGATCCCGATCATCCAACATGACTAATTAATGTGCTTTTTGAGTTAAAATCAAAGGTTTTAATATGGACACTCTGAAGTTTTCTTCTTTCCAAGTACAGCAATGTAAGAGCATGTAACTCAACAAGTACGTATGGAGAAATCTTAAGTTCAGTGATGAAAGAATAATTTGGATTCATCAGTTGCTTCGGTAATTACATTGTGTCACAAATTCTGCTATTCAACTCGTGTTATTTTGTAGATATATTAGTATAAGATATTGCACATTACAGATAAGCTTCTCTTGACGGGGATATCATAATTAATCAATTGATTGGGAATTTCCAGTAGGAGCATTAAGGGAACAAATCAAATGAATTATCATGAGGATGATTTCTTAGAAAGAAAGTGATGTAGCAATTGTGCTATAAGGATGCTGACATACTGTCATCGTTATCCGAACGGCGGAGTCCCTTCTACATGTACAACAGCAACAAAATTCTTTAGCATAAGTAATGTTAGTACATGCAGAAATCCAACTGATGACCGCTATCTAAGAGCCAGAGGCTCAAAAAGTTGGCTACTTTAGAAATGCCACATTTATGGGGACGTGGTCATAGGTAGCTAGTCAGGTGACCATATTCTGAACTTGATGATTAAACCAATGATTAATTAAAGTAACTTATGGCAAGCATGGCAAGAGGAAAATAGTCGCAATATTCAATTCAGAATATAGCTCCACCGAGTTCAGATGATGAGAGCTGTCCAGACAAATAGATAAAGTTCATGGATTATTGTGCGTTCGTAATTCACCTGGGGTGATTATTAACTGTCATCCCAATGAGGAATTATGCAAGAGAAGTCTATGCAAGATTGATAGTCTCATCATCCCCTCACACTTACTCATCTCGGTCGTATGTATTAATGTTTTCCATACATCTAATGCAACTTTCATAATATTTCGGACCTCTAGAGAAATCAGCATCGCCTTGACGTTTCACTGCTAGCATATTATATACGCCCGAGAACCCTGGGATTGTCACATTCTACCACCTCGTCTGATTTATTGATCAGATGAAAGTCACCACCCATTACTCTCACTCCATCTATTTATTTCGTCTCACTCCCAAGACGACACAGGATCCAATCGCCAGAGCCCTCACACACCGGATCTCCCACAAAAAGAACGAGGTTATAAAAACGGCGCCGCGACCTCAAACCAGTATTTTCCCACCAGATACCGCCATAGTGCTGGGGCTAAGGTAACGTGCCATTGCAGCCATCTCATCTATTGACATAATTTTCTGTATTACAGACGATCCAACCCTTCCCCCTCCACCCCTTCAAATTTTGTCTGATAAGATTATGAACTTGAATGCACTTGTCGCT
Source organism: Mesocentrotus franciscanus (assembly GCA_037976565.1). Lineage (NCBI taxonomy): Eukaryota > Metazoa > Echinodermata > Echinoidea > Camarodonta > Strongylocentrotidae > Mesocentrotus > Mesocentrotus franciscanus. Next base: position 40,971,001 of record CP137669.1, on the reverse strand, counting down.
AAATTATCACGGACGCATTGCTCATGACTCATTCATAGCTTTCTTGATCATAGCATCAGACATAGGGCATAGCATGTAATGTCATGCAAAACCCTGTTTGAAATCACGCATCTTCAATGGAGAAGTCCACCTTGATGTTAAATTGGTTTTAATAGAATCAGAAAAAACGAGAGGAACAGGTCGGTGAAAATGTGAGCAAATTCCGATTAAAAATAAGAAAGTTGTGAATTTTTGAAGTTGCGATCAATCAAACACAAATTGGCAACTCTGAGCTTCCCTCCCATTTGCCCTGTACTAAAAATGTTCAGAATTTTCGTTTTCCTTAAAGAAAATTTCAATTATACAGCGCCCTAAATGTAATTATTGCAAATGTGTTTCTATACAACCCCTATACGGAAAAAATTCTATTCCTTCATCAATAACGAAGAAAATGAAAGTTTATGAGATTTTATGTACAGAGCATATTGGAATGGAGCTGACAAGATACGTCAAATTGTTGCCAAATTGTGTTTGATTGGTCGCAACTTTAAAAATTAATAACTTGCTTTTTTCTAATCGGAATTTTTTTCTCAAATTTTCACTGACCTCTTATTTTTCTGCTTCTATTAAAACCAACTTAATATCAGGTTGGACTTCCCCTTTAATGTACGAGATAATTTTTAGAGTACCCATATTTCCTGTCTTATAAAATCGATCTAGTTTCACATTGTGGTGCATGAATAAAACGTGATATCTTTGATTCATGTTGTAATTAGCAACATCGGGCCAGAAGAAGAATCGATGGACTGCCACAAACGGTTTAAACTTGGTCAATTTGGTTTTACATTTCCAAAGAAAACAGAAAGTTAGATAGACGGATAAATTGTTTATTGATTTAAAAAAAAAATAAACAACAGCACCAACAAACATCATTGCGGCAAAGAGGAATTGCGATGATTTTACAATGACAGCATGCATACAAAAGATGGAATCAGCAATGACGAAAACAAAACCCCCACAAAATATAATTAACCATGATAAAATTCATACAAAACGTTAATCAATATTGACAAGTATATCACATAGTAAACAACAAATAAAATTTTGTAATATATTATAAATGTTATATTCTTAATAGATTTTCCAAGGTGCATGTTCATATTTCTCTCCGATGCTTTTGAGTACATGTATTATCATTACGAGATAAATCAATTATCTCACGTAGATGAAGTAGGAGGATATCAAAGCTACACTAGAATGTTCTCTTGTTTATCAGTTGCTGTTTCAACTATCAAGTCTTCGTAATGTTCAATGCAGATTATGTGTGTATAAATGCCGGTAAAACATGGAGTCACGTACGCCCTTTAACGGATTCTACAGAACTTATGAAGCTATAAATGAAATAGTAAGTATATACATGAAAATGAATCATGAACAAAACTAAACGATTAAACAAAGGTAAGACTTGTTATAATAATAATAATAATAATAATAATAAAGATTGATTTATTAAGCGCATAATAAATGAAAGTTTCTCTATGCGCTTTACATAGTAAAAAAACATGACATTATAATGATATGTGGGTATTTTTATTATAACTTCACATTAAGAATGTTATGCTTAGTTTCTCCTGTAAACTTTGATAAATTTGATAACTGTTGCTGACTTTTTGAATTAAACAGTTGACTAATCTTAAGTGTGTTTGGTCGTATTCTATACTATGGCTTGATAAACTTTACAAGATTTATTTTCTGTATTTTATATGCTGTAAGATACAGAACTGTGAAGCGTATTTCACTTACGCCATCACAAAAACCGCCGCGGTTTGGCTGTGTCATATCTGAAGGAGGTTTTAGAGAGTATCGAGTATCACAAAGGAACGCAAAATTATGTGTGCATTTAAAATACTTAATTCAAAGAGTTCACCATGCAAAAAAGAGAGTCCGCCATTTTTACTAGTTGAACAGAGTGAAACATATAAAGCAGCGAAACAGTTCGTCTAGGCCTACATCACGATGACATTAACATTCGCGAATTTGAAATTCCCATATAAAATCATGATATTTACAACTTTCAAAAGCTCACAGCTTTATCATTACTTATTTGATTTAGCTCATGTCATAATTTTACTAAAATCATTCCCTGAATATCTGGGGTTTTCATCACAGTTTTTCTACAAAGCGGAATTGCCCTTTCCACAACTTGTTCTCATCTAGAGAATCTTTGAGTGAATTCGGAACACTTTATCATTAACCTGTTGATTACTGAATTCTTTCCTTCCCATAGGCTTTGTACAGGGACTACCCGGTTCCAGTAGGCAACGGGTTAAATGAACAAAAGGATTACAAATTATTTTCAAACTGCTATGCAGCATAGTAACTCGATCGGACGCACCACCTGAATACATTCGTTCCGCCTATATGGGCTCCACACTCTCTTCTCACACTGTGGCAGTATGCCTCCTTACCTTATAAGCATGAAACATGTTTGAAACAAAGACCAACCATTGAAAGTACTATGAAAAGAAAATGCATTGAAACAGGGCAATAGGAACGCAGTACAAAGAGGATAATCCATTAACGTTTCGAAGTTGCTATGAATAAAATAGAATCTGTCCCTAGCAGGCGGGTAATATTTCGCACGTTCTTCGTGTTTACGCTGTGTTGCCACGTCTCACTATCACCATGGTAACAAACAAGAAGGGAAAGCAAAGTTTAGTGCAATATTGATAAGAGCATGGAATCGCATGAATGATTAACCGAGCTCATCATCATTACAGTGCCTCCAACAAACGCCCCCTGCTCTTATCATGCATGTAGGACACGACAGTCTTTAGAGGCAATCTATTTTCCAATCAAATTACCGACACATTTTTTCATCATCCCATTTTACTTAACAAAGGCATAATGGTCACGGAGGACGTCGAAGCGGCAAGTCTAGTGATGAATACAAGCTATTAATGTTTTAATCGGTCTTCCAAAGCACCCGCAAAGCTGAATAAACAGTAAGGACTGAGTCGACGAAAATGAAATGACCTGTATGGACCTTGATTGGTTCCAACGGCTCAGGTATTCCTAAAAGATAGATCCATTAAAGCAATCGCCCAGATTTTGTTTTATAAGGAAGGTCATCATTGTAATTTTCACAATACCTAGATAAATAGACAAACATGCTCATAATATAATCGAATAATATACATGATCACAGGGACGCTAGGACAACCTAAGATCATTGCAGTATTTCATTTTCTAAAAAAAGATAGTTTAAAATATTTAAGAAGTTGTTATGAGGCTCTTCCATTTTAGTAAGCGATGGTCTAGGTTATCAAATTTACCAAGCACAGGATTTTTTTTAAACGTCTTTGCAATCACGTAAATGATAATACATATCTCATGTTATCGTTTTAATGATAACGTTGATATCATGTTAATGATAACATGGATATAAAAACATGCCAGCCATTTTATTTTAACAGATATTAAATAAATTTACTTCAATCCTAATGTGTACCACCACCAAATGGGTATTCATATCATGATAACAGAATATAACTGTAGTAATATAACTGATAAGATGGACCGTCGTTTGAATAATATGCTCTCATTAATGACTCCAATTATAAAAATGTACACCAAGGACTAATATGGTATTAAAAACCACAGGAGAGCAACAAAAAATGATTATAAAGGAAAATGACAGATATGATGCCATGATAAAAACGAGGACCGGCAAAACTGAGGAATCATACATATCCTAATCAAAGATTAAGTTTATTCCGCATAAGATACAAAGGGTTTTTTTTCGTTTACAATGGCGCCTTCTGGAATGTCAAAGGCAAAACACAATGTGAGTCAACTATTTTCCTAAGCGTAAGTGATAATTTCGTAGACTATCCCATGAACAAATTATTAAAGCTACTAAAGCCCAAGATGTCTTAGTCATAAAAATAATAATTTGATAATGTTAAGGAATCATGGTTAACGTAATTTTGTCATAAATATTTTAAATTGTGATAACGATTTATGGTTACTTGAAAGACAAATTCCTTAAAATAGGGATTTTCCCGTTTCATCTTCAGATTTCCATCAATAACACGGTCTTTTAGAAAGGTAATACAAAATTTATATTATGTAAGAAAACTTTTTTATATATCATAAAACGACACCAAATACATTGCACAATATCTAATTCATTCGGTTCGCATGAATTAAGAGTAAAATAATATGATCGGTTTGATACTCATGATAACGAAAATCTTTGTTTTTGTGTCGCGTAGAATCCCTATAACTCTCTTATTGATATTTCAGTAAAGTCATAAATAGAAAATCATAATGATGGCCAAACGAAGTGTTCAATGGTGATAGAAAGCGACCTAAATCGACCTGTTATGAGTTTGATAGATCAAAATGATTAAAATTGTTCAGATTTCATTTCATCTGCATAATTTACGTATTATAAGATAAACTTGACAAGATGACGCCACCTGTTAACAAGAAATGTTCACCCTATCATACTTACGAACATGGCAAAGAAAAGGTATACAGAATCTTTTCCTGTTTCGATCAACAGATCCTAATATAGTTGTCTTTTATTTCTACTGAGGATTTGAATATAAACACTTCTGCTCGAGGGATCAATACCATCTCATAGTCACCTATTTAATAAGAGGGAGAAATGTGATTGGGCAATGTAATCATTAACATCCTTTTAAAAAAAGTAGCAGCGGTTCCCCAAAGTTTTGTTTTGTCCTTTAATTTTCGAAATAGATTTCCTCACGAGTTTAGTGAAGAATAAACTCTTTAGAAACAAACATAATTAAGATGCTTTGGCATAACAACGGCATTTGGGTGAAAATATTCACTCCAGCAAGTTTGTTTATATAATGTCATCAACATTACAAAAGGCAAAAAAAAACGGTGAAAGGTGGAGGATCATGTGTCTGTTAAATTCATTTATTTATGGGGTCGCTAGAATGATATTCATCAGTTTCATCCAGTGCAGCTCTTAGGCTTAGTTTTTTTTTGGCCATTCCTAAGAGAGTAATTGCCCACTGCACTGAGCTGAAGGACAGCGTGTATGGATCCCTAGAGGAAAATAGACTCGGTAACAAAATTTTGATTGATTCTTAGGCATAACCCGACCCGAGAGGGAAAGCTTGCACGCTATAGATGTTATCAAGCAATTGTTTGTACTGTTTATATAGGACAAGGGATATAGGCATAAAAGAGCGATCTAGTTTTCCACTGAAATTTAAAAGTAGAAAATAAACCCTCGTACCCATGGTGCTGTCCTTATTTACTTTAGGGCACATTAAAGTTTTACTTTTAAGCATATATTTATGTAACAAACGCCAGCTACAAGTAATTGTGCAATTAATCCGCCTACTCCTTAAAAAGAAAACCTAATCCATTCAAGCACGGTTCTAGAAGAATATTTTTTCGGGGGCTTTGGGGGCTAGGTGGTTCATGCCTTTCATTTTCAGTAGAACTACTACTCAATTCATTATGAAGAAGAAGAAAAGTCCTCTGAAATATAAAGAACGTTATATTTGTTATATTCTATTCGGAATTGTTCAAAGTAATTTCTTAAACGTTTGAATAATTTTTCCAATAATTATTATTTTGTGGAAATCTTATAAAAAGGGGAATAATTTTATCTTTATTGCCATAGAAATGAAATATTAGCAATAAGCTAGAAACAAAACCACCCTTTTGTATGCATATTTGTTTTGATGTATAAACTGGGGTTCGTTGTGTCATCGTGATGATAGATATACGATGTCCTGTCAAACGTGTGCTCTAAGTCTACATCAATGAAATACAATCATGATGGAAGCACTGAGCATGGAGACGCTCATTTTTTCTTCCCCCGTCCATCACCCGAAGGCATACCCGTTTCATTTTGAATTCACCCTCAAAGAAGGTCGATGAGATAGACAATGTCTAGTCTCTATTTGCAGGCAAGTTTGCTAATTGCTGTAAGCATGCGCCGTAAATCCAATTCATTTCCAGATGGGGATCAGCTTTCTTCCAGGGTGAATTATTCTATCAATTACATCAATATTACATGCACAACAGTAGTCATATTCCAATGCTATTTCTGTTTCCTAGGTGTCAACGATACCATACGTCATCATGAGGTCTTTGCAAACAGACTAGAAATCGTGCGCAAAGGGGATGTGCGCATACGATGAGCAGGAAACGGGCAGCGAGTGAGGCTAACGCAAGAACTGTCAAAATGTGTTTGCCGCCAAATTGGGCTCCGAACTAAGGAAAGGCAGACGATGCGCGCTCAAAGCAGCGAGGGCGCTCACGGGACGCAGGCCGGGTGATGTGATCGTAAGAACTGCATTTCGAATATGCTACCCCCAACACATGGCTATCTTAGGATCCGTTTCCGATTCACGCTGGCTTTTGTGGATATTAGAAACCTCTGCTTTAGGCCTTGAGTGCAATCCTATGCCATAATGACACGAAAGGAAAGTAGCTCAAGTGATCATCTTTCATAAGCTGAAGACACAAAATGGAAAGCGGACCTGAGTGAAATCAAAGGCCACAATGATGTCACCATTCAAGTTGGCTTTGTGCAATAATTGTGGACTACGGATTTAAAAGAGATTAGGAATCAGGATGACTGAGGATACAAGCCCAACACCGCTCGAGGTAAGATATTTGAATGAATTATGATAATCATGCTCGAAAACGTTTTTTTGTTATCGTCAACTATAATATGCAATAGCAAGGAACTTTGGCCCTTAAAGTATTCGAATATTAGAGTGACCCTTTCAGAATCGAACTTGACATTACAAGTAAGATAGCTTACATCCAAATACACAAAAAAATAATAGGTAAAAATATCACAGATGGTGGATGAAAAGGTTAATGTAAATTTAAATTTAAATTTATCATTATGCGAAAAGCGCATATTGTTTTTCAAGGATAATACCATAGTATTTGATGATTTCTATAATAGGAAAAAGAGCCATTAATACACTGACAAATATGATAAAACTGAAAAGTGTACGCACTTTTCGTAAAGGATATGTAATAAACAAAACTTTGGACCTTGAAATCTAGAGAAGATGTTGACACCTGTTGCTTTGTTGCAATTTCCTGCTCAACGTTGCTCCATCTTATTAGGCACTTGATTTTACATGCTTCACTACATTTTTTTTTTCATCAACATTGACAGTTTTACTTTTTGGTTCAATAACCTTAAAACCATCATTTCTTTTGTAAATAAAATTAAGACATGAAATCGTTAATTAGTATTTACCCCAATGCATTTACAATCCTTGCTCAAGATATTGTAAACAACAAAATACAAGTTATTTAAACTGTGTACAATAAAAGAAAACATCCGAATTATATTTAACTACACGAAACCAAGTAAGATGAACAGTTTTATTTGAAATTTGTGTAATAAATTATATGATATAATGAATTTCAAAGTGAGCTGACCTGCTGATTTTATTGCTCGATTGTTCTTCATCAATACGCGGTCAAGGTTTGATTTCATCAGTTCAATCATCAATGTCAAAATAATGCCAAGCTACTTTATCGCTAAGATTGCATTTATATTCATATGGAAATTAGAATACTTTCACAAAGCAGAAATGTAATGAAGTGAAATTGGAACTTTGAAAAGGACAAACTCAATTCGAATAAACCTGGCGGCGGAATTGACAAAAACAATTGTTGATAAATTGTATATCGTTTCTTTTACTAAAATTTTGGATGAGATGTAATAGACTTACAAAATCTAGAAGAAATTTTGTATCAGTTCATATATGCTATCTAATAATACTAATCAGATTGTATTAATTATTATCTGATTCATCACAAATTACCAATTGCAATTACAGGGTATAATCATTTTTTAATATAAATACATCATTGGATCCTGGTAAATTTTAATATTCAAAGCTTTGAGATATCCAATGAATGTGAATTATTATTTATTTTATTTACAGTTTTACAGATAATAATATCAATAATAACAATAATTAGTATCGTAATGTTTATTATTGTTATAATAATAATTTCCTTTTTAAAGCACTTATCAGTACGTTTCCAAGCGCTTTAGCATTGGTTTATTATTATTCTTTCGATTTATAGTTTGCACCATCTATACTCCATGAGAAAGAATTCCATGCAATTCAAACACAAAGAATGTTCACATACTACTGGTTACCCATTTACACACCTGGGTGGAGACAATAAATGCATATATGATGCCATGCTTCAGGAGATAAGAGTCGGTGCGCAGGGGATCAAACCCACGACCTTCGCATCTCCAGTGTAATATTTAAACCACTCGACTACGCCAACTCCTTCATTCAATGTATAATCTATTGTATAGTTTTGAGTTTAGCCGTTTACCAAAATATTATTGGTAATTTCTTTTTTAATTGCTGTCTACAAAACCTTTCATTTCAAATCCTGCACTTTAAATATAGGCAGATATTGATTTAAATTAGAGAAAAAAGGGAACATAACTTATTGAAACCTTCTTGTTTTGAATATAACAAAACGTCGTCATATTTCTGTAGGCCCTTTTGACATACACACACACACACACGCACAACACATCAAATAAGCCCACACTTTAAACTTTCATGGAAATAATAAATATAACTATCGGATACTCGAAGGACTAGAAAAACATGACCGACCAGCACCCTTTTAATATTTAACATGTTTGATTACAAAGTAGCCTTGAGTCATTTTGGCAGGCGGAGATGAAACGGGGAAAAACGGGGATGGAAGGAAAGATCTTGGTAATAAATTTGTTATACTAAAAGCTTTCAAAACCTTTTTCTTCAATTTAAGCATTAGACAATGGAGAATTGGTGGTCATGCCAAAGCCCAATTTCGGCACGAATCCCTGGTGTGTGGCTGTGGGAATGTATGGGAGAGATTAAGATGGATGAATAATGAACGGGGTAGTCAAAATGGATATACATGCTCTAAGAGCGGCAGGGTGTAGGTCGGTGGCGAAAGTAGTCTCACAAACTATTCACTTTCCAGAGGAATGAATCCAAATATAACGATAATAATATTCCGAACGGTTTAATTAAATGAAAAGAGATTTTTAACAACTAGATTGGTGTAATGAGTGTTTGTGAAGATCATCTATATAGCATTTACTATGTGTTTCATATTATTTAAGACGGGCGGATGATAAACGCCATATTTCACTTATTCATCCTATGGCCACGCAATATGCAAAAAGTATGAATATCACACCATTAAAAATGCGCATATATATATATATATTTACATATAGTTATATCATTATGGGTAACATAAGGGAGTTTTCATGAAAGAAAAAGAAAATCAATGTTTATGATATGTTTTTCCGCGTCCATTTTGTTCAGGGTTAAATTATGTTATTTGATAAAGATATACAAATACAAGCACTGGTCAAAGACGGATCCATAAGGGTTACGGGACAAGAGATCCATTGGAAGAAGAAAAAAGAAATCAGTTTTCAACGCGCTGATCTAGCGTTTGTAGATCATGATTTGGAAGAAAAGTGCAAGTAAAATATCCCACAATAAGAAAATTGTATTTCTCCTAAAGGAGTGATAGATTAAACCGGAATGGCACCATTTTCAAGTAGTTATTGAATATTTCAGTCTCAACATTAATAATAATGATGACTGGCTTTGTGTAGCACCTTTTCCATATGATACAAGGCGCTGTGTCTTTAATAGTCTGTAAACAGGTTATATAGAATGGAAGAGGAGTATCATCCCATGTTTTAAAGCAGTCAAGTGAAGAGCGATTTCTAAGAAATGCAGGAAGTTTGCTCTAGAAGCGTGGGTCGACGGATTGAAAGGGTTTAAAAGGGTTTAAAGTCGTAAAATTCAAGTTATAGTATTTCTAAGTAAGTCGAGTAAACAAAATCTGTCATATATTACTTGTAGATTATAGCATTAGATGAGAATGACATATCATCGACATGAAAACATGAACGTATACTGCATGATATGGAACGATGGTATAGAGTAGCATCTTCGTTTCACTATCACATCTTCGTCAAATTCTATAAGAAAGCCATAAAGGAGAGATTTACACTATGATCTGATGTTTATGTTTGTCGTTCCTTTGCGTTTTACTTTAATATGCAAATGGGATTAATCAACATGTAAACTTCTAACCATTTTAATCACGTGTAATGCAATATTTCAAGGCCGTTCTCGCTCTCTTATTTATACTAAATCTCGTTTCACAATTTGTCGTGTGCACCCAATTTCATTAATGCACTAGTCAGTGTATCCGCAAAGTAGCAACATGAGGCTGTTTCTATACCTGAGTCATCACATATCACAATACTCTTAGCTGGGTGAAACGAGCTGTTCAGATTGTGAGCATGATAGTGATTAGCTCATCAAATCCATCATGGTGATTGCTTACACGAGTTTATTTTACATGTCAAATGAAAAATACCCAACATAACCATCAAGGGGGTGGTCTCATTATATGCCTCATTTTTGGTTGAAATATAATTCCACTATTTGTCATTGAAATATCTTGTTCAGGGCCCAAGTACAATTCGCTCAAATCTTCTTCTTTTTTAAAGCGGTAACCCCCCATGTACTCATGACAGAAATGATCACTGAAATTATTATTAATTTTTTTGTTTTTAATAGGCCTACTTGAACTGTATTTCTATTTTTGAGATTAACTTTCGTTTGTAATGAGCGGTGAAAATATTCTAGATAAAGTGATGTTTATCATTAATCATTAACTGAAATTGTATTCATTTCTTTAATCTGTATAGTTATAAAGCACCACACTTATTATCAAATCGATATTTGCAAAGTTAATTTATGTAACAATAAAACAAAATATCAATATCACTTTCATTGATGGTATTGAAACGCCACGATGTTTTGGGGAAAAAAAAGGCCTTGGCCTATTCATTGAATAGTGTCATTAATATCACAATTTATCAATTTTTATCATTGGCTAGTAATCTTATACAGCTCATATTCAATAGGTACAGGTGCTTCCATTCCCTCTTCTCTCTCCCTCTCTCTTACTTCATTTCTATGCAACCTCATGTGCGCGATATACATAACGTGATAATCCATGCAGGCCTTGATGAACATCTTAAAGGGAATGTCGCTATTGAACTCCTCCTCCTCGACGCTCCTTCAATCAGTGCACTGTTAAAGACGGGTAATTTTAAGCACGACGCCACTCAATCCTTGCCACAGTATCGGATCACAGTGTGAGTTCCCACACCTGCACATCACCTGCTATACTCCATAACAAATCGCTCTTCCTATCTCATGTGGACGGACGCATGGCTACAACAGACCGTCCAATTTCAAATGTTAGAGGCATTGGAGGAATCTCCAAGTGTCATGCTTTCATACCGCCCCAGGTCACGTCTTCCTTACCAACCAACCAACCAAGACAAGCGTGTAACCATGTTAGTCCATTGTGTAATAGAACGGTTTAGTTGTACACCATAACCTCTGTTTTGGTCATGCCATTGTGACCGTGATGTCTCACATTTTCATCTAATCATTCTGGAAGGGGATGTCGATAAAATGTTAGTAGGAAATGATCCTACATGTACAACAATATTCCTGTTAAGAATGTCCTCTGACATTTGCAATAATCTGTCATAATTATGGTCTTCATTTATTCATAGGGCTATATCTATTTCACTATATATTTGTTAACATATTTTTCATCATTGGTTGTTGTTGTTATTGTTGTGTATGATGGACACCTGAGGCATTTCGGCATATAATCTATCAACAAAAAGATGCTTTGATAATTCATTAAACAAAAAAATCATGTCGATTTCTCTCAAATTCTTCGAGATAATTACACATTCACATATCCGCCCACCAAACACTTATACATTTGACAGCAAGATTTGGATTCATAAGGTTTGTTTTCTGTAATCAAATATATCTTTGTACCTTCTTCTTTGGTGAATAATAAACAACTTGTGGAATACGGTAGCTTCCATTCAATAACGGTGGCGTGTTATGAAATGTTTGAACACTTGTCTCTCTACGTTAAAAGCATTGCAGCCGTGACTGTAGAAAGGACGGTAGTTTGAATACAAATTGTTAAAGTGGTGGACTGCTAACTCGGGTTCATGGATACCTTTACATCGCACCACGGAGTGTTGCTCTAATCTATGTTTATTCAAGTTTCATGGCCGTGTAGAACTAGACGCTCAAACTATGAAACCTTACCTCTGCACACTTCCAAAAGGGGGAGAAATGCGAATAGGAATATTATGGTGGCTCATATTTCTGCCCCACTTGTGGATGTCATTTCCTGAATGAGAAAGCGAGGGAACCAAAAAAAAAAGGAAGTTGGTGAGAAAACGAAAAGAAAATTTTTAGAGTAGAGGGGAAAAAAGGGTGAACTAAATGTACTAGAAGGTAATAATGGGAAAGAAGAAGACGGAAATAATTTTCCCATATTTTCTTTCTATTTCTATACAAAAATGTTTAAAGTCTAGTTAGCGTTTTCATATTCGATATTTTGGACAATTAGATTTCATATTACTCCTTTAATTTCCTATAAAATTCTTCAAGTGCGCTCATTTAAAGGAAATGATATGATCCTATGCAAGCTTTTATCACACATGGCGTAACCGACCCCAGCCGATCCTAAGAAGCATTTAGCGTGTTTACTTTCAACCGTCGTGTTTTTGGCCTGAAGCTAGTCGGCATACCCTTTTGCATTACGCCACTAAAAAAAAATCCTCGCTTGAAGGCCATAAACCCATGCATGCTTTCATAAAAATCCATACAAAATATCCCGAGTACTTCAGTGGATGATCGAGATTCAGCTCGTCCACCCAGATCGTGGTGCATACCTTCACTGAAAGGAAAATGAATGTCCCTGAACATTATCTGAGCCTACTAAGATTATAAGATACATGTATAATGTATGCACACTTCCATTAATGTACCTCATCGCCTCCTTCAGACTCTGAATATCTTTTTTTAAAGACAGCTGACATGATAATCGTCGCTTTGAAGGCTGTCATTCTAAAGAATTAGGAAATCCTCCTATGCCTCATTTGATGGATGCGATACCTTTAAAGTCACGTTTTACACCGTACATTAGCGGGCGGTGTGTGGCCTACAACTCTGTCGCAGTCGATGCCGACATCAGAATAATATTGCTTACCTATTACGATATATGACATTGACTCATGAGGTGGGAGGTAGCTCTTAATTTTGTACCGATATTAAATGTCATATGTGTTTATCCCCATTGAAATTAAGCAAGGCATATCGGGTGTGTTAGTAATAAGTTCTGCGTCAAATACACGCAATATTTCATTTAAAAACATCTGTAAGAAAGAAGAACCTGTACTTTTTGAAGAACTGTGAACTCTGAGTCTGGGTTCGTATATTACCTTAGAACATGAGGTTAATGAAATCAAGGTCATACTACATTCTGAGACTATTATTTTGAGACTATTATCATTATTTCAAGAGGTCCTGCAGGTTATTAAACACGTATTGTTCCCCTCAGATATGCCTAGGAAGAGAAGACAGAGGAGGCAAACAGGAACATGATTTGGGGGTAGCAGAGTGATGTAGGCTACTACAGTGAATACATAGATATGCGGGATTATTGATTTATGTACAGTATGCCTCCTACAAGCGTGGAGCATACTATGTTTCTGCATCTACTTGTAGCACACTGCAGAGAATCCTATGTCATACATTATATGGTTCTCTGCACCAGTCCCCTCAAACTGAACGTGATGTATATTGGGCCGTGTCACGAGCCCCTTCTATTTATACCTCACATCACGCAGATATATTCCCTGTGCCGATCACAATCCCTCTCTCTATCTTTCGTCGTCTACACTTATTACCTCCAACTTCCAAATGAAATGTGATGAAATAGAATCTCAGCCAATTGAATTTCGTTTTAAATTGATTTTTGTCGAATGCTGCGGATTCGAGTCTTCTATGTCGCCGCTTCCTTGTCGTCCATGAAAAAAAATGATGTCCAACCTTCTGTTTAACCTCCCTCGTCCTAACACCACAGGACCTGATAGTCAAATAGTCTGATGCAATTTCTAGTAAGATCCCACGTGTACTTAAGGAGACAGACATGTCGATCTGGTCACATTCAGCGTCCCATGCTATGTAATCAACAAAGGGGCTGATCGACATAAAACTTTCCACTTTGCCATTATTAATCAGTTAAAGAACTATATAAACACGCGTCTAGTCATTGCCCACACGCTCCCTCTATATATAGGATGAATATTTTTTTCTTTTAATCGCAGACGCTAATATATTTCTTTAACTGCTGAAAGATTTGGTCGTCCAAGTTGTATGCAAACTCCACATAAAAATACTGTGTCTACAGTTTTAAATGAAATTTCAGCTAACTTTCAGGAACACGTAATACTTGACCAGACTATTAACAATAAATCATTCCACACTTCATTATACAATATTAAGAAAAAAAATAGATGAATTATAATCACTTTCCTTTTTTTTTCCTGGCAGGGATATTTTAATGAAGAAGTGGATGAATTAAAAAAAAAACTTTAAATTGTTTTCAAGAATAGATACGACATGAAACATTTTCATTGACATATGACGACAATTTTAACTGTCTGTATCACTTGAATACACTTCCTTGTTCCACCAATAAAGTCTACGTGTATAACCAAAAAAAAAACACGAAACATCTTTCAGCTTACTTAAACGGGTGATTTATGTAAGGTTTTTGAAATGAAATTTGCATCTTAAATTTAATTCGAAGTAATATTCAATTTACACCATACGTAATTTTTTTATTTGAATAAAATGGAAATACGAGGAAATTAAATGAGATAAGGTAGTATAATGTTAAAAGGAACAGACATTATGAATACTTTGGACAGAGATGAAAAAGTTAATATAATAATACGGCACGCAGCTTCATTCATTATCGTCAATTATATTTTGTATATATACGGGATAATGCTACCTCCTCAGGCCAATCCGTGCTTCACATTTTTATTGAATTTGTCTTGCGTTTTACCTATCTCCCAAATCGCATGCCTTGTTCAGTTTCATCCAGAATCCATCATCCTTTGTGCAACTTGTTGCATTTTCACTACATCCCATACTGCCGCCAGTATTCATTAAGGAAAGCTATATTATCAATGCTAATTGCCGCTTTGGATATCCAAGCTTAAAAGTCTGCGGTTCAATACCTAGCTTTAGACAGAATCCAATCACTTTCTCCCTTACCATCCTAATCACAATAAATTGCGCATTATAAACCTAATCACTGCTGCATAGAAATTAGAATGTCGCGGAATCATATCTCTCTCCATTCTCCCTCTTCTCTCTCTCTCTCTCTCTCTCTCTCTCTCTCTCATACGAAGAGATCCAATGCTGTGAGATGGCGACACAAATTAAACTGGATGGCTTGCATTGGCCATGCCTTAAAATCGCACACATCGCCTGGTGGCGATTATTTAGATGCGCTCCTACTCGGGATGGATGGTAGGGAGAGTTCATATATCGGTTTCACGCGTGGCTAGGGAGACCACTAATGAGATAGATGTGGATCCATTATTAGCATCATCATTGAAGCCAGAGCCCACACCCACCACCATTATCACAGATAATTTACCTTAATTCAGAGAAAAGCCCGGACATAATCGAGTGTGGTCTGACACGAGAAGAATAGTAACAAGACCAATCTCGGGTACGCAAAAGGAAAGGAGAGCTGGTGTAAGTGAAGAGTAACACTATTACAAACAACAATACTCAGACATTTTAATTCCACTCATTTAAACAAAACATTTTTCAAAAGATTAATTTAAGAGTAAATAGTTTGAAACGACAAAAGTAAATGACAGACATGTATACTCTTTGCTATAAACATCTCTTTGACAAATTTTTAAAATCAAGTTTGGGATGGAAGGAAAAGGATTAGGTCACTGGTACAATTGAGGAATTTCGGATCATGACTGAAATATCAGTCCGAATCATGCTAACCTAAAGTTTAAACAAATGATAGAGCATTTCCAGTTTAAAATTACATTATTGTTAGATATGGAAACGTTTATTTTGTAAAAACAGTTTCGGGAAGAAAAAAAATCAGGTTTTGTTCAACACACAGAATTTGTTTGCATATTTTGAGAACTCCAAATCATTGTCTGATTTGTTGAAATCCTGCGTATTTTGTAAAATTATGATATGAAAGATCAATGCACATTTCAAGACCAAACTAACATTTTACATCTAATGAATACAAATTTTGAAAATCCTGTCCGGATTTTAAATGTCTATGACTGGTGCTACAAACGTAACAGTACAAGCAATTGAATATATCAATTTCTATACTGAGAAAGAGCTAATCGTTTTACTACATTTTTACTAGCCTGGCGAATAGAACCTTACACAATGCAATAGACATACACCATAAACAATGAGATAATATTCACATATATTGAAATAGTATACAAACTGCTGTGAAAATCGGATGGGGAGATGAGAGTCCCGAGTGTACAGGTCAACTAGAAGAGCACCGAGCAATGAATACATTTATAGAGGACATTTCGACAGCCGTATGTTTTTCTTCTTCGAGAACGGGTCCGCGCACAGCAACCGGAAACGGTGATTGGTGGTCAAATATTGTGTCAAGAGGCCGATCTCTTCATCCACCCACTTTCAATAATCTCTCAGGTTTCATCCAAAAGTGATGTAAAATGAGAGAAAGTGAAAACCTAGATATATAAAGAGGTAAATGGCTCTGTCCAGACAAAGAATGAATATATGTAGGGTCCATTTTCTAGGTAGTTATGGGGTATGTCCACAAAAGTTTCTGTTTGTTGATGTTGGTATGAATTCAATTTAGGTTCAAAATGCAATATCAGTATCAGTATGTCGGAATTTTTATTCTAGCAGCGAGAGCACAATATTTAATGAGTCCTTTAATATTAATAGCAGTGTTATAATTAGTGATATCAGTATCATTATATTAATCAGTATCACCATCATCATTATTATTGTGATATCATTAGAACTAGAAGTAGTAGTGTCATTATCGTCCTTATCATCATTGTTTATTGTTTTTAATTTTAATAAGCGAGTCAAGGATTGTTTGGTGTGCCTGTGAGTGATCTTAACTGATCCTTCCAGCCTCCCTTTTAAGGGGGTTCTTTACATTCACTTTAAGATGAAATTCAAATTGAATATAAAATATAATTTACTTCACCTTGTGCGAAATGTATTTTGCAGAAAAAACAACGCATATGAACAGGAAAACCCTTCCCATTGAAAATACACAACGCACACACACAGGAAAATCCTTCCTATTGAAAATACAATTGTTTGTAAAAGTACTACTTAAAATATTAATCGGTCGTTTAAATGTAAATTGACTAATTTGAATAAACTCATTTGGCTCAAAATTCAAGAAAACAAAGAATAAAGAAATGTGTCACCGTTCAATAAAGGGGAAAATATATTACTCATTTTAATTATGTCTACTAGGAATTATCACCGCAGTTTAACTCTAAAATCAAAGATCATGAATACAGTACTCAGGAGTTAATATATTGCCGCTGCCCGGTAATCTTGCTTCCTGTTGGAATGATCTTTTAAACATTATTTTCAAAAGTAAAGTAATACCAAAAAATTACATGTTTAGATCTACCTATCCAAGTCTATACAAGTCAAAGGAATAATGCGAGTGAGATTAGGCCGGTGGTGAAAAGAGACAGTGCTTATTTGTCGGCATTAACATAATTACCTTCAATTTCATACACAATTCACTTCTACTTATCGAGTATTGAGAGCAACAAGTAGAAGCTGGAAGAGTCGTTATGATAATACGGTGAAGCGAGAGGCTTCTAATATTCATGGCCTTATTGCGCATCTCATCCTCTCTACAGATGACTATCATAAGCCACCTGGGAGCTTTAACACACGTATAAGCTCCAGTCCACACTGCCAGAATACTGCCCGTGTACAGCCTTAATCCGCATCCGTGCGCACAGAGCGTGTGTTAAAATAACACCTTAGTATTGAGGAAGTCATGGAAGCGGTATTTGGATGTGCATCTTTTGGCAGTGGCGTTGGAGTTGATGACGAAGTCTCACGCCTAGGCGCTCCTACAATGGAGAAGTAAAAACAAGGGCGCCACTCCTGATCAGTGGCAATGGATTCGTGCGCTAATGAAATTCTTCTCAACAAGTCACCCGATCTTGAAACTTTGTCTCCTATTTCGTTCTTTCCCACGCATGGTTGTTTTTATGCTTCTAAAAACATGATTTCTAATTATTTTGAGAACCCCACTCTCGTCTTGAATACGATATTGTCACTATGATAATAAAAAAGTTAATGAAAGATTGAGCTATTCTTAAGTTGATGTCCATGTTAACAGCGGAATACATGTACATCATTTCGACTTTATCATAAGTCGCCCGCTTGATATCAGCATTTGTGTTAAAGTTTCTTGATTCGTCAGTAATTTGAAACTATCAAATTTAGTAAGAAGATACAGATAACCCGTTTCAATTCAAGGATAAGCTATCTCCCGATTATCTTCAATTCAATCAATCAATCCATTGAGGTTACTTCTTTATCCTTACCGTTTTAATAAACGTGAGAGGATATCGACACAGAGAATGCGAAATGAGTCGGAGATTGGGTTTCAAATGTCAAGGTCTCTGATAGAATGAACCTTAGGGCTCTGAGGAATAGAAAGTTGCCTACTGAGATCAAGACTTAAATAAAAGAAGAGAAAATACACTTATGTATGGTTGGTTTCGTAATTGAATTTCACTATCACATATTTCGGTACCAATGCAACCCATAGTCCTATATGACATTTAAGTCCAATCAATGTAATGTTCATAATTGGCATCTTCTCCTAGTAAAGCTTCTTCTCTGTTGACGCTAAAAGAATAAAACGAAACAATGAAACCATCGCCATTTATTAATAACAAGCCATCATCAAACAGCAGATTTTCGTTTTAACGCTAATCTTTTACAACTTTGCAACCGTGTTCTTTAGCGACACCGCTTTCATTATGAGATTTGATATTCCACTGTGATTCCGCATCAATCCGGATTTGACAAGTTACATGGGTGTAAAAAAAAAGCATCAATTCTCATTCCAACGTCGATGTTGATATCTCCTCGGTATAAATATTACAGTAGCAAGGCCCACAGTGCGATTTGACTACCATTAATCAGAGACACCACCTGGTAATGGATATTTAACGACGGTGATCACAAAGTACCTGACGGAAAGCGGTATCTAGAACAGCTCGGCTAGAAATCTAGGACAACTCAATAAGGGGTTTCACACTTGTGGAAGCCAACGTAAGTGAAGAGGAGACATAGTTTTTGGTTTCATGTCGATCTGCCTTTTAATAGCATTGGAGTATAGCCTATGCAGCCATTTTAAGTCCGGTTGTTGGCTTGGTGTCCCAGATGAAAGTTTCGAACGCCATAAATAGAGATCACGGCAGGGATGACGTTTTGTTTCATTGAAATACGAAGGGAAGGGTCAAATATTTTCATAATTTTACCAATAAGTGTATGTTTTAGCTCTTCACTTGTCTTTTTATTAAACAACAACAAACAACAAAGGCAGCTGTTCAACGTTTTCAAAATTCTAGACCGAAACTGAGCAAATATTTGTTTTCTTCCTCTTGGTCTTACGTGATCACGTGATATTTTCTAAGTGATGATTGGATTTAAAAAAAGTGGATGTATTTCATATTCAGAAAATTCAGCTTTGTGCTTTGCATCGACACCATGTCGTCTAGTGCATGATCGGCAATTATAGCTCCATTATTAATCATCCCTTAGTCCAATTTATGAGGTTGATAATGGTACAGTTATTGGTGTTCCTTTGTGACTAATTATCTACTGATCATGAATTTGTAATTCTTCCACTCTCCATCTGCGGTGTCTCTGCATTATCCCCAGTAAAAAAGATCAATTCCTTATCGATATTTGTGTTGCTTCTTGGTCATTACCCTCTTGTTCTATTATCATTCTCCTATTTCTGACACATTTTGTCAGATTCAAAGCAAATTTAGGGTTTTTTTTCGAGAGGTACATAAGTAACTTGTATGTTCAAGCCCGCTTTTTGTTATTGCAACTCCACTAGATCAACATTCCCCTTCCCCGAAGGCGAGAGAGAAGAGTAGACTCTGCTTCCTTCATTAAGTATTCCTATCGCTTGTAACTTCAGGTCAATGGCCGAAAGTGTTTTACCAACATGGTTATCAGGTGACATAATACAAGACGGAGGAGATGCTATGGGAGAAAGCGGACGGTGTCTTCATAGAAAGATAGATAGAAAACTGAATCGAATTCTGACGGCGACGTATTACTAACCGATACATTATTTGAAAATATCAAAAATGTCATTATAGGTTATACATGCATAGTTATATGGTATGCCACTATGTTATAGAAGAAACAAAACTAAGAAACGTTTACCTTCAACATTTTATTTTCATAAATTCTATTTCATATTTTAATAGCATAATTACTAGGATAAAAAATATAATATAGTAAACAAGTATAATGTTATATATAATAAAAACCATGTCAAGCAACTTTACTATCTATTATAATTCGGTATATATTTGCACGTACTCGTTTCCCTTGACAATAATATGATGTTTAACAAAAATGGCATACTGCGATGATTAGACACCATTCATCAAAAATTGTTTACAGGTTTGATGTTTTATACATTTTGTGATAAAGAAATTCGAAGCGGAATAGTTTCTTGTTATCGACAACATTTTTTTTCTTCATAATCATATATTATATTTTCAAACAACGTATGGAATTCCGTCGCTGTGAATTAAGAGTAATATACCAATGATTAACAATAAACTTAAAGAAAACAAATTGTTTGCTCATTAAGGGACAATGCAATCATGTGAAATTAGGGGTATATTAAAACTCAGTGATACAGTGATAGATAGAGTCAGCGTAGCATCTTTCGTAGGAATTCAAATTGATGAAACCTTGATGTGGAAGGAGCAAATTCAGAACATTAATAAGTGTATACGGAGGAAAATTAGACTACTTTGTAAGTTGAGACACTATGTGCCTAAGCACATTCTCATACTCTTGTATAAATCCTTTATCCAGCCGCACATATTTTATGGTATTGAAGTTGGGGAAGTTGCTTTAAAAGTCATTTAAATTGCATACTATTGGCACAGAAAATGGCCATGCGTGTGATAACATTTTCCCCATTTAGAACAAGTTCAAAGGCACTGTTCGTACGTCTATAGGTATTAGATGTGCATAATCTGTTCGAGCATTCAGTATCAACATTTGTATATGACCTGCAGAAAGGACATTTACCACATTCGTTAATGGATTACTTTGATATAATGAATCACATGTATAGAACAAGAGGGAGAGAACATTTAATGCTACGATTACCTAAATGTAGTACGACACATGGGACTTTTTCAATTTCTTTCATTGGAGCAAAGCTGTGGAATAATTTGCCCATAAATATGAAAGAAGAAAAAACAAGATCATCATTTCGTAAAAATCTCAGAATTAAACTCTTAAGCAGAGATGAATCATAAGGATCAAATATGGATCAAATATGATATTAAGTCAAAATAAACGTTCCTGCTTAATTGTTGAGTGTGAATACTAATATGATTTTGCATACAGTTTTAGAAACTCGGAAAACCAACCCCGACTAGCACTCGTGCTAACTTTTGCTCTTCCCTTATAACAACATTTTCAGTTTTTAAGTTTAAAATATCCTTTATTTAAATCACTTATATACTACTGGAACTCTGTGAATTTCAATTCCAGCCACACTTTTATTTATCTTTAAGGAGTCCCAACCAGGGTAATCATGATTGCAGGGACCCCGGGGGGAACAGTATTAATAATGATGAGGCTACCCTGCGTAAACAAGATATATTATCAATATTAATATTATACATTATTATTAAGGTTAATATTATTACTATCATTATTCTTAATATCATTATAATTATCATTATAATTGCCATTATTATTATTGTTGTTATTATTACTTTTATTTTTATCATCATTATTATCATTATCATAATTTTTCACCCTCGAGTCTTTGAGATCAATTCGATTTTCAAAGTCATTTAAAAGTTTGCTTAAACTTAAATCATTCTTATTACTTATTACATTATTACTTTATTTCCAAATGTTTATTTGATACATGCTTCTTTTTATATGTGTAATGATTCGATGCTGTCTTAATTGCAGAAGTTTATTAATTTTCGACATATTGTTTTGATTAGTTTAAATCTGAAAGCACAGTTCCATCAATCTATTACCAGATTATAAGTGGTGCAAAATTTTAATGACAATTATTTTATTTGTATTAAAAGCATAATGTGGAAAAATGCAATGGTTGACGTATAATTAAATCAACATTCTTTAAAAAAGAAAGAAAATCGGGTTTCGTTCATTGCATAGTTTTCCGAGAATACCATTTTGAAACTAAATTTGCATCCCATGACATAATCCATTTATCCTTCGTCCCTCGTTGGTTTGACTAAGATTTTTTAAAAGATTCTCTGTGGTTCGATTGACTGCCATGAATATTAGATCAGAATAGAGTTTACAATCTAAACATGAGTATAGCTTGACATCTCTTTGTACTGTTGGGACCTCCCCTCGGGGGCTTTACCCTGGTGTGTTAGACCATCATCTCACTAAGTGTTTTGGGGCCAAGTGTGAAATATTTACACAACCTTAGGGTGGATTCGCACTTATTTCATTTCCCATTAAATAATTTTGAATATCTCGTGAGCTATGCATCTAACTAAAGACCTGATGAGATTCAATTAGATTCGAAGAAAGCAACCATAACAAAAAAAGGGCGTAGAAGAATCTTACATCAAAGAGCTTGGGCACCTGCATTGGAGCTTAGTTACAACTCGGATACATTTGCATGTACACGGATCTTGTAAGTAAATGCCATCCATCAGGGGAGAAATCTGGATGATTAATTCACCAAATATGAGATTTATGCCCTCCTGAAAACCTCCTCTCGCTGTCTCCTTTCCTTATGCATTCATTGTAAAGAAAAGGTGAGTAGCGATGCGCGTGTTTGACGCTTTGACCGATTAATTCGTTTTCGCGCCGATGCGATGTCGCCACGAGGGATTTCGTCTTTTCACACTGCCAATGAGCATGTCGTGGGTTCTTTACTTATACCTTAACACGAGGCTGCTGCCCATTTACCAGTTTGGTTTGGACGTGTGGGGTAGAAGCGAAGACATCACGAGGTTTACTACCCGGATTAATTTGTTTTATTCGCTTGTCGACAAAATCTATTTCAACTGTTACGATATGCTGCAGGATGTTATTTATTCGCACTTGCTCTAGAAGCTGTGAATATACTCCACTATCAAAATGCCCTTGTACTGGGCAGACTGTAACACTCTTTAAAATGCCATTCCATTCTTGCACATACAGAAGGGAAACTTTAAACTGGAAATGTTAACATAGTACTATCCCAATATGAGCGTGTCGTAACCGATAGTTGATACAATGTGAAAATCTTGAATGTGTCACAGACCACAAAAACAAAACTAGGCCTAGTAGATAGGCATGTGTCTTGTATTAACAACTACCTACAAGATTTATTTGGAAGATTCTGACATTAAGTGCATTTAAAAGTTAAATCAAATCTTTAGTTTATATTCGTTTGTGGATTGTCTCCCCCTTCGGTATTAGACCTGCGTTTGACGTGGTAGGCTTTTAATTCAATTCAAATTTATTTATTTCACTCTATAATAACGAATGAACATGTACATCATTCAAGTAAACAGTAAATCAATAAAAAAATAACAATATAGAACAAAGCATTTGCAATATACAAATTATGTAGATATAGAGTAGAACAAAATAACAAGCTATGGAACAGGTCAAGTGAAGACCAGCTTGAAAAATTGAAAATCTTAGTTGTGCCGATCCTAGCAAGAAGAAAGAGAAGAACAATGAAGAAGAAGAAGAAGAAGAAGAAGAAGAAGAAGAAGAGGCGGGAAATATAATTTGAAATAAGTCGTTATGTTTTTCTAGAAAAGAATTAGAAAATATTACAAGGACTAGAGTACGTGAAGGGCCACAGAAAAATCGAAAGGTGAAATTGAGTGAAATTGCTAGAGACATTTTATATAAGTCAAAGGCACTCAGAAGTTTTAGTTGTTGGAAAGGATCTTAGCGTGGGCATTAAAGGGAGGTTTACATATAATTCTTACAGTTCGTTTCTGTAACTGATATGAACGTGACATAATTACATTATTTAAAGCTGGATTTTGCATTGCATGATATAGGTTAGGTAAAATACTCCTCGGCAGGAAATTAGATTTGTTCATCATACCAATATTTTTCGAAATTATAGAACATATATGATCTAAATGATTGGACCAATTAAGTTTATCAAGTTGGACAACCAAGAAATTCATTCAAATTGTATTCTTATTTTCATCATTGTTCAAATAAATTATAACAATATTTTGATTTATGTTGCTTACTTACAAGCACACACATGCTTTCTTAGCAGTCAGGTAAAACAAACCATCAAACCAACCAATAACAAAATAATCGCTGATGTATGAGAACTGTTTATTATAAGTTTATCTTTTGTGAGCCATTCTTGTACAAATGATAACTGCCGATCTGACTCGATATATATAAATTAGACAAAGATTCAATTTAAGACAGTAAGGAAAAATAGTAAATTGCATTATAATTGGAGATATATATATTCTATATGTGAAAAACAGGAAATAAAAATAGCTCATAGATTTCATTATTCAGCTGGACAAATTTTTTTAATGCAATGTTACTTAGAAGTAATAGCTTTACACGCAATATCTGCAAAATTCTGAATCTGTCATGAACACAGTATACATATATTACCTGATCTTACATCACGACTGCTTGCATGTGGTCCATAAAAATGAGGAAGAGTATACACTATAGTATGTGATTGAATGGTCGTGCTGTGTGTATTCATCACATATATTATTAGGATGTGTGTTAAACTATTGAACCCTCCACAACATATTGCGCTCTTTTACAGTCAACCCTCATATAACAAACGCACATTCGCCCACGCACACTTTGTTAAAATTATTAATGCCGATACATAATCCTATTACTGAGTTCTACAACGTGAACTTTACAGATGTATATAGCAAAATGTTAATCTGTCAACAAGTGATCTCCATTATTGGATCACAGTTTCAAATCAAATTTGGAGATGAGCATAACAACCATTTTGGGGTTTCATCACTTTGTCTTTAGGTTGGTGCACTTCTATGTCATGTTTTTATTAAAGCACTAAAATATCTATACACGAAGTGAATAAGAATTGTAGAAATTCATGTATTTTTCAATAATTTTGAGTAGGACCTGATTTTTCAATTAATCCCTTAGTTCATGACAATCGACTTCTTGTTTGTAGTTTCGATAGTGATACTAGCGAAACCGTTTTACTTTTTAAAATTATCCTCTATTCACAAAACATAGACATACGTATAGTGGAAAGGTGTAAGGAGCTACATGAATGAGTACTGGTAAAATACAAACAAAATTGATTTGTGATTTTTTTTTCTTCTTCTTCTATATTGTTGTGTGAAAAATATAGAAAAAAAAGTAACACTTTAAATTAAGCATAACTATCGTATTGCCGGAACCAAGTAATATGAGTTTTCCTAGACACCCATATTAGGTACAGTGCTCACAATATTTGTGATAGTTATCTAGTAACATTGTGTAATTTTGACAAGGTTGTAACTTTTAAAACCTCATATTTATACAAATATTCTTAATAACTGTAAACATGCATAGACTATCAAGAACAGCTTATGTACAAACTCTTCAAAATCTAATTGCATAGCGATTATTCAACATAACCTTTACATTACATCCTAGATGGCACACGGGAGCAGGTCTCTCAGAAAGAATCGATAGAAAGGGGGAAACTGATGTCATTGCTTCTTAAGCAGACAGGTTGTTCTCTGAATGGGCACGCTCTGTTTGTCTGTCGTACTTTTTCATGCTCCACTTTACCTAGAATCAAATATACAAGTGTACTGAGCACGTTTGGTACAGTGTGTGCATGTTTTGAGCTAAAGAAATAACACGAATGCATATGCACTAACGTACGGGACATGATATGCGTTAGATGAGTGGGTGAATTGATGTGTGGGTGAAAATGATGGATAAAGGCTTATGACTATGAATTATATGTAAATATATATATATATATATTATATATATATATATAGTAGAAATTGTATCAATTCACAACGTTAGATGGAATACACAAGAAGCATGGGTTAAACTTCACAAGCGCTTTCAATTTATTCTCATCAGGTGAAGTGAGTATTTCATGGTTTCTGTCATAGCTGTGCAAAACCTGATGAGAATAAAACGAAAGTGCTCGTGAAGTTTAACCCATGCCTCTTGTGTATTCCATATTTCTACTATCTTCATTTTGCATCTCGTTGGACATTGTTCCTCTTCGCATTTTCAATATACATCTATATATTATGTATATATATATATACTTTTTTATATTTATATACGTGTTTGTGTGTGCGTTTGTTTGGGTGAGCAGAGAGAGAGAGATGATAATGATGGCTATTTTGCATGAGGCACTTTTATGAAGTGTGCTAACATTTACAGATACCTGACGGAGTTGTTGGTATCACCTACTCCAACCATTGTGATTAAAGTACTGATAAAACAAAGCATCCAATAAACTGGTGTATCATAATCATTTACCAATGCAAGCCTCTGAACGATACATTCGCACTGATCAAATACGATATTATTTATGCAAGGTAATATGCAACTGTCAACTGAAATACAATACCAAATGTTACACATTTTTCCTATAATAAGCCATCAATTTTAGGCAGATGAATAGCAGAAGGAAAAAAGACGAAGAAAGAAGGAAAATATGATAAAATAATATGAAATGTGAAACTATTTATAGTTAGGTAATTTTAATTAGAATATCGAAATATTTATTTCATGCAGTCACATGACATCAGAGTCTGACATGATAATTTGACACATCTTACTGGCCCCAGTTGTTTTCTTTTCACTTATATTAGTTCCCAAGAATCAGTGTCAATTTCTTTTCTTCTACAGCCCTCACTTTGCTCATGGCGCTAAAACGTAATTATACTTGGGTCTCCCCGCTGCGGGCGCTTCTCTGTTTTGAATTCCTGTAGGAACAAAATGGCGCTCGCTTGACGTTCCCTTTTCCTCTCTTTGTCTAAGGAGTCTTTCAGATCAAGGCACTAACTCCGCCAGAGGAGTGCTCTCAAGTCACAGACGTGGTCATTAGCATGTCTTGGTAATTAAACACAAGAATATAAGATGAACACGAGAGGAGGCAGCAACGGTTTGCTTTACTCCCTTGAAAGTAGAGTGAAATTTCACTGCTTCCGTTTGTCTGAAAGAAAGCCACTTACGCTGCTCCTTATGCCAACTCGCGGCCCCTATATTCATCAAGCCAGCCATAATGACCCCTAGGCCTCGTCCATCTTTCTCTTCATTTTCAATCTGCCTCCTTTAATTTCACGCTACTGTTTCTAGGCATTCTTAGGACGATGGTTGTCTCAATAACGTCATAGTTAGATTGACTTTGAAATAGAACACTCTTGTTTTTCCTGATTCTCCCTGCTAAAAGAATCGATTGCCTTATCACAATACAGCCTCAATATCACTTCTATATCTTAGGACTCAAGAATTCTGAGTCAATATTCACTTCACAAATTTGCTGCTACCGACAGAGTAAAGAAGAAAGAAAAAACAGGTGTCTCTCTCCTTCATGGGTTGATAGGGAATAGAAGATTGTCTTCTTGGATGAAGAGTAAACTAGATTTTAGCATAGAATATGAGCCTGTTGATGAAAGCCAATCCTTCTGACTTTTTGCCGATGGTGTCTATATCTTGTGAGTAGAAAGAAAAGACGTAAGAAAAGATGAAATCCTAAACGAATCTGCTCACATCCTACCGTGAGAGGGATTAAAGTTTGGCGGTTCATCTCTTAGCGAATGTTATCAGTAAGTCACCAAACATTATTAGAATGTAAATCCACACGTTCTACTTCATCATAGATGGGAGAATCATCAATGTAATCAAACTTTATTGAGCCCTACAGAAACGCACTTGTCATTTAAGGTAGACGTGTCTCGGTCTAGTGGATATGACGTAGGATTGTGGATCACATGATTCGCGGTTCGAGTCCCGCCCCGGTACTAATGTCCTTTGGCAAGACATTAAACTACATTTTCCACTCTCCACCCTAGTGTTAAATGGGTGCCGGTAGAAAGGAATTCCTTAAATGTTAGCCTGAAATGTCACTGAAAACGGTAGCCTAACAGAGCCGGGGTAGTGTTGGAGCGCCTTGAGCACCTTGCGTGGTCGATTTGTGCGCTATAAAATATCTAATATTAATATTTTTCAATGTTATTATTATTATTATTATTTGCTGATGTCCTTTTCATGATGACACAAAGATAACGAGCGAATGTTAATGCATGTCATCGACATTTTCTTTCTTTCTTTCAATCACAACAATATTTGATCCTAAATTGCACTCTTTATCACTGTTTAGTCCTAAAAAAACATTATTTTAGTGATATTGACTTTTACCAAAACTGAATTTATCTTCCAACATGCATAGAAAAGTTGTCGGATATACAGTGCGTATAAAGAAAAGTATACCCAAATTTAGTAGATTATGATTAAGGTTTCAAAATTAATATGACCTTGAAATCTATTTTATGTTAAAGAGTTACTTGTTTTTTTGTTTAATTATACTTGATTCACAATTTTTCTGCGACAGATTACTGAGCACCAGGGTTTTAAAACAGTGCCGTCAAAACCTCCTTGTACCAAGTTTTGGCTGATGCACCATGTTGCCCCAGCCATATGCATGTGTTCCTTTGGTCTTATATCATTTTTGTTAAATCTGTTTCATGCTTCAATGCCTCATAGTTTAAAGTGATCCAATGTATCTAAGCTTCTTCAGGACGTGGTTTCAATCCATCTGATAAACTTAAATAATTTCAAACAGCCTACCAACTTCTTGTTTCATGAAGATTTCTCTGCTCACTTGTCCATTGTACCTTATTCCATGCATAAGGTGCGTACGGTGCATAAGTTTTTTTTTCTGGAGCAGAACATGAAACCTCAAAGATTCAGTAAATGCAAGAAGGAACACATGTTGACAACTACCAACAAAATATTGACAGTAGACTTCCATATAAAAAAAAAGATAGCATCCCAAGTAAACTGTGTTCATTTGGAAATGACTCAACGCCAAGGCTTACCTTAAACAAGGAAAGCGGGAGAGACTAAGATAATATCATTAAATAAGCCTTTTCCCTGAGTCTGAGTTGACATTCACCTTTTTATTCAAATGCAACAAAATCAATGCGAATAAGTCAGCAATTGCTTTCGAACTGATGTTACAATGCGTAAGGGTTTTTGACCGACATTCACTGATTCAGCCCAAACTTGGCGTAAGATGATTTTGAAAATATTTTTTGTTAAGGCTGCTGCCCAGCCATCCGTGTCAGCAGAGTTATGAATGAGATACCATTAGACAGAATATAAGTTACCTCCTAAAATGAAATATAATTAAAGCTCCACAGGTAATAATTTCTAATGAGAATCTACAAGTTGGGTATACTTTTATTTATACACCCTGCATATATATGACCAAATAATGGGATAACAGAATGGCAATGGTGCTTCCACGCAAATACGATTTACGGTTTGTCATTAAATTTGTGACAGGAAAATATTGTTATCATCTGATTTTGAAGATGTTGTCAGGCAACGGTGAGTAGGCCGCAGCTTGAGTCACTTGTTGAATTATTCTGTAAGAATAAATGGCCTATACTCCTTGACTAATGGAAGACACTAACGATACAAAGATTGCGGTGAGCATACTTTCAGTGGAAAGCTTACTGTGAGTTATAGATTACACGCAAAGCAGACGGTATGGTGTAATGTAGAAAATGCTGGCTGTGGCGCCAAGTCCGTTTTCTAATTCCCAAGATAAATAGGAAGGTAGAAAGAAACGAGCGTGGCGGCGAAAGGACGAGTCGAACGAGAATGAGGAAATAGATATCAGAAACGTTTATTGTGACGTCGCGGGGAGGAGTTTGAACTTGATTCGTGAGAGTTGAGGGAAACCAATTCAACTCAGGAGCATTGCAAAACTATCTTTCCATCCCATATACCCCCACGAGACCATCATGCATTGAACCACCAGCAAGATATGGGTCGTGTGCTTTATTCATACATTCTTGATAAGAAAAGAAAGGATCCGAACCCGCCACCTTTTCTCGATTTAAAATGATGAATGAGAGGAACCCCTCATGTATGAGGGCATAAAAATGACAAACAGCATGCTCAACCATGCTAACAGATGTTACGAATACTGCAATTTTTATTACACATATATTAAAGGGATGTTTTTGGAGTCTAAGGAATTATCTCTAGTGTAGTAACTCTACGCAAGTCGTTTTTCTCTAAGGTTCTCTTCATTTTCCAAAACTTTAGTCCAGAGAGGTTTTGAAAATTTTCAAGTACTAAAATGTATTAGTCCATGATTTGCGTTGGACAGAATTATTTGCTGTAGATAGTTATCAGTCACTACATGATGTTGCTGCAATATCTTTCTCGAGTGCAACAGCGTTGTATCAATATTTTTTGTTGAATCATATACGGTGATGTTCTAATAAGTATTGTTGTTGGTATAAAAATATAACAATAGCAACATTTATATATCTTAATAACATGTCTATCCAAGGAACGGCTCAAGGCGCCTAATAACATGTAGTTTTAATTTCATTTAATCATAGAGATAGTTTGATTTCCGTGATGAATCTAAATTATAACGGTTGATTGCTGAATGACTACGTAGAGGTAGGACAACTATATGTCATGCACCACCATATATGAAAGGGATCAATTTGAAATTACAATTAAAATATACGTTTCCGAAAAAAAAAAATGATTTTCAGAATACCACGTCAGAAATCGTGGACGAAACCAAGCCTGGACATGCAACACATTTTCTTTTCCCACACAAGAAAGCGCAGGTAACACCTTCAAATAGAATTTGCACATATAGTATTGTCTATGGAAACAAAAAATAAAGCGAATTAATACATTAATATGCCTATTAGGCTCCATCAACGCTGCCATCATTGTTCTACTGTGTATTTTGTATGGCTTTTATCGCTTGGAGTTGATTAAAAATGGAAGCCAGCGGGAAAGTGTCACGTGGTGAACGAATCCACTTGTTCAAGTATATGAATAACAGATACCCAACACTCACTGTCTTTACTCTAGCATAGAGGACAAGCGGAGAACTTCCATCTGTTCCTTAATTCAAGATTTATTGGTCCTCGCGCACATGAACTTGCGTTCAACATCTTATCAGTCTGTTCACATTGCGGCTCTTTTCATGGAGTCAAGATGATTCTCTGTAGTTTTCATACAGCTGCGCATTTATGCACATTTACACAGCATTACCTCTTTTGGGCGAGCGGTAAGCCACGGAATGATGGATGATACACACAGCAATATATCCATAATATTATGGCTGTAATAACGGTGCTTAAAGATGGAGATTCGTAGTATTTACTAGCGTCTCACATTCTACAAATTTGCAGGCTAGCGTTTGCTGAGTAAGCCGCCCAATGCCAGGGTCAAATCCTTCTGCATATATGCCCTTCACGCGGTGGTCTCTCAGTGCTAATATTATGACACATCTTACAGTGATGACGATTTCGCTCTCTGCATATTCAATGCAATCCATCTTCCGTCTCTTATGGGAGGTTTTTTCCCTCCAGTTAGCGGGATGGAAACGATGACGTTGTCAAGGAGGAAATATGGTTCCGGGGATATTTTAATAGTCTATCACAGAGTTCTTTTAGCACAATACAAACTTAAGTATTAGACGTCAAAAGAAACTTAACCAACCGTGTATCATAGTTCTCCTGCAAAAGAACAGTGCTGATTCTAATTTGTGGACTCGACCTATTCTTGTCGCAATATATACATATTTTGATGTATAGTAGTCATACGTATGCGAAATGTGCTTAATTTGTTTATCATTTATCTCCATTGTGTCCATGCAGCCCGTGTATATAAGAGCATAGCTATGGGATTGGTGTTCAAGTCCACTATATATTCTTCATATATTTAGAGTAGTTTTGAATATTTTTTTCAAAATATCGATTGATAGTATTTGATTCTCCATTTCATTAAACGCTTTTTAAATTACGAATTTATATTGAATAAGTACATTTTTATACAAAAGGTGACTGAATTATATTGATACTTCATATTAGACTTATATAAATGATTCCCTTTTATGGTGGATGGTATGTAGAATCTGATATGTAGAAATATACGAGAACAAGCTGGTAAGTCCTATCCCATTCCCACGTAAAGACAGAGATCCATCTCCAAACCTCCCATCTTTCCTCTCATTATTCAAGAAGAGGTCTCCTAGAATAATATATCAACTTTTGAACCCCCACTACCACCACACACACATACACCCCCTTTAATCACCCTCATTTGCACCTAATGTGGTCCATTCTTCTCGTCATTCAATGTAAGTCTCCTAATGTTTAAGATACGAATACCCCCCACACACACACACACATACCATTCAACCAACCCCATTTCGTAACTTCCCATTCTTATCATCATTCAATAAGAAGTCTCCAAGAATAAGATAGCACCTTCTAACCCCCTTCTCCTTTTAGCCCCATCTCAACCACCCTCCTTCCGTAAATCCAAATAAGCATCCACTTATAAAAACGCTCGATTTTTTTTTCTCGTCATTCAATAAGTAGTCTCCAAGGTTACATCAAGCTTCATGCCATGTTACCTCACATGTAATGAATTGCGATTTTTAGACCAGAAATCTTTCACTGGCTTCTTCTTCTTCAATGATTTCTCTTTCTATTCGTCATCTTTCTTAATTTGATTGAGCATCAAGCCGAAAATGAAAGGCTGCCGTCATAGGTTTCATTTTCATTTTTTTCTTTGTTTAAATTAACAAAATTTGATTAAGCGCATGTTTGTGCGTTGTGCTCGTTCAATATTTTCTTTGAAAGAGGCCATAAAATCAGTTTTATTACTTTTAGCCCAATTATCAGCATTCGATTTAGAATTGCATTATTATGATTACTTTAGTAGTAGTAGTATTTTATTTTGTCTTTTTTTGTAAAAACCTCCAAGGCTTAGCTTGAGACCATGTTGCCATGTAATGGCCAAGTCACACTTGTGATCAATACAGTGCGTATACACAAAAGTGTACCCAACTTTGGTAGCTTCTAATTAAAAGGTTATAACATGTGTGTCCTTGAATCATATTTCATTGTAAAGAAGAACTAATACCCTTTCTTATGATACCATTTTCATAATTGTGCCGCCAAGGATGACTGAACAGCAGGCTTTTCAAAAAGTATGGTCAAAATCCTCTTGTACCAAGTTTGGGCTGAAGCAATGAATGTGGATCAAAAGCCATTATGTGTGTGTTATCTCATTCCAAAACAATTGCACCTTTATTTACATCGACTATTAGGCAGTTGAAATAAAAGTGTTAACATCAACTCAATCTCAAGGAAATGATTATTACAAGCAACATTTATGATATTCTCTTCGTTATGATGATTACAATCTTGACTTCATTCGCATCCCTTGTTTAAGGTTAACCTCTGATTGAGTGATACAAAATGGATAAAGTCTATTTGGGATGTTATCTTGAGTCACTTGTTGAATTATTCTGTAAGAATAAATGGCCTATACTCCTTGACTAATGGAAGACACTAACGATACAAAGATTGCGGTGAGCATACTTTCAGTGGAAAGCTTTATTTTTTGTAAAAACCTCCAAGGCTTAGCTTGAGACCATGTTGCCATGTAATGGCCAAGTCACACTTGTGATAAATACAGTGCGTATACACAAAAGTGTACCCAACTTTGGTAGCTTCTAATTAAAAGGTTATAACATGTGTGTCCTTGAATCATATTTCATTGTAAAGAAGAACTAATACCCTTTCTTATGATACCATTTTCATAATTGTGCCGCCAAGGATGACTGAACAGCAGGCTTTTCAAAAAGTATGGTCAAAATCCTCTTGTACCAAGTTTGGGCTGAAGCAATGAATGTGGATCAAAAGCCATTATGTGTGTGTTATCTCATTCCAAAACAATTGCACCTTTATTTACATCGACTATTAGGCAGTTGAAATAAAAGTGTTAACATCAACTCAATCTCAAGGAAATGATTATTACAAGCAACATTTATGATATTCTCTTCGTTATGATGATTACAGTCTTGACTTCATTCGCATCCCTTGTTTAAGGTTAACCTCTGATTGAGTGATACAAAATGGATAAAGTCTATTTGGGATGTTATCTTATTTCATGAAAGTCTGCTGTCAATTTGTTTGATTTTATCATCATAATGTGCTCTTTCTTGCATTTGGGTTTAGTAGCCTTTTCGCTATTTTTCATTTCATTCGCTATTCGACATAAACACGATATGCTCCTTACGCATGTGAAATGGCGCAGAGGAGAAGTGAGAAGTGAGAACTTAGATATCATGAGACAAGAAGTAAGTAGGCTGTCTAAAATAATTAAAGGTTATCCTGTGGATTGAAACAAGATTCTATGAAAGCCTAGATACATTGCACCATTTTAAACAATGAAGCACTGAAGCTAGAGGCATAATTTAACATTTAAAAGGATTTAAGAACAAAAAAGCACATGCACATGGCCTGACCCACAGTGGTTCCTTAAGCCAAAACTTGGAACAAGGCGATTTTGACAACACTTTTGAAAGACCCCGATGCTCAGTCACTAGTGGCAGGAATATTGTGAATAGGGTATCATTAGACAGAAAATAGGTTACTCTTCATCATGAAATCAATTCCAAAGTCATATTGGTTATGACTTTTCAATTATAAGCTACCAAAGTTGGAGAAACTTTTTGTTTAGACGCCCTGTATAAGTGACTTACAACAATCTCATTCATTGGTTGGCCATTATATATCCTTCTCATCTTACGGCTGAAATTGTACCAATACTACATTTATCTGGCATTCCTTTCGAATCGCCGAGGCATCGTGATAACATGCCTTATCGTAGCACTTCCTCGAATCCATGCAATCTGCATATGCGCAGTAAATGCTTATCATCCTCTCTCGCCCCCCAGGAAAGAAAACTTAAGCAAACAAAATATTTTTTAATATTTTTATTTTTATTTGCTCCGCAAATGCAACATTGGACGTGGTTCTGGTTTCAAGTTGAACAGAAGATGTTAAGTGACAAAACGATGTTCTAGATCGATATGTTTCACTAAAGATTGCCTAGATGTGCGAGGCTTTTCATTTGAACTGTTGTAGTTGTTGTACATTATGGTTTTGCATTTATTATATCAAGATGAACAATAACAGGAGAATGTTTCAAGTTTTTCTAAGGCACTCTGTGTGGACATAGACAATGAAAGCCATCTTCGGACAGGCCTTGCTCTAGTGATGGAGCTGTAGACTTCCCCAGATACATTCTCCCTGTCGACAGAGCCATTGGGATATGAGTAATCCGAGTATGTTTGGATCATATCCTAGAAACATTTGAATAGGAATGATATCCTCATTGGGGAGCTTCACATGAATATTTTCAATTGAAGTGTGTTGAATATGTCGAAAAAGCAATATGCGCCATCATGCAGGAAATCCAACATACAGCAAAATAAGGTCATTGCATTAAAACATTTAACGACAGGGGTATTAAAACACAACGACAAGTTCTACTCATTTTCAGACAAAAATGTTGAGTGCCCGAGGGGATGGAGATCCACATCTAGTGACGCGCCTGTCTCCATCTATTTGCTGTATTTTTTATCTTCGGGAATGAGTTTGAAGGAAGCACATGATGAATGTAATATCACGTGACTATATCCCTTGTCCTGGGGGAGGGGGATGGTGACTCTGTTTCCCAATGTATAATGTCATATGGTAAGACATTTACAAAACATCTGACTGCTGACGAATCAGACCATTTCACCAAAATTAATCAGAGGACATTTTGATGACGTCCCTCGCTGAATTCCATTCTTATCCGCTTTCATTAGGCAGTCGGCTCCGATTACGACGGCTCTCAAATCACGTCTTTGCTGGCTTTAAGTGTGCCCACCTCAAACGGAACGGTACCTGATGAATATCCTAGTTGTAATCATGGCCTAATGCATGCATGGCACAGCCGTGTCAACGCATCTGTTGGTTTATTCTGCGGTCTTGGTTTTCACCTTAATTCGGCGTTCTCTTGGGTCCTCAAAGTGCAATGATAAACACAGGTTGGAGAGGAAGCGAGGAGGGCAAACCAGGCGATTTAATAACTCCTTTTAAAACTGCCGCTCGGCATAATGCATCCTAGGCCTGCGTACTACTAACTAGATGGTAAACATGGGGGCTGGGAATTATGATAACATGCCTCTAAATTATTTTCCATAATCCACAACATAAAATATAAAGAAAAGTTATAAGCTGACGGGCATGTGACATTTAATCAGAAATTTACCAGGAAGTCAAAGTACGTCGCAATAATGTTGCCCCGCAGAGTAATATCAAAGCAACCGAGTTTAGAAAATTATGAACGAGCTGCACCGCTCATAACATGACTTCGTCTCGTGTATATATCTCCATTTTCATCTTTCATCATCTTTGACAAAGGAGGAATAATATAACGATTTTGAAAGTCAGACAGTATGCCTGAAATTTCATAATACATGTTGATGTTTTCGTCTAACTTAAGGCATCTAATATCATTTCTGACGATAACACTTAATGCCTTTACAAAAAGGTCCCTATTCCCTGTAATCACTGAAGAGTGATGAAAGGAGATACTTGTGAAGATAAGTATGTCCAAGGCAGATATTTTAGATTAATTTTCTCATGCTAGTCTATGCGATGTTAAAACATATTATACATGGATCCTCATTTCGACTTGAGCTATGCGATACATCTTCCAGCATTGTATAGATTTTTGAGCTACAGTATTTCCTTCATAAGGGGCCAATGAGCAAGGCTCACTGCTTTCAAGCCCTTTAAAATCTTATCCAAAAAGTTCAGAAGGTAGGATACAACATCGTCATACCATCCCAATATGAGAACTTGTTGTTCAAATACAGCCTCCAATGTCTTTTCAACCTTTTCCCCGCCCTCGAGGTGTATCTTTCACTCCAGGGCATTTCCCGCCAAAACCACCTGCTGACTGCCTTTCCTTCCACCAGAAAGCGCGCCAAACATGGCAACCGCACAATCAGACATGTCACATATACAAAAGTAATGAAAAGTGTACTCACACTTAAAGGTGTTCACTATGAGAGACGAACAAGTTAATTGGGTCGAAATTGACAGAATGTTAGAGTTATTGAGCTGCACAAAAGTTCCTTTTGCAATAAGATTGATAGTATATTTTAGAACTTACCGTCGATCAAAAAAGAACATTTTCGATCGCTAAGGAAACTTTCTACATCAATCTACTTTGAAGGTGCTATGATTGTAAAAATAATATTAATAATAACAATAATAATGATAATTAGTTCTTGTTAAGCGCTCCATGTCTGTTAAACTTGTCATTTCTGGCGCTCCACATGGCTGTCATTATGGCGTTCTAGAATTCGAGGATAAAATTTCTGCCTGGTACCCATTTACCTCACCTGGGTGTATTGTAGTAAATGTGTAGTAATTAGTGTTGTAGCAGGGATTCGAACCCCGTACTCTGGGGTTCACAGTCCGGCGACGTATCCACTAGACCACAATAAACATACAATTTAATTTCAAAAGTCATTTTTGGAGAGAAACTTGGGATATGCATATAAAACATGCATGTTTCTTCCTTCAGTAGTAAGCACCATTAACATCACATCTACTTATTTGTAGAGTAGAAAAGTAAATTCAGAACCATTAATCATATTTTTATATTATGGACCTATGTCATTTCCAGATAAAAACAACTATTCCTTAAAATTGCGATTGGGTGAAATGCGTGTTGCAGTTCTATGGAACGTCTCCGAACAACATGAACAGGCGAGCATTGAAATGAAGCACGACTAGCGGAGGTAGATACTGCTAATCTATAGAAAGCTATCTTGTGTAGGTAGGATTGTGCTAATGCCATTTGAGATTTTGTTTTATTGTGGGCGGAATAAAGCAACCTAACAATAACATAACATGAGAAATTACACATATTGTTTACGGAAATTGGAACGGCGGAGTTGCAATTCTAGAATTTCATGTTGAACCTTGAGGATTTTAAGCTGAAACATGGTACACGATGTATAACAGATTGATTGGTTAGCCTGGAAGCAGAGATGAAATTGTTTGTAAAGAAGATATTAATAAATTCGTTGGTACATTTTAATCTACTTCAGGTTTTGAATTATTATAATCAACGTGAATCAGTGACGCCACCATAATCCTATTTACAACAAATGTGACTTGTATATTTCTGATAAGCTCCATTCGAAATTTTGATTCCCGACAATAACAGGCTTAGTCTCTGCTCTCTACTGTTTGTGCTAGGTAAATTTAGATTCAAAATCAATTTTAGGAAATGTTATTGATTTATATTCCAAAATTGGTCTCCAAAAAAAAATCTGCTCTAATAGTATAAGACAGAGACAGGTCATCTGTTTCTATTACATCTGTTATTATGCATGGGGTTTGTCCTACTTTGGTTTGTCACAGGCTACATTGAATGTCATCTTCAATTCTAGATGGGATAACTATGAAAAGTACACTAAGGTCATCGCCGGCTTTTGTTTAGATATAGCAATTTGTTTATGGTCTTCGACCAGTACGAAATGTCAATGGATATTTGTTCGTCTATTTGGATTGATGGTATCTAGTTTGGATTGTTTAGATTGTAACTACTCCATTGTATTGCCAATCTTGGCCTTTATGAAGTATATTACTGGCTAATAGAAAGTGTACGGCGATAGAGTGCCATGATAAGGAATCTCCAGCCATTTGATTCTGTCAGAATTAGGGTATAGATTGGCTCATTAATTCTGAGCATTCCATAAAACATTCATAAACTCAAAGAGTCGCGTAATTCTTGTGTTGCCACGTCGTGACGTCTTTGTATAAAGTGAGGATCGTTGCTATGGCTTCATAAGTAAAGAACACGATCTTCAAGAGATTAATTGTATATCAGTCTTTATTTGAGATAAGATGAAACACTGTGTGAAGTAATTATTTTAAAACTGTCATCCTAACCGGATGAAAAAGAAACGACGTTGACAGTTGCTTAGGGCATCGTGAAGAATGAAGTGCAACATATCACAATACATTTCATTCGAGGGTAATTTGAATGCGCATATACAGAAGAGACAATTAAAATAGTATTCTGTCGTGAATGTTAGCATCAATTCTATCTGTTTCCCTCCGTGTTAGCGTAATTTTGTTCTGTTTTTCTTCATACTGACATTATAAATTGAGATAGAACATTCGATACTTCTAAAGATTTTTACGTCCAGCTTTTGTCGATATAAAAATGTAACTCAATGTGTCGTTTATAACTTTAGATATTGGTGTTTTTTTCTTCTGTATTACACTGCATGATATGTGCGTTTCTCGAAGTGATTGGACAAGAATGGATCTACAGTACACAAATATACACAATTTCCAAGTCTTTAACAACAATCTTAAAAAAACCGAAATGATCCCAGAATATTGTTTGTATCAGTATGCTGTGACTGTGGGTATTTGGCGGTTTTGTAATCATTCATAAATTCTAATCAGTAATGTAGATTTGGCGTCTATGCTAAAAGTCTGTTCACCGATATCATGTTCCTTCCTTTACTAACTATTTCAAATTATTTTAAGTCATAATGTAACGCTCACTTTGCAACAAAATGTAAGGCCAATTCATGTCAATAGTCCCTTAATAACGTTTACATCTTCCCTCTACCTCTCTTTCAGCAAACACCAATACGTCGTACAGCATGTGCCAGTCTGAGGGAAGAAACGCACTGGAAGTGTTTGATCCTGACTCTCCTTATGTACGGGAGTCTAGCTGTAGTCTTCTGGTGTCAGACGAGTATAGTAGAGGTGATAGCTCTCAACTATCAACATGAGCCCATCACAATCACTGACAGCCCGTGCCAAGATGGCTACACCTTCATCCCTGTGGCCTTTCTTGTTCTTCTCTATCTGGTCTACCTGGTAGAATGTTGGTACAGTGACGTCCGCATTGAGATTCAATACAAGGAAGACGTGAGTACCGTGTACAGCCGTGTACGTAGGATACGCAATGCCTACCCGGTGGTGTGGTGGCGCGCCATCTCGTACCATTACAATAGACATACGCGGCAGGTTACGCGGTATAGACATGGGGATGCGTACACTACGACGCAAGAGTATTTCGAAAGGATCAACACACATTCAGCAGCTGGCGCGTTTGATTTTGGCGAGTGTGGCGTGAAGGATGTTTCTAGACAGTTGAATGGATTAGAGCTTCACCCTCTGACTAGGATCACGTTTACCAAGAACTTCATGTTTTTAAATGAGGATGCAGAGAATGACTATCTATCACAGCGATCACGTTTCTTCACGGAGAATGAGGGTAGAGATGAGAATTTAGAAACGCGAGAAGGTCTTGGTCTCACTGAAGTTGAGTTCACGGATGAAATGGTGACATACGCGTGTTCTGAAAACCTTCCATGGTATGTATCCATGTCAATGTTCTGGGTGACTTCTCTTTCATTGCTCTCATGGCCTTTTAGAATCCTGATATCAATGCAAACTGCAATAGTTGACTACCAAATCGAGAAGCTTTTCGGAACGAACTACAGTAGTGGAATGATTACCGTAGAGTCATGGACAGGTGGCGAAGGGGGAAATGGGAATAGATTTAATGTCGTAGGTAGCAATAGAAGTCTTGAATTACTAATACGTGATAATCGGCATGTTGTTCCTAGCTACTCTGAGGCACTCCTTATGGACATAGCAAATGGAAACCTTCTACGGTCTGGCCTTACCCCAACTGGACCTGGTCCACCTTCCGCTGCACAGCGGTCAAAACAAGAGCATGGCAGCCATGACACGAACACAAGACATAATTACATACATGGATCATTGCGTTCAAGGACATTACAACGATCTGCGACAACAGCAATAGGTTTATGTTATGTATCACGCTTATCAAACGATCGAGCCGCACAATCATCCACAAGTGATTGGACTCTACGATCACCTTTAACCCCAAACAATAGATCACTTTCTAATGGTCACACACCATCGACGAGTCTACGAATACTTCCATCCCGTAGTTCATCCAGTCATACCATAGGAATTAGCAATATGTTTAACCGCGTCAAACCTTATACGAACGCCTCCAATACGGCAGGTGCTGCAAGCGAGACAGCCAACAGAACATCATTGATCACTACAGATGATCCTGAGCCCAACGCAAACCAGAGGAAACCACTTATGTCTGCATCGTCGACACCGAGTAACCGACGTCATAGACGACCGACATCGTTGCCATTGTGCTTTGGTAGCCAGGGAAGCCAGCAAGAAGATAGTGAAGGGATGGATGACATTCAGATGGATGAAAGTCAGATTGAGTCTTTGGTCCTCATGGATGGTGACGGTGGAGTTCGGACCGTCACATGGCACAGAGCCAATGGATTTGATCAAAACTCAGGTGGTATGGTAGTTGTACCCATCGACTCACCTCCACCTTACGACGCTGCACTTATGAATGAGCCTGAAGATGGTGAAGTAGGAGAAGAGGAAACGCAAGCCGAAGACAGTGTAGAGACGTCTGTGTAAGACAATCGTAGAGCTTCCGAAGAGAAATTATTACTTTCCATATTTTTATTTGAATTTGTAATGACACGTTATGTTGTTTTAATGCGTATTTTCCTGTTGATTGATACTGTTTCTGTAAGCATAATTAAGCTTGGGGTAAAAGCTGTTGTGCTACCAGAGATAGATACTACGAAACATTGAATAGCCCGCCTACATGATTGCTTTAGGTGTAGAGTTCCGACTTAGGTGTGCTTCTTATGTATTAACTAATTTCTTCCTTTCCTGTATTTCATGTTCAACTTACATAATTTCCTTTCATGACTTTTATAACCTTTTTATGTTGTTTTGTGTAAACGGCGATATTTAAAAAGAGAACAAGATGTTTGTGAATGATGTTTTTAGAATTGTCAGGGGTTCTATTTCTTAAATTGTGAAAACGATCATTGAATTAAAAAAAAGTACTGATGGCAATGAATAGATGAGTTCACGAGCAGAAGATATAAGAAGATATGTTCGATAAATAGTTAATTCTTTCTTTTCTGATTTGGCAGTAGCTCAACGAGCAGTATTTGAAGCAACAACAATTTTGATAATAGGGGCATCAGTAGGATAACATAATTTGTATAAAAAGATATCAGGTGATAATGTTATACCTGAAAGAAGTTGATTTAACTCTATTTGGTGTTGACAAAAGACTGAATCCTAGACTGGCACATTCTTTGGAGTATATAGTATATAATGCGATGTGCGTTAGGCAAATTTCGACTGTGGCAGTCCATTGTTTGTTCCACTAGTCAACAATGGCCAGTAAAGAGTTAACAAAATAAATTGTTTGAATTGTTAGGCCCAACCGGGAACGAAAATGTGTACAGCTTTCAGACTGACTTATTCTGAGCACTTCTCTATAGAAAGTGATATCTCATCGCCATCAAATAGCTTGACTTGAGAAAATGGGGATTGGGATGGGGACAGTTTTGTCTTCCACAAGCCTTAACTCCTTCCATATATAAGCTTGGAAATGAAAGCCTGCTGACAAATGCAGCTTAAGTGAGATTGAAGTGTCTGTAAATCTGGAAGCCCCCCCCCCCTCAAACCTTTTCCCTTCTCTGTCTGTCTGACTCTCTCTCTCTCTTTCTTTCCCTCTCTTTCTCTGTCTCTCTATAAATCTCTCTCCCTCTCTCTTTATTTCTCACTGCCTTTTGCTAAGGAAAGCGTACTCTTGCACTAGTGAAGTAGAAAGATGTATGTGATTCGTGTTACAACATCGAGGTAACAACTTACACGGTGTATTTGTACTTAGGTTGATTGACGGCTAGAGTGGAAATTTAGTTCAGTGAAGAATTCATGGATTTAGGATAGCGAGACTTGAGTTGAATGCATGTAGAATTGCGGCTACATAATGGATATTGATTTTTTTTTTCCTATGTCAATTTCTTGAGTAAGATGGATTTGTTGAGTTGCCAAACTGGAAGAGGATTTGCATAGGTTTAAAATATCATTTGTTGCATTGCTATATATTTTCAGCCGGTGATCGTAAATCCATCACCTGAATACGACTTTAATTTAATTTGTTTTCCTTCCGACAAATATCTTCTTT
The DNA here is from genome assembly GCA_037976565.1 of Mesocentrotus franciscanus. Classification (NCBI taxonomy): domain Eukaryota; kingdom Metazoa; phylum Echinodermata; class Echinoidea; order Camarodonta; family Strongylocentrotidae; genus Mesocentrotus; species Mesocentrotus franciscanus. The sequence goes on along the minus strand of CP137669.1, from coordinate 40,927,529 downwards.
CGCTGTTTTTTTTTAAATAAATTATTACAAATGCATGTAATTATTTTCGAGAAAAAAAATTATAGTTACTCTAGACATGTACTACTATAATCGTCTAAGTCTTCCTTTCCATAATCATTTATTTCCTTGAATAGCTTTAACTGTGTTTCAAACTCATTACATGCTGGAAATGAAATCTCACCGACATTTTGCTTTACCTTTGTTTTGATAATATCTTTGATGACTAGTTTTTCATGATTAAAGGTCAGATGGAGACACATTCTCTTATTCAAAATGAAAGAATGCCTTTGTTCATCTATTTTCACAAAGGCTTGATAAAAATGCATGTTTATTGTATGGACGTATCAGTCTAAAGTTAGAACATCGCGATGCACACACATGGGCAATTCCACGTGAAAAATAAACACTTACTTTGATTACACATCTCTGATACTAAATATTGGATGTAAAAAATATCCATTACCATTAATAGAAACCTCATTGAAATTTTGTTTGAAATCTTATTTTAATTTCAATCTTAATTCTTAACCAGTGACCGCCGACTCCGTAACTGTCGTTCTTTTCTTCTTAACATTCTACATTTAAGACAGCCTTTTCTCATTATGATAGGAAGTGCTTCACCAAAACTTATTGTTTAGTAAGAATTTATTAAAGATCAAGACTATGAAAGTTCATGGTAAAAAAGGGGCTGGGCTATAAAATCCAGTTACCGTTTAATATTGTGGACTTGCCCGCAAGTACACGTGTTAAGATACAAGGCGTGATAACAAGAGGCGTCATTGTTTCAATTGATACTTTAATATGCTGTTTGTTATGTTAGACCACGTGACCACATCCATGTGTCTCTCCGTAGATGAATAAAATTTAGATATAATCAGCTGACTACACGTTTTTTGGTCAAACTCTGTAACTGTTTTTTTTTGTCCTAATATGTCTTGTTTGTCATGTAGCATTTTCCATTTTAGGAAATTGAAATAACCAGTAAACTGAAATAATTGTAAATTACATGTGCGTGTTTCCCGCTTTGTCAACTTTAGTGTATTTAGGTAGAATTGTTAGAAAAGGCGAATTTATTTGTAATAATTTAACATTTTTCGAAAATGATTTTTGGTGTATTGCAGAAACACTATACTGATAGCCAACACAAAATAGAATCCTTAAAGAAGATAAGGACAACGGCGTGCACAGATTTCAATGCCATGATATTTGTGAGTTCCGATTTGTTATGATGCATTCTTGGCAAGATAACATAGATGGGATAAGAATTAAATCAAGTGCATCCCCTAATTCCATCGCCGGGTGGAACTCAAATCCCAGTTATATGTTTGAATCGGAAATTGGCAATTAACTGAAAAATGGTTTCTAACCTTCTGGCGAGGATTGCCCTTTTGTGGGGGTTCTCGATAAGAAAATGGAACCTGTGGCGCTCTCTTGCAAAGCAACCGGTGGAAATGATTAGAAACTACGCAGCTGTTCACGTTGAAAATTGCCTCTCAGGGGCAAGCATTAAAAGCCTTTGGTGGTAATGGTAAACCGAAATAAATTGGCGCCGTGTCAGTAAAACATTTTCGATATTTTGTGAAGGACAATGAAATGTCATTCGTTCTACATAACTATATGAAATGCTTGTATCCCATTGCATTTCATTTTAGAAAGGTGTATGGATATGTGATACAATGATAGTTTTTAATCAAATGAATTGTTATCATTTGTAATTTTGGGGTAATTCTTCCATATTTAAATGTATGTATTGATGTCAATGTCCTAATCTGTCTTTGATCATAATATCGTAAGTTTTTATATTCTTAAAATGAAATACATTTATGTTAGTCTAGAACCGTCAGATCTATCTGCACCGCTGCAAAATAATGTTTATCTGTAGCTCTAGTATAGTAACTCTAAATCGTTTTAGTAATCCTTACACATACATAAGAAATAGGAAAAGTGAGAGCGTGGAAATAAGAAACAAAGGAAACAATTATAATATAATGAATTCATATTTTGTAATGTGTTAATGTATTTGTCAGATGTATTTGGACAACTATGAAAAGCATGATGTTATTAATGAAGTAAACCAGTATCCACAAATGATTTTCTATTGAATAGATAATAAATTTTGAACATATTATTTATCTTATAATCATGAACATGTGTGTCTTGTTTCTATGCGGTATCTTTTATTTTCTGAAATGTCATGAGGAAAAATGTTCTCTTTCAGCATCCAGCATATTATTTGCTGCTATCAGCCAGCTAAACATATTTACACCAGTTACTAAGATCTAAGAAAGTGAGATCAGAAATACCCTTTTTCATAGCAACTTGGGCCCAATCATCATTGATCTTACTCTCACGAAGAAGCAAGTATGAAACACTGCACAAGCTTCACCTGTCTTATATGCGAATGAGAACGTAACATTATTTGTTTGATTTTTTTGTTAATCGCTCATGAATGAAGCAACTCTTGGCAGTATTTCACTAAAATGAAAATGTTCTTCCTAATAACATCATATTTAAAAGCATACTGTTGAATCGAGCTATTCTGTAAGTCAGTTTATACTCGTCAGTACATCCATCTTCGGCTTACATGATGGCAGGAGAACCGATCAAGGAAACTCGTCTGTAAAAGGTGATGTGAACTCTTAAGCCACCGTCACACTCTCACGACCTGTGCCCTGTTTCATAAAACGTCTTACCAATAACAAGTTCCACAGATCTATGACAAATCAGCTCGTAGAAAATAAAATGTAAGGATTATCGTATCTTGTTCTTGATTTCAAGTTTTATGAAACAGGGCCCTGTACCACAATCAACAACGATTTACTACGATCGTTTTAATCATTCCTTCTCACTTCACTGCAGAAATCGAATCAAGGCTATCTTCATCCAGCATATAGAAAAAGAATGAAAATTAGCTTTGGACGTCCTCTGTAATTCTATTTCCTTTTTAAAAATTTTGTTGTGCATGATTCTTGGAGGCGTTTATTGGTTTTAAAAATATTGGATAATACTAATGATAATAATAATAGTAATAATAATTATATATATATATATATATATATATATATATATATATTTATATTTATATTAATAACAATAACAGTAATAATGATAATATATTTATATATATATATTATCATCATTATTATTATCATTATCATTATTATTATTATGATTATAATGATTATTATTATTATCGTATGATTTTAACTAATATATATAATGTTAGTTAAAATCATATGATAATAATAATAATCATAATAATCATAATAATAATGATGATAAAAATACATTGCTAAGTAAACGCATAATCATGATAATACTAACATGTTCTTTATGCCTGTTATATCATCACTGTATTAATGTAAAAAAATAGTAGATTATACATTCAGCTCGGATTCAAATTGATCCGAATAAGTGATAAATTCCTTCAATTTAGTGGAAGTTTATCCCAAAGTTCAGGTGCAATTTTTGTTAATGCCGTATCCCCATATGATTTGCGACTTTGCGCCTTGAAGGGAAGGCAGACAGACATAAAACGAAGAGATAAATGTTGATCTTCTCAAAGTAAACAATACAGGTAAGGGTCGTAAGACTGAGGGGTAGAAAGTAAAGTCTTGCCTTAAAGGTCACAGCTATATCTACTACATGTTAGTCTGAGAATGACAGTCTGAGATAATATTATTGCAAAAAAAAACATTGCTCTTATTAATGAAGACTAAAATTCCTCCAGGTCAGAAAAGATGCACTGTCCATGGAGGTGTCATGCTCACTATGATCCATGTTGTAACAAAATTGAAAAAAATTGCTATTCAGATGATTGTATTTCTAATTACTTGGAATAATTAATCAAAATACTTACTACTATTTTTAAACAAGGCATAGGGGACAAGTTATTGATCTCCAATCATGCTTGGTATTTATAATAACGATTTAGTTCTAGATAGTAATATAATCCTCTAAGCGCTTAAATTATATTACTAGCCCGGTCATAGAATTCATTAACACATACAACGTGTGCTCCATCTCTTCTCAATAAGAAACATTACTACCATTATGTCTATAGCTGCCCACACTGAGTAGGTCTTTGGTATTGATATTAGTCATGCCCCACTATGATCACCCTTTCAAATGAAAGGATCCAATAAAATAAAACGAAGAATTTATGCCGACAGGTCTTCTTTGTAGGAAAGCGATCTCGACAATGATTGATCAAATCGTACGTGCAAAAGTAAAACGCTTTCATCTAGTGAGGTAAATTCAAAGTAATAATAAAATACCGTCATCTTAAGGAGAAATCAGATTTATAGAGGATAGAGATGGATGATGCGTGGATGTTTTTTAATCAAATTAATTCGACCCGTTGATTCCATACCGCCAAGGACATTGAACGAAACAGAAAGATTATAATCTAATACAACATCCTGTAAACCATCTCCGCCAAATATTTCCTTTTCCTACTAGGGTATCAATTTCAAGAGATTTTCACATTTGTTGAAATGTGGTATAAGAAGATAAAAATTATTTTTGCGATGTTACCTTCCCATGATAGAGAAAATTACAGGTGGGATGGAAAGGAAAGGGGGAGGTGATTCGGAGTTTCTTACCCTTACAGTGCTTCTGTCTAGCCTCCAATAACCTTTTTAGTCCCCCCTCTCTCTCTCTCTCTCCATCCCCCTCTCTCTCTCTCTCTACCCCCTCGCTCACTCTCCCTCTCTGTATCTATTTTTTAAATCTCTCTATCTCTCCTCTCTAACCTTCTTCTTCTTCTTTTCTTTCTTTCTTTCTTTCTCTCTCTCTTGCTCTTTTTATCTTCTCTTTCCCTCTCTCTTAACCTGTTAAAAAAAATCTCTATCTCTCTATCTCTCCACCCCCTGGTGATAGCGGCTCTAGTAGCAACTCTCACGAGATCAATGTTTTAAGGATGCAGCCATCATTTAGACATCAAATAATGGGGTTATGAGACGTTCTGTTGCCAACATATCTTCGATTGTTACGTAGAAATAGCGCCCTAATGCAACTGATGAAGGTACATTCCATCAACTGTTTGCATACATCGGAAGAGCGCCCCAAAATATGATCGAAATGAACATTTCAGCTCATGATCTTCATTAAGTTCAACAGTTTCTCTTTATGCATATTTTCTTCATTTGATCGAGATAACTAGGATTTATAAGATTCCAAATAAACTAATTTAAAAAACTTTAACAAATGAAAACGAATACCATAGCAATACACTTACTGATTTTTGATTCCTGGAAGTCATTCCATTCAACATTTCCATACAACTAAAAAAAAACATATCTACTGGATTTTCCTGATTCAAGAATACAAACCTATTAAATCATGTTCATGTATAATAGTTATGTCAACATCTATAACTAGACAGATGATTATTATATTCTTAAAAGGAAAAAAAATAGTTGGAATGATAGATAACAATTCTCCGCAATAATGTCAAACTTTGAGAATATATCTACAAACGAGTCAAATGTAAACGAATCTATTGTCGTATTTCAAAATATTCACCATATAATCAACATGTTTACAGAATACAGCTGAGATTGCTTTATTTGAGAGAAAAAAGGTGTGATTTTTATTTCCGATGATTTATTGCTTGTCATTCTCCGAGGACTGCATACATGGACAAGGAAACAGGAGATACTATCACCAGACATGCCAAATAGAGATTGCTTCAAAGATTACATCCATTTGACTCCTACAGTAGATTTAGTTCCCGAAAGAGAATATCAACAACTGATGAAACAAGATTGCAGTCATATAAGTCTACCAATTAAGAGATCCAATGTATACACTTAGATCAGACCGCCATGTATTTTGATGCGGGCATTTGTTGTCGATTATGATGCGGCTATAATGTTGCTTCCTTATTATAAAAACGTTAAAGAAAAAAAAGACATGTTCAAACAACATTACTGTTCGGAATGATAAGGACGTTAGATGTAAATCCACTGTAATAACATACGATATGTCAAAATACATCTGCATTATAAGCCTGTCCTTTTGCAATGTACATTTGTAAGAAGAATTCATTGTTTTACTTTTCCCATATCCAGGCGATTTCTTAAAGCTCTCTTTACACTCTCGAAGATTACTTATGGTATATTGTTTTCACCTTTATTTTACTTTAGTGATGTTATGGCGTCGACGAGACATTCTTGCCATTAACATGATTAAGACATTATGATGGAAAAGGCTTAGGTGTGTTTCAATATCGGTTTTTACATATGCAGTGCTAATTGAATTGCACTTCTTTGTTGTAATATTGTATGTCTCATTTTATATGTAAACTTTGGATAACTTGTATTGAGCTTAAATGAAATTCACATTCATCTTCATTTTCGAAACACTGTTTTCTTTGCAGAGTAAAATACAGAAATCAACACGAGAAATCAACGCAAAATTGAGGTGTGTGTTTTGGCATTCTGGAATCTTGTGTTTTTTTTTTCTTCAAAATAATGATCGATACATGTAAATGCACCTGTCACAAGCATGATGACATCGAACACATAATACCATGCTCGCACAAGCCAATACCCCTGTACATGCTGAACGGCGCCTCCTGTAGCTGATGAGATGTAACGAAATACTGGTCGTGTATGTATCATAGGTTTCCAGCCAATACATGCTTCAACCTCCATCAAGATAACAGTGTCGTGTTGTAATATCAGAAGAGGTGTTATGAGTGTACAATGGATACATTCGGGGAAGAAAGAGATACAAAAATTATGGGCCATTTCAGAATGGTCTTTCTGAAGACATCAACTCCTTAATCGACGTATTAGGAACAAAATAAAACCCAAGATTAAAAAGAAAGAAACCTAATCAATCCGATAAACTTTTTCTCGGAAGTTCCTAATAAACAAAATCATGAATTACAGATGTGAACCATTTCATATGAGCATGATTAACACAACCTTAGACAATAAAACCAACATCCAACATGTCCAAAGCAATTTTTTTTTTGGTATGAACTTATTCGGTCAGATTTTGTTGACCATGTGAGTTGAGACCTCATCAATGGTTCAGCGAATACTAAAATAATTATCTCTCAACATACATGTTGACGGCAAATTGGCAGCTCAGTTTACTGTCTATTCGTTGATATAAATCTAGACGTACTATGAAACACGGCGTGAGCTACGACACCGTATGGACGGCGAAATCAGATTAAATAAGGCTGATTGAGTAAGGGAATTAAGAGCTAGTATGGACACACCCTTGTGCCTGTAGATTACAGCGACAGTGGAAACATGCCCTGTCATCATAGCAGTCCTTGCCATTGAACCTGTATCTCGTTAATCCTCCATTAGCAGCATGCCAATCACGGTCTCATCCCTATACGTGCGCTTTAATTTATCCCAGCCTTGTCGAACAAAGGTAACAAATCCGCTCCAATCTATCAATTAGTCAACCCTACTATACTCCATACTGACTATCGGCCCGTAGCGTACTTCGTCACACGTACGAGGCAGTCAAGGGGGGAATGCAATGCCGACGATCAGAATAAGCGATAAATAAGGCAATTTAAATTGCATCTGGCATTAGGGACTGGCGACGTTGAAAACAGAAAGGCCTTGGCCTATTTTAAGACTTTCCTCGTATGACGATTCGAATTATTTTCGCCGTATTCATTCCATACCTTCAAACGCCAAAATCCGTCACCAATCTGTAGGAATAATTCATTTCGAATTCGCTTGCGTTAATGCTGGATTTAGTTCATTTCACCACACATTAATAAGCAGCTGGATTGGACTTACATGCACATCTAGTCCTCTTCGGGTTCTATCTGTTTAAATTGTATATATGCCTAAAATTCAAATTACCATTAATTGCCAAATGAATTTGAAAGAGTCAAGGGGATAATTGAAGCAAAATGTTTTCTGCACAGTATTCTGCTACATACAGAGTGCTTAAGCTCATTAGTGTACCTGTATTTCATGGCTGACGTCATAACTAGATTTCCCAAGTGCATCTATCCAAATATGTCATCACCTCCAATCCTTTGATTGAGTGTGCGATTTTAGTACTCAGCTGTTTTAACAGACTGAAAGTGATGTTTAGATTCTCGCAGGGAAAATGCCTTTGTCGATCCCAAAGGATATCTCAAACGTTCACTTTAAATCCAGGCCTGTTGCATATGTCAGTTAGGGGTGTCTATCGCGGGAGTACATTTGGGGCTTTTGCACCTCCCCCTACGACAAGGATTTATGTTTTGAAAGATAGTGTATGCTTCCCATCACTGTGATTTGCCCCTCCCCCCTGCCTTCTCCCTCAGGACTGATGGTATACCTAGGTTATACTGATGTCAGTTATACGATGCTTGATATCCACCTGTTGAAGGCAATGTCTGATTGGAATCGATTCTAGTTGGTTGTAGAGATTATTGGCTGGCAAAGCTGAAATAAAGAGAAGCTTGTTGATATGTACATGACATGACGCCCGGTGGCGGTTTTAGTGAGTAAACCCAATAGAACAGTCTCTCGGCGTCGATCGTCGTGCCTTGCAGCCCTTCAGGGCCTCTAGCTTTCGTCAGTGGTAACCGCTGATAATTCATTCGGGTTTTCTACAAGAGCGCATCTTCCTTCTAATACACGTCTGAAATGAGCCTTATCGAAACGCAATATCTATGATAAGTGGCTCACTAGTATGCGATTGGGGTATCGGATGGAGCATGGCCAGCGGGAAAGAACAGAGGGGGGAAAACGTTGGGATTCATAAGTAAAGTTTCGACTCCAGGCCGGCCAGTAACCTCCTTGAATATCAACCCAACACTCCTCATCGGCTCCACTGAAAATAATATGAGACGCCATGTATTGTGCCTTCGACGGTGCTGAGAAATGTGTCATCATAACAATGTACATATGATATTATTTTGATGAATTCCGCAATATCAGAGCAGGAATTTATATCTTTATTTTCACTATTTTGATTATTATTTTACCCGTTAGCTGCAGGACAAGTCTTATAATGGTGTTTATGCTAAATTACCTCCCTAGAACCCAACATTGTCAGAGAAGGACTTCATGACAGACGCTGCCCAATTTAGAATGTGAATCTAGGCTATCAGTCATTAATTAGAAATACAAGTCTTCAACTTAAAGGTGATTATTCGGCTTAAAGCGGTGGCGAAACTTTGAAGAAAGGAACTACGTTCGAATTTCGAGTCTCTCTCTCCGAGGAATAAGGAGATACCTGATGAATTTGCCACCGCAGATTCTAGTCTTCTTTATCCTGCATCTTAACTGCTTCATCCGCAATCCTATGGTCTTTCTGATTGCATATTCTGTGTCACGTAGCATGGTGTCCAATAACTCCCCCTCTTCAGTACTCGTAGAAGGAAATGGAAATAGTATGTGTAGTTTCTTTATTCTTAGGGATGGGGAGTTTAAAGGCCTTGATTCCCCCAAGGGCGTAAAACATCATGACAGAGGAATCGTATGAAAATGTTTAAACTTTTTTTTCTTTTAAGAGTCTTGCCATTGTGTAAGGACTATCAAATTGCGCCTTAATGTGCCTTAATGTCTTAGTTGTATTGGATAAACAAACCTATGTTTCACATTGAAAAAATAACTTTTATATCATGTATATCAAACAGATTCCGTCTCAGCTCAATTAAATTCCTCCACAATGATGCATTAAGGAGATTGTTGTGCCCTGGTTCACGGTAAAGCCGTCAGTCTTCTTCCAAACCTGTTGACCAATCTGACATGTTTACGAAGCTTTCACTCAAGATCGCTCTGGGTGCAATGACACTGCGCCACCTTTATCGTCTCCTACTTACGAGTTCCTCCGGCAGCAGCATCGGTTGATCTTTCCATGCCCATGGCATTGGTGTAGTCCAATATAGCTTTTGATCCTTAGGTGTCCGACTAATCTCTTCTTCTTTCCCCCCAAAACGCTTGCCTTGATGAGGTTTCTCAACTATATTTTATCCTCATTTGCAGTGTTTAGTCTTCCTCTCTCTGTGTCTGTCTCTCTCTCTATCTCTTTCTCTTCCGCTCTCTCTCTCTCTCTCTCTCTCCCTCTCTCTCTCTCTCTCTTTCTCCCTCTCTCTCTCTCTCTCTTTCTCACCCTCTCCCCCTTTCTCTGTCTCTATTCTATTCTTTTTCATTCTCAAAGTGGACGTTATAGGTGACGTGTTGTTGTTGTTTGTTTGTTTGTTAAGTTTGGCTTTTTATTGAGTGTATATAACTTCGGAAAGGTATGGTACAAATATAAATAATAATGATAATGATAATAATAATAAAACGGTGCTTATAAAGCGCTTTCCGCCGAAGTCTCTAAGCGCTAAATTACAAACTGAAATGAACGATAAGCAACATTGACTCACACAAAACACTGCGACCCGAAAGTTGCGCTATATGAATTACGAGAGTGATTATTACAGCACTTCAGGGTAAATTCAGCATTTATGCTTCATGAATAAAGACATAAATTAATAAAATGTTACAGAAATGAAATGAATTACACTGAATATTTCTTGAATAAAAGGGATCCAACATTTACAGTGATAATCAAAATTATGACAAATTAGTAGTATATTCCTCCATGCTGCGACTATCATGTTAAAATGTTGCATGCTATTTATAAACCGACGCGATTTAGGAAAGAAATCTTCAACTCATAGGATAATGACGTTATGAATACGCGAGCCACGGGAATTACGAACATTGAAATAGAAACCGGTCTTTCATACGCGTTTATGATTGCATGTAATGGCATTATCATATGCCCATAGCAAAATGCAGTGGCGGATCCAGGGGGCCCGGGCCCCCTCCCCTAGCAAAAAAAAACAGGTAAAAACACTCTTTTTTGGAAAAAAAGAAGAAGATGGGGCCCCTCCCCTGCCCAAGGGGGGGGGGTAGTGGTGGAAAAAAATCACTCTTTTCGGGTGCCAAAAAAAAAATTGTGCTCACTATCCTTGGGGCCCAAGGGGGGGGGTGGCGGTGGAAAAAAATTACCCTTCCCGGAGGGAAAAAATTTTGCGGGTGCTCCTTTTTAGGCCCCCTCCCTTGCCGCCGGCTAGATCCGCCCCTGGCAAAGGGACATTTTATAGCACACTCTATTTCAACATCAGCCGATCTCGTTTAGTTCAGCGAAAAATTGGTCACCTTTTTCCCTTAAAAACCCTCTTTTTAAAGGTTCATAGGATGACGTCGATAATCTGAGCTTACCTGAGATCCAGGCAGATATTCTATATCTTTTACCAAACACCTTTCTTCAATCGATTCATATTAATATTCTCTTTCTCCTGACTAGGCATCAGATATCATATCCCTCGGGCCAGACTCGGGCTGGGCTCTCCGGACGATCAGCCTTCACCAGTATCACAAGGGCTGTTCAAGTGGGGTCAAAACAAGCGAATAATTCACCTCCTTATTTCGTATAATACATTTTTCTCACTATACTGACTCAGGGGTATCGCTAGATGAGCGGGGTTGATCGTTTTGTTGTAAACTGTCCAGTATAATTATCAGTAAATTTGGTCAGGCGTAGTTTTTTTTTAACTGGAGACCTCACCCATGCCCCTCAAAGTGTACAACCCTACCTTACTACCAGCATACCAGAGTCGAAAGAACATCCTAATGCATTTATTTTAACAAAATATTCTTAGATTGCAAGAAAGAAAAAAAATCATTATTTTGCTAACATCTAGGTATCTACATTACTTTCGTTGTTGTAATTTTTGTTTTCGTTCTTATTTCTCGTGTAAAACTTAAAAACCGTTCCACGTAATATTAATAGCACCTAGTGTTCATGATTTTTGTTTATAATTTAAACTTGAGGAAAGACGAATATTAATAAAAATGGCGGTGTGTTATTTGGTGTATCCTTTTTAAAGAACACTTCAGCAGCTGCTAAGAATGATATTTGGTGGGAAGAATGATGTGATGTCAATGTAAACTAATGTAAACTAAAATCAAACTTATCCGACAAATTGATTTCTGGGGCGTACCGATACTGTCGTGAATTAGTCAAAACTCGGTTGAAGGGACCGTGGACGAACAGGAAAGATTATTTTTGTTCGTAATACCTTGATTTAATCAGGAGTTTTACATTGTCAGACGGTAGCGAATTTATTTCATCGTCTGACAAGTTTAATTACGCGCCCAGAGCGGTTTGTAGACAGGCCACCACCCCGGGGAGGCCCACTTTATCAAAATAAGGCCGCCGCGGGTCAATACTTATTAATAAAAATCCACCGCTACATCGTGAGCGAATCAAGTGGAAAATCTGGTACCTGCTTTTGGATCAGGAGAGGATGTGACGTGGTTTTATATCTCAATCTTCGTGCAGCAGGTGGATATTCATGACATTCTATTGGCATTGAATGAAAGCCAAGAACAGTCTGCTTTCATATTGATAAATTTATGTAATAAAAGTAATCCTCAAAGGAGGAAAGGGAGATGGAGTCGAGCTAACAAAACAAGTTTTGTGATTTTTTTTTTTTTTAATGATAGTCGGATGACCTTGCTATTAAAAGTGCTTTTCGTCTTTACAAATTTATATGAAGGCTTTGGGTTGCGGAATTTTGCTAGCTTCAGCTATTTAAACTGTTGTTATTTTCTGGACTTCTGGCGTTTACGTATACGTGTTAAAGTACAAGTCCATTCCAAAAATAACTTGCCTTTAATAGAACCAGAAAAATCAGACAAACCAATCAAAAAAAGTTTGAGCAAAATCTGATAACTAATAAGAGAGTAATGAGTTTTTGAAAAATTATTTTAAGCTAAAAAACAATGGAAATCACTACACAAATTGCCAATTTGGTTATCAATTTGTGACGTCATGTCTCCTCACTATTTGTCAATTGCTTTATATAGTTTAATCCCATTAATTTCCCTTTTTATCCCCCAAAACTTGATTCCCCATGCCTTTGCCCAGGTTATATCATTTGTATCATATTGCTTGCATGACATTTCACAAAATTTGTTATGAACTTTGAAGAAGTGATACTATTTTCTGAATACTGTATATTCATAATTATTGATTTTTATATAAATAGTTTATCAAAATTCAAATTTTTCATGATTAAACTGGAAAAAAAATACTCTATATTAGTGCATCCACACAAAAACATATTACTATCAATCTAACTTGGATGCTGGTGTGAAGAAATAAGATTCTTAGGGGGAAAATAGGATATTTGTATTATCAATATAAAGAAAATAATTAGTGGATAGTGAGGACCATACGTCACAGACTCATGAGTGAGTTGCCGATTTGTTTAGTGATTTTCAAAGTTTTTCATGTCATTAAAAATTCATAACTTTCTTATTAGTTATCCGATTTTGCTCAAACTTTTTTTGATTGGTTTGTCTGATTTTTCTGGTTCTATTGAAAGAAAGTTTTTTTTGGAGTGGACTTGGCCTTTAAACTAAGGTATCAAAGCATGCAGAAGTTGGTTCTCAAAACGCACCTTTGCATACACCTACACCTATACACACTACCATCATTCCCTTTTTTCTTCCTGTGTTTAATTTTTCTCTCTCTCTCTACCTCTCCCTATTCCTCTCCTCTCTCTCTCTCTCTCTCTCTCTCTTACTCTGTATATCTCTCTCCCACACACACACACACACGCGCGCGCGCACACATTTTGATGTAGGACTATGTGTGACGTTTATTATATTATCAAATAGTAACACGAAAATACGGAAATACAGTCAAACAGTCAAACAAAATTGTCTGATTGAGTTTATAATGGGTATACTACGGTGTGATCATACTTTTAAAAGCAAGTTATCCACTGTCTTCCTGTTTTCTATCAAAGGCTTGCATTTCTTATGCCCTATCATTGCGCTGAAGAATAAAGTCGGATGGTGGAGGAGGGGGGGGGGGTAAACTCACGGGAGTTTATTTGAAATTATTAATGTGTTTCCTTTATGACGTAGAAATCAATCATTTATCGACTCGCTCATGATCATGCATACGATCTGGGATCATGGAAATAAGCAAGGAAGGAAGTCTTGTGATGCATTCAGAGAGCTAATATATAGAGACAACCGGTTTCTAACATGTTGATTCGCGATCCCTTATCAACCAGGCGTATGGAAGTTCATCTGTTAAATTATTAACTTCAGACTATTTCGCATTAGATAGCTACATATCAAAGCTTAGGTTCGACCCCCTTAAATAAAATTAAAACTGAATGCACTAAGGCTAAGGGAGAGAGAGAGATTGATAGATTTTTTTCTGGTGCTCTATATTTCATTTTTCTGTATTGTCAGACTATGTATAATTATAATACTTCCATATCTTAGTTAGATATTAGAAATGATATTATTGCTCGTAGAAATGGCAAAATATATGTTATCTTTAATTGGTTATGAAATCTTATATACGTCTATTGTGAACACTTAAGAAGAATTTATCAGCACGAAAGTTATATCATTTTCAAAAAATGAACTCAAGGGCGATTTAAATTCCCTGTTGTATATCCATTGGAAATCATGTTCGAATTACGTCACGTCATTGTTATGCTGCCGCACAAGGCTATTGAAATTGTCCTTGGTTGATTTATCGAAAGTAGTTGCTATCGTGTTATATTGATAATACTATTTAGGAAATAGGCTTGATCGAAAGTATACAGATTGTTTGTGTTGTTAATGACACACACCATAGATTATTGTACTGGATGCTCCATCTATTCACGGAATATGTTGTCAATTTATAATTCTAAGTAATATTCTTAAGATTGAGCTTTTCCATTTAATTATAACTTTCTAGATTCTCTGTAAATTTTCGCAAAGATACAGCGTCTCGAGTTCATAATTGGAGTATGATATGGTTCCAAAGTGAATGTCCCAAAAGTACAACATTTACGACCAGACATACACTCTCTCTCACATACACACACGCGCGCGCGCAAGCACACACGCACGCACACACCATTATCACACACATTTAAGTATAATTTCTCTGTAATTTCTGCCAAAATCGACTCGGCCAGTTTTTCATTAAGTGTAGATTGTGGTCGGGTTTGTCATCGGAAAGGAGCGAGTCTTCTATTTGAAGTTACGTGATTAAAGTCCAGGAAACTCGTAAAAGCCGAATAATTTCAATTTGTCTCTCCTAAATTGGCCATGTATATGGGTGATTGTCTGATGAATATTCGTAATAACCGGGTGTTTATGATGCTGCTGTCTTACACGCGTTATTCCAATCTTAAATTGCTCTTTGAGGTTAACGGGAAGATTGTGCTAGGCATTTCTATAAACAAACGAAAGCCTATGTACCAAAAATATAAACTATGATACATGAATCTAAAATACCAAAATAAAAACAATGATGCAATCTAGTTCAACAGTTTAAATCCGATTGATGGGGCTACTGGGTTCGAATTCCTGATTGCGTAATGTTGAAAAAGAACATTTCGAAGACAAAGGAAGACCTTAACATTAATCATTTTAAAGTAAGTTAATTTCTACTTTCGAGGGAGTTGGGGACATCAAACTGCAATGATTGTGTAATAAAAGTGAGAACTTATAGATTCTTGCATTAATCCAATATGAAAAGTCTCCACTTCAGAAAAGAAAAAGTTTTTTATAATAAATATGTATATATATACATAAAGAGAGAGAGAGGGGACATTAAATTTGTTAATTTGAGAACACTTTTTTTATGGGATGTCCATGAATGATTATCTTGGAGCCAGAAAAGTGTTTAGTGTTGTTTTTCTTCAAATTAAATGGTTTGGGTCCTCCTGGGTCTCAGCAGGAGCTCGTGTATCTACGTAACCAAACTACTCATAATTTTGCGACGTGTTCCAAATCACCCTTGTGCGTGGTAATTTTCCATAAGAGTGATCAAACTCCATTGACATCACATCATTCTTCCCCCGTTTTCTCATTAATGCGTCTTGATTATCTAATAACGTGGTCCTATTTGTACTACAATTATGATGTGACAAGACCGATTCATAATCAAGGACACAAGACGAAAGTAGAAACTGAAGTAATTCATCTTGATTTAACGCGGTTTGACGCCCGTTGCTTCTAGTGTTCTAGTCAATCTTCCTTACCACATTGACGTATTAGTGGGATGGTAGGTCAGACATGTCATCTACAAGTAACAAGGCGCCATAGTTCTTCTATCTCATGCACTTATCTTTACCTCACTCTCTATTTGTCTCTCTGTATTTCTCTCACTCTCTCTTTATCTCTCTCAATTTTCCCCTCTCTCTCTCTCTCTCTTTTACCTCCCCGCTAAATCTCTCCGTTTTCCCCGTTTCTAAATAGTTATTTAGTCTTCTCCATTTTCTCCCTCTTTTTCTCTTTTTACTTGCCCCCCGCCTCTCTCTCTCTCTCTCTCTCTCTCTCTCTCTCTCTCTCTCTCTCTCTTTCTCTCTCTCTCACTCTCTCGCTCTCTAACCATAAGCTCGAACCAATTTGTCAGGAAGGAACTTACTTTTTGTCTTTTTTCCCTATTGTTCATCCTGCGGTTTTATTTCGTGAATTATTGATGCCGATCTTTATTTCATCATGTCGGGATATATTTATAAGGCGATTTGCATTGCTTTGTTTTTCGGCATCAGTACTGTATTTTCCCCTAGATTGTTCCTAATCATATCAGGATTGTTAACATACGTGTAATGTTCATTCGTTAATACACTTCCAATCCTTTCTTTATTTCTGTAAGTCTCATTTTATATCATAATTCATATATATAAACATTTACATTTCTTCAATATAACGTCATACATGTATAAACAACTTTAACATATTGAAAATATAATTGTTCTTGTTCTTCATGTACGATACAAGGATTGATATTATATTTCAACTTTATATATATTGTATATATATATTTAGTTTGTTATGATGGTATTAAATACTAAGCCAATTGTGATTTGAGAATTATGAATGACAAAAACAAAAAGCAAAGTTTACGATTGTATTTCTTTTAATTTTTTAGAGTTTATCAAACCATTTACAAAAATATGTTATTAATTAAAGTTATGTATTTTCTTACTGAACAACACCATTCAAAACAAAAAGTGATGTTAATAGTGGAAGTTTGTAATGCGCCATGTCTGTCAAAATGGACATTCCTGGCGCGATTGTGAGATATATGTTATCATTGTGGGCATGCATCTAGAAATAAATTTGAAGATACTAAATCATTTTGCAACAATTGAATTAAAATTTCATTTTCATTCACTAATATACAGGTATGAATTGAAGTGAATAGCAGGTAAAAAGCACATCTATTTCCATACTCAACAGCTTGCTGTGAATAATCGACCCTCTTATAGCGATGCCAGCATCCTGTCTCAAAGTCCCTTATCAACCGCCGAATCTCTACTCCAGAGAATTAATACAGCAAACGACACTGTTTATTCTCTGAGTGTCGCTTGTTTGTCTACTTGTACGTGCAAGGCTTTGCCAAAGACAGGAAACAATTAGATTTCCCATCAAACATCCACCAAGAGTGAACTAGAACTACCATCGAAAAACAATCATCGAATACTAATTATGCACTCAAAGTGCGGTAGTTCCTGGTTAAAACGATGGTGTCCTCAAACGGACATTGAATAAATAAATCCAGACAGGGGAGAAGATGATGTCTAAAGCTCATGCAGCCGAATTGCGCAAAAGCATTACTTAGTAGAACAAACATTTTGAAGACATGCTCGAATTATCAATGGTAATGATTAATTTTATGATTAATTGTATGATGACATTTATCAAATTAAGTGGATTTTAAAAAGCCATTTACTGGTCTCTGCTGAATTTTCAAACATATCTTTACATTGACCCTTATCCTAATAGGTGAATTCTAAATCAAAATTTTAAAAAGCAAAGAATATGACGATATATTTAGATCTTATAAAGTTATACGACAATATCACGTGTAATGTAACAATAACTAATTACGATTACACCATTCCCTTTTAATTCATACAAGAAAAAATTGCCATCATCTATATTATCATACATACTATTATCAGACATACCTCATGTATTCGATTCAATAAACTATGCACTTGACAATATACTGGTCAAGTCAGAAGTATACCATGATAGATTTGTAAATATGTTTTTTACACCAAATTTATCAAAGCCTGCACCATAAAGAAAAGGTAACGAAGCACTAGTATCCTTTATAGAAGCAGAAATATAATGATGGTCCCGAATTCAATTAGATCAACTGAAATTGAGATGCAACGAATCCATTTATTACAAGGTCTAGCATATATTCACAACACAAACTCACAACGAGAGAAAATGCGAGGATAGCCTCAGGCAAAACCTGTTTTGATTCTTCAAAGGAAGGAAAATCACTATTTTGCGTTTGGTATGAAAGGACCATAATTTTGTGCAAGTTCCTGAAATAGCCTTGCCCTAGATATGAAAGAGCGTACCTGAGATTGATTGATCAGAAGTAGATTCAAAGAAGACGACGTTAGACACAGACCAATGAACTCATCCATCCTGTTCGTCATCCTGCCTCAACGGCTGGTAAATAAAGAGCCTGTACAACAAGGCTAATTGTACAGTGAGCCTGAGGTACCGATGCGTGACCAACTGGCATCAAGTGTTTGACTTGCTTAAAATAAAGTGCTTCCCACCTGATGGAATCTCACAGCATCATTGCAGCAAATTGTAGGTGCCATGCAGTAAGAGAGGAATTCGGCATAAAGCCTTTAATAAAAGATAAAAACGATTTGCATTGTCTCCTCTATTAAATGTTTGTTTGTTTTCTCGATGTCGTTCCTGCCAAAAATATGGAAGGAACATAATAATGAATTGATAAAATTTGCTTCAAAAAAATCTTAATCCATCATCCTACCTCCTTCTAAAATACATACCAAGTAGCGGGATTACTCTCTTTCTTTCTCCCTCTGCCTCTCTCTCTCTCTCTCTGTCTGTCTCCCTCTCCCACTCCATTTCTCTCTCTCTCTCTCTCTCTCTCAATGTCTCTCTCCTACTTCCAACAGTCCGGTCTAACTTCTAATATCTCAGACACACCAACAAGACCAACAACAGACCGAGTAAACATGACAAAGGTCCCAGTGACCACGAATCGGTTGAATTGGAGTAGATTTGGCGGTATGTATATAATTATACAGCCAAAATCATTTCAAAAGAATATAATAGTAAGGCTGTTGCACTCATCTACCTAAGATATGAACATGTTAAGTATCACTGTGGTTGTTAATGCACCAAACGTTTACCTCCATCTCCCTCACACTCTCCCTCTTTCTTTATCTCTCTCTCTCTCTTTATCTCTCTCTCTCTTTCTCTCTTTCTTCCCCCTCTCTCTCTCTCCCTCTCTCTTTCTCCCTTCTCTCTTTCTCACTTTCTCTCTCTCTCTCTCTTTCTCTCTCTTTCTCACTTTCTCTCTCCCTCTCTCTCCCCCTTCTCTCTCTCTCTCTTTCTCACTTTTTCTCCCCCCTCTCTCTCTCTCTCGCTATTTCCCTCCCCTCTCTCTCTCTCTCTACCTTTTCCTGCTAAATGTAAGATATAAGAGGAATCGTCTCGTTTTCACGTATCTTCCTATCATTCATCCCATGAAAAAAAAAACAAAGGTTCCATGAAATCGGTTTAGCGTTCCATCATACCAACAGCTTTCATCTTTTAAGTTTTTTCTTTTCTTTCTTTATTGATTCATAGTTATATTATCATTCTAGATTTTTGTATAATCATTAATCATCAATTACATTAATATCTTTTGCATACTAATAAGTCTGTTTATTGATATCGGATATGCGTTTCTAATTCAATTTTGAGTAATAAGTTTTATTTTGTTGTTGTTAATAATTATACACAATAATTGAATGCTTGACACGGGCCTAGCCTACAGGAATCAAAAGTTGCTCACAATAAATGTTGATATATAAATGTCGTTTTATTGTTATTTTAGACATACATGTATCTCTGTTTATTAGTTTGACAACACAAACATATCTCATTCTTCCCTCTCATCAAAGCCGGATTTCTCAGTGACTTGTTTTTTCTATTCTATTTTCTTTCTTTTTTCATTTTATTTTATTCTATGTTATTCTGTTCTATTCTTTTTATTTTATTTTAGTCTATGTTATTCTTTATTATATTTTTTTATTTGATTTTAGTCTATTTTATTTTACTCTATTTTACTCTATTTTATTTTATTTTATTTTATTTTATTCTATTCTACTATATTATAATTTATTGTATTCCTTTCTATTCTATTCTAGTTAAGTTTAGTCTAATCTGTTCTTTCATATTCCATTCTGTTCTATTCTATTCTATTTCTCCCCCTTTCATATTTTGAAGCGTCTTCCTTTAAGGCTTTCGCTACTTATACTCACTCGCTTCAGTCTCTGATCGTCCATGATTCGTCGCATCAAACTGTCCCCCATCTCATCTCACCTTTCATTTAGTTTCTTCTTCTTTGTCACTAATAGCAAACCGATAACAAATGTAGATATTAACCTATCATCATCTGATTATTATCTTTTGGTTTGAAGTATCAACGAAATATCTCTTTCAATTAGTACATTGTTGAAAGAGATGGATATTTTTTTCGAGCGCCTTCATATACACTTAGAAATGAGCCATGATGGCTTGGAGACAGAGAAGTGATCTCGCAACCAGAAGGCCTCGGGTTCAAAACTAAGTTGACCCTTGACAAGTGTCCTTTTGTAGGATATTAATAATAATAATAATAATAATAATAATAATAATAATAATAATAATCTTTTATAGTCCACTCCAAATTTTATTAAACCGAAAATGGAAATTCTTTGTGCCCAATTGATCGTGAGCCCGGCAGCCACTGAGCAGCGCCAGATCGACATTGCTCTATCCCCTTATTGTTGAACGCCAAACAAGGTAGCAGCGACTCCCATCTTTTAACGTCTTTTGGTATGACGCGGCCGGGGTTCGAACCCACGACCTCCCGGTTGTGAGGCGGACGCTCTACTGACTGAGCAAACACACCGGTATTAAGCCCTTATTTACAAATCCCTCTGATAGGGTTTATAGCCGTAGTTCCACTACTAGTATTACACTTCCTGTCATGCAATCAGAAGGTGTCTGTGCCTCTTTCTCGGGCAATATACGTTCGGGATTGTGAAAAGTTCGTCGCTGTTTGAAGTATTTTTCTCTTCTGGTGAAATAAATAACATTTTCCTGAATTTGTTTTCATGGATAGAATAAATAGGGCGTGACCGTGACACCTCTTCAACATTGTCATCGAAAAGAAGTATGTTTTCAAACTTTGTCGGCAATTGTTAGATATGAGCTAGTTACTCTCTCTCTTTCCATTCAAAATGATCTGATGACACCCCGGTCGGAAGTTAAAATTCTCGTTTCCTTTTCTCTTAACCCCCCTTCCCCGTTCAATCCTTTTTTTAAATATGTATCTTTTATCAATAATTCATGACAGATAGTTGTCAATTGTCGGCTGATTATAGGCCCCATCACAGCGATTTATCCCAGCTCTGTCATCCCTCATATTGTCGCTGAGGGAATCTTTATGGCCAAGACTCTATTCGGTACACTTCATCGTATACACTGGATTCTAAACATCACAACAACTTACCTGCTTGCATAAACACACTCTCTTGCCGAGCAGCAGTAAAATCTTTATTCGAAAAGAAATGGGAGGAAAAAATGCTTATTCTCATCAAAATTGTCGTAAATCAACCAAATCGAGAGTTGATGGCATGGCGTCATAGAAATTACGAGGGTGATGAACGTCGGGATGTGTTACTCGAATAATGTAAACTAAGGCATATGTTTATTTTATATTGATATACAAGTTATGCTTTCTGTTATTATGGCCTTTTACAGGGGCTGTTTTGATCTGTATGCTAACAGTGACAGGATGTTTAATGGAAAACAGTACTTAATTCAAACCAGTTACTACACCACAAAAACCAACGCTCTAGATTATCTTCGATTTATTAGTGACGTCGATTTGTTTTCTCCCTTTTCCAAAATCATTGCCTCCGATGTCGGAGACTTGTGATTCCTGCGCGGGAATTTTCAAAGTGCATTTGGGTTTTGTATTAGCACTTTAGGCGATCTTCAAGCAGAAAATTTCTTCCTGTGCTGCATTTTATTTTCCGCTTGAATCTTTCGACTTCTTCTGATAAACACTCGTGGTTTCATCAAGCATTTCTACACAGACTACAGAAACCGCATGAATATTCGATCATCACGGCAATTCCAGAGCTGTTTGAAGGCAATAAAATCGTTCATCTGTTCATTGGCAGCCGTAAAAAGATTATGTTTGAATATTCATTCAATAATTTAGAAAAAAACAAAATCCACAGAATGTTGATGATGTATGTTTTTTATCTTGATTAAAATACTGCATTTTTTATATTTCAACTCTAATCCATGATTTCCAAGAACATGAACAACATCTGATTCCATTTTTAATGAAAATAATACTTGAAAGTGAATCCCATGTAATGCAAAGCGTATAATATCACGATAGTTTTCGTCATTCCAGCGATACAAATGAAAGAGATTTTTTTTCCTCATTTGTTTAGCAGTAGACACATCGAGAAAAAGTTCAGGATTAATATGAATTAAGTTATTGTACTACACCTTTTTTTAATTTTATATAACTCCAACAAAATATAAATATATATTATCTCAAAACAGAGCAAAGTATGAACAATAATTGCAATAAAAACCAAAATTGAGGAAGAAGAAAAAAGCTTTTCCTTTTTCCTCCCTATGTGTATGAGAAGAAAAACGAATAAATGAATGAGTTTAGAGTATAATTAAAGTAACTAATTCGTTAATTTCCGCTTGCTTCAACAATACAAATGTATTTGATTTTGTGGTTTATGACAGGTTTAACCAACATGGGATACGTTATTCTTATTCCTTTTTTTTCTCGAGAAAACTCATTCCACTTATCGAATTTTTTAGAAATCAAGAAGTCCCAAATCACGTCATACATCTAACGACGGCGAAGAACGCTTGTTAATTAAGACAGGATTGATAATCATCGAGACGCATCTATGTGAAGTGAATGGCATATTACCTGGCCCATGATAAACCCTCTTCTTAACACGATTAAATAAAGGTAATGCTGTAGCCTGTATACGAAAAAGATGGGATTGCGTGCGTATGTGGGTGTGTGTGTGTGTGTGCCTCATCACCTCCTTAATGTGTCTCAATAACAATGTCCCAAGTGAGAAAAGTGTCACTAGTTCACAAAATACGATTCTCTATTGAGTCCCTTTTAATGAAATATCTTGCGTGAGAGGCCCTTTCTCATTTCCCCCTCATAATTATCTTGAAATTCACAAGCAGTATAGCAAAGGCAGTTAGAATGCAATATGGCGGCCCATCATCAGCCTCGTGCTTTCATGGAATTTCGTCTCATTTTGTGTACAATGATTATAAGAAGGGGAAAAAAGTTTTTCTAATCCTGAAACTTTAACTCAATTGCGTCGAATATCGAAACAAACCAATCTTATTTTATTTTCTATTTGAATACCTCATTGTTTCCTAAGGGTAGTACATTTATCTGTGCATTCTTAAGCCTGTCCTTCAGCCATTTTGGAGCATGGAGCACCACCCACCGAGGTCACAGCCCTGTATGGATATAAGTGATAATGTTTTCTTCATTTCAATGACCTCAGATAATCTAGTTCTTGTACGTGTACGGTAATAGTCCTAAGGGTTTGTACAAGGACTAACGGGATTATGTACGTCTGAGCCGATACTGACCCCAGGCCGATAGGAATATAAGAACATGGCGGACAACATAATCGTTGACAAAGAAAATGTTATTCTTCCTTAGTCAAGATTCAGAAATTCTTCAGGAAAGAAGTTGATTAGTTAAATCGTGCTGACGGCGTTTCGCTATGTTTTTGAACTGTTACATTCTCATCAATACAGGAGAATCTTAAGTGTTTGATAACATACTGCCTCTTTTAATGATTTATATTATTACCACATTTTAAAAAGAATGATAATCTTAATCATAGTAATAGTAGTGATGATAAAGATGATGTTGAAGATTATGATGGCGATGAATACAATGAATACAATGATAATATAAATAACATTTTACTACTAATCATAATAACAACAACAACAACAAAAATGATAATAATAATGATAATAATAATAATAATAATAATAATAATAATAATAATAATAATAATAATAATGATGATAATCATCATCGTCATCATCATCATCATCATCATTATAATCCTCATCAGCAGCACATCATCACCATCACCATTATCATAACATCTTGATTACCCATGGCATCCTTATTAGCATCAATGCTGTTCACCCTGAGCGCCCTTGCAAGAAGAAATTTGCATGCCTTTCATTTTCTTGCATCCAATGATGCACATTTGTATGGAAAACGATCTGTGGAAAGGAAAATGCTTTTCTCATGCTCCAAACCCCCAACTTCAAACCTAGAAGATGACTTTAATGGGGCGATTGGAGACCCGTGTTACCGATGAGGCACGGGTTTTACAGCACGACATACTCATCCAATTAAACGTAATGAGAGGATTACTTGCAATATGTATAATGATTGCTGCGGGCTAGCTAGCCCATCCTCCATAACATGTCTTTATCTCAAGTAATTTATATTTTGTGTCGAGCATAATGATTTTGATGTATATGTACATGTATAAGCACAGAACACCGTACATAAAAGCCCAACATACCAAAGCCACTGTTTGTATATAAATTTCACTGGGTCAGCCGAGTTGTAGTTTCATCTAATGAATACATTATTTTATATCAAAGTTGTCGATTTCTATGTATTCAAACTTTTCAAATGAATCGAGAAACAAGACAGCAACAAGGAGTTAATCTAAAATTTTGAAGCAAAACTGTTTACAAAAAACACTATAATATTGATATCAGGGTTATTAAGGACACTTTGATACAATACAAAATATCCTTCTCGTATTTTGGGGGGACTCATGAATATAAACTTTTTGTAAACGTAACAATGTTGTGTGCAACTAAATTAACGCAGTCTCTTACTTGATATTGAAACAATCTAACGTTCAGTTACAAGAAGTATTATGCTATGAAGAGTAATACAAAATTCTTTTCATGTTAAATCTTGTTTAAGATTAAAAAATTTGATGATCTAATCATCTAAGGAATTATTCTATTGCAATCATAATTGCATATATATAATAAATCCCTAGAGCTTATTACTTGCACCAGAACTAAAGACAAGTCCGTTATTACCACTTTCCAAAGAAAACACCCTTTCATACTACATGACTGTATCTTTCTCTCTCAAAAGGAAGGAACTACAACCCAAGCGTAATGTATTTATGGGTAAGTGTTGCATTTTAGAAAAATATCAAAATCGTGGATGGTGTTCCTTGCTAATTTATGACGCGTTCCTTCATAAAGTAGAGTTTCAATTGAAAGAAAGGCTCCGGAGAGGCAGGTTAGGAGAAAAAAGCAGTTCATATGAGGTGAATGTGTGCTTGTACTATATTATATTGATGAAATTGGCGGGATTATTACCGCGAGGATACACCCGAGGCAGCATGATAACATTATCTATATTGATGATACACGACAACCCTCGTCAAAATGGCGTAGCCGGCTAAAATGGTTTTTGGGGAACAAGTAGGCCCGTTAGGGTTCCAAGAGACGGGGAGGGGGAGACAAGATTTTGGGTTTGAATTTCTGTAATTGACATTATAGATGTACCGCTTTCAAAGCTGCCGTGTTATTAAGAACTTCTGCCGAATAGCTGCTTGATTGTGAAAGCTATATTCGATATATGCAGTGAAAACATACGGAATTAATGACACCAACTATTTCAAATAACATCTTAAACAATTTACATGTATCTGTTAGTAAAACTTAATTAAGTACGAAATTAAATTCAATACGAAATCGTTTGATAATAAACACACTGTCTTCGTAACATGAAAAGGCAACATCACATACAACCATTACTTCAAAAAAAAAGTATTGAATACATGTCGGATGTTCTCACGCCCTATATAAAAAGGGGAAGTCCCCCTGACAGGGGAAACCCCCATACTCCCATCACGTCGCCCAATGCCTATGGGTGGTAGGTCATCGAATGAAATGCACAACGACAAGGAAGAGAAATGCAATCACATCTAATGAGTTTCCCTGGTCTCGCCAACCCTCCATCCCAAAGGCATGCACCTACCCAAAACCAGAATGGTGAGAGTAATTTTTTCACCCTAATTTTCCTCGTCATTCAATTATTCTGAGTGAATATTGTATGATGGATAATGTTATTTTTCTAACTTCGGGCTTTTTGTTAAGAGTATCAAAAGTCGATGCATTATCTCAGTCTGTTGAATGTAAATGATTGGTATGAATAATATTAAAAATAGAGTGTACGTTAACATTATTTGTTTCGTTGAAACGATGGAAGGATATTAGAGAACAGAAGAGAAAGTGTTGTTTTTTCTAAGATTTTGGCCGTAATAAACAGAAGCTTCTCCCCCAGTTTTGACAAATAAAGACTGGAATAGCGGAGGATTGTTCTAAAAGAGGATGTGACCTATAAGGGTTAGGTTGGTGAAAGTTTGAACATGTAAAGGGTATGTTAAACACAGTTCTTTAATCATTTTCAAGACAAATAATGAAATTATCCACCATAATCTCCTACTCTCACCCTCTCTATCTTATTTGTTTAATCTTTATTTCATTTTCTATTAACTTTACTTATTAACGATCCTAAATTTAGAAGATACTAACGACTCTCTCCTCCCCACGCCGCTCGCCTGTGTGTACATTGGCAAAACGTTTTACCTTTCTCGCTAATCACACATGTCTTGTACCATTCGAAACTTACGTTTAACAACGTAACCAACAATTATTCTTTGAAATCGCCCTGGGCTTCTTCCTCGCACTACTTTCATAATGTCACCAGGGTGATTATGGCGGAGTATTACATGCCAGAGGGGACATCAAAAGAACTTTGTGACGTAACAGATGCCAACATGAATAGAGGGTACGAGTTTAGATACAGAGAATCCCAAAACACATGGAGACGTAATAGCTGACGTAATGGAGATAAAGAAAGTGCCAGTGACCGTGATTAATAAAGGGCTTTTCGTGTTTGATTGGCACAGATGACGACGATGACGTCGATGACGACGACGACTAAACGACATTGATACATTGGGTTGGATTTAGGTGTATTTTCCTCAGCACGGTTGCGTTTCTACCCATGAACGAAGAACACTTTCATTAATAGTGTGTACATAAATATCAAAGTATTAAAATGAGGATGATGATATAGGTATCAGCGAAATGCAGGGAAAGGAGGACAAGACAGGGGATAGAGAGAAAAGGTTTGAAGAGAGAAAATGGGGAGAGGGTGAGAGAAATTAGAGATTGGAAGTTGAAGAGAGAAAGAGAAATAAGGGAGAAGGGAAAGAGTTAGAGAGAAAAGATAGGGAGAGGGTGGTGGTCGAAAGAAGTTTCCAGCATAGAGTCTGAAACTGGCCTCGTATTTACAATTGGTATATGGCTGCTTCTTCTTATTGTAGAAGTAAAGCATTACATACAAATACATAGTGCTTGACTACTGTCTGCATCTCGTCCTTGGAGAAAACAGTGTGGATTTTTTTTCTGTACAGACCTAGTGGCGCTTAAAGGGGTTCATTAATTAATACATTTCTTCTTTAATAGGCTGAGAATTTTAAATTTCAATACATGCCAATCAAAAGCTGTATAGCTATACAGTACTCTTGATATTGCTCAGTAGTTCCCGTAGAAATAAACATTTATCAAACAGTCAGACTCAACTTTGGAAAACCGCTAACGGGCGCATACTTTGAAAACAGCGAATAATGTATGAGTGAATATAGAGCGCTCATCTTTCAAGGCGTGTACAAAATTCAAGGGGAAAATTAACCTCCTGTTGATAAACCTTTATTGAAAAATAATGCTCTTGAAAGACATGTATTTATTTTTAATGATTGCCATTCGAAAGGGTATTATATATAACTAATCATTCAAGGATTTCGAAGATACACGTAATTGTATTTGCAAAAAACATATACCAACAGCAGGTTTATTTACCTCATTCATTTTGTACACACTGCCTTGCAATGAACGATGAGGGCTACGTATTCCCTGAGTGTTATTCGCTGTTTTCGAAGTATTGGCCTAATAGTGGTTTTCCGACGTTGTATCTGACTGTCAAGCGTGTTCACTGTGATGTGATGAAAGTTTACATTTTTCTGATTGTAGATTGCTTTCTGTATTAAATATTACTTATTCCAGCTGCTTATATATACTTATTATTATCTTTGGTAAAACTGGTGTAGCCGTCGGTTGCACAAAGAGGGAGTCGATGTTCTTAACATAAATCTTAAAACAATGCAAGCAATTTTATGTTTATTAAGAAGAAATGATTAAAGTTTCCATGAAATTTGTACTGCGTGCTTTAGTTAAATAGAATGTGAAAAAGTTTTTAAAACTATAAGTGCACTAAGATTAGTAAAGGTAGAGTAAGAATGGTTCAAACGGCAAAGTATGTGGCATTGCATTCTGTCATGGTTGGAAGGTAAAAACAAGAAATTACACAATTTAGACATTTACAAGCTTTACAAAAATACAAATTTTTGTGTGAAAGAAAATGAAATCTGCAGGGATTCTTTCTAATAATTATTAGGCATCATCGAGCAAATAAATCATATGTGAAACAGAAAAAGAAAGAAAACAAATTACGTCGATAAATCTGGCACAAAGTATAATGGCTGATTTATTAACGTAAGAAGAAATGAAATTGGTCCAATTAGGCAGAAAATGTACTTATACGCTCGTAAAATGGCATTAGGAAAATGCATTTTTCTTTCTATCATAGTCAAAGCATTTTCCCCTAATCCCCAAGGTTGTCTCCGCTTCCCTTCTTGTTCCCATATAATTCGCCATTACGGAAATAAATCATCAAAACAAATTTTTGGAGAATATATTTGTCTTCTGGTTTTCCTACACATGCTGTCCTCTGCGCCCTCTCCCTCTCTCTCTCTCCCTCTTTCTCTCCTCCTTTTTCTATTTTTTCCCCTCTCAGCCTCTCTATCCCGATTCCGACCAATATTCTCTCTCTCTCTCTCTCTCCCTCTTTCTCTCCTCCCTTTTCTATTTCTTCCCCTCTCAGCCTCTCTATACCGATTCCGACCAATATTCTCTCTCTCTCTCTCTCTCTCTCCCTCTTTCTCTCCTCCCTTTTCTATTTCTTCCCCTCTCAGCCTCTCTATACCGATTCCGACCAATATTCTCTCTCTCTCTCTCTCTCTCTCCCTCTTTCTCTCCTCCCTTTTCTATTTCTTCCCTCTCAGCCTCTCTATCCCGATTCCGACCAATATTCTCTCTCTCTCTCTCTCTCCCTCTTTCTCTCCTCCCTTTTCTATTTCTTCCCCTGTCAGCCTCTCTATACCGATTCCGACCAATATTCTCTCTCTCTCTCTCTCTCTCCCTCTTTCTCTCCTCCCTTTTCTATTTCTTCCCTCTCAGCCTCTCTATACCGATTCCGACCAATATTCTCTCTCTCTCTCTCTCTCTCTCTCTCTTTCTCTCCTCCCTTTTCTATTTCTTCCCCTCTCAGCCTCTCTATCCCGATTCCGACCAATATTCTCTCTCTCTCTCCCTCGTTCTATCCTCCCTTTTCTATTTCTTCCCCTCTCAGCCTCTCTATCCCGATTCCGACCAATATTCTCTCTCTCTCTCTCTCTTCCTCTCCCTATTTCGCTGTTGATATTAGTTAGATGTCGATGACCTAAGATTTCCTGATAAAACAAAATTGGTGAATTTTCCAATTTCCTTGAATCTGATTGGACTTTACAGTGGGTAATCAAAGTTTCTATCTAGCTAATATACAGGCTAATCTAAACACTGACTGATGTATATAGCAAAAGACAATATGCAATTTGTCTGTACTTTTGTCGGAAAAAACATTATTATCCAGCACAATGTCGTCTCTGTTTGCGTTGGAGAAGAGCAAAAAGCGAGTTTCAATCACAATTTGGCCGCTCTCGCAAGCTCTCACTCGTTCCACTGTGGTCAAGCGGCTTTGGGGCAAGCGGCTAATGAATATACTAATCGTTAGCTTTCTTCTGGTATTAAATTTGTTTTGATTGGATGTATATTTTTGTCGGAATTTACTTATTCACATAATGGAACTACCTTCCCGATGAAGCCAGTGGCCCGTGACCACAGAACTGTAAATATACGAGAAGGCTCATAGTGGTTCGAAAAATGTGGCCAGCGTTTGTACGTGACAAGGTGATATATGCGCCATCTTTGTTAGTCCTCTTTTGTGTTCACTGCTTTGTTCTCAACGACAGGCCAGACTGGAATCCTTGAAATTTGTGAGCTGAAAAGATCAAGGACTAAGCAAAATGGCGGCGTGTGCACTCGAGCGTATCTCCCAGCACGTTCAACGGCCACACGTCGATCTGTGCATTGTGAATTGGGATGAGCGCTCTACGTATTTTACAGTTCTGTGCCCGTGACCCCTGCACTCAACGCTGTGTGTTGTGGTCAACTTCTTTTATGAGACAAATCCAAGCAAACGTTTCCATATGTGAAACCATATGTGGTGAAATATCTATGTGATAGAGATAATACTTATTACATTTTTTATATTACAAAGTAAGATACAATGACATTTTTTACAAAATTAAAGATTAAATAATTGCATTCATGTAAGTTATCGACGCTAATGACTTAGCTTTTTAAAGGCAGCTTTCTCCCTAAGATGTGAACTTACTGATACTCTATGACTCATGTGACTTAATAGATGTTTATAGAACTGTGTTTTACATGATTGTTTTGAATGTTGACGTCATGAACTTAGTATACAAAGTCATGATTATGATCAGCAGCAGCAGCAGCAGTATTTCGCTTTTACGAGAGGTTACTGACTTTCGCGCCATTATGGCACCCCTCCACTCTTTCTTGTTTCGAGCATCCTGCTCATTTAGATCAACCTTACTGCTATGCACTTTACATTACATAATTATAAGGAGCTCTTAATTTGATCTCTCTCTCTGTCTCTCTTTCTCTCTTTCTCTCTCTCTCTCTTTCTCTCCTTCTCTCTCTCTCTTTCTCTCTTTCTCTCTCTCTTTCTCTCTTTCTCTCTCTCCCTCTCACCCTCTCTCTCTCTCTATCTCTCTCTCCCTCTCACCTTCTCACTCTCTCTCTCTCTCTATCTCTTTCTCTCTCTCTCTCTCTCATCTCTCTCTCTCCCTCTCACCCTCTCACTCTTTCTCTCTCGTCTCTCTCTCTCGTCTCTGTCTCTCTCTCTCTCTCTATCCCTCTCCCATTCTCTCCCGCTATCTCACCTTATGTATTTTAAAGGTTTATGTACTTTTATCTCATTTAAATGTTTACAAAATGAGATGATTCTTTACAAAAATTGTATTAGGCGACATGGTCTATCGGATAATTCCCGGACTATGAGGCTCATGATACAGGATTCAAATCGCTGCCACGGCACAAAAGGCGTTTGGCAAGACATTTATCTACATTTGCCACCCTTCGCCCTATTTGAACTAAATGGTTACCAACTAGAATGCTAGAGCACCTCAACGTGGTAGCTCGGCTGAAGCGGGGGTAAAATTGATTGGAGGGCTCAAGGGAGAACTGATGAGGCTGCCCTGGGACAATGATGCAGAATTTTATATTTGGAAACTATCAATTCATGTATGAATAATAAAAGAAACTAAAAGCCCCCTCCCCCCAAAAAAAAAAATATATATATATATATATATATATATATATATATATATATATATATATATATATATAAATATATAAATGAATAAATAAATAGATAACCAGGCTTCGAGTCAGAGAAGAATTCCGTGACATGCTGCCCTAATGGTATTCTTCATGGAAATCATTATCATCACCATACACATATTTGAAAACCTTACACGGGCTAGATTATCCTACCTATTATACCATGTTTTGTTTCAATGTTGCTCGCAAGTCACGCATGCTCGAGTATTTCTACAATTTCCCTTCTACCCTACATTTTTGTGAGATAGGTCAGTATGGTGGAGGTAGTGGGGAAAATGTTGATTTTCTTGTTATATTAGACGGTATATTGACGTCATTTAATCGTAATAACAGTTTGGTTTTAGATATGTTTTAACGAAAACAAGCTGACTGATAAAAGCTACGCGATACTTAAAAATCCAAGTAGATCTAGATTATTCTAGAATTTACATGAAAGAAGTTTCCTATTAAATCATTTCTACGATTTTCACATCATTTATTTACCTACATGCTTTAAGTCCAACACTATGATTTGAGAGAGTCGGCATCGTCGGCAAATTGGTAATTCTAAGATTATCTTACCATAATACATGTATCAAAGGTTTACATATGACTTTCGGTCAGTTATCCTCGATCAACAAAAACATCTTCTAGAACACGATGCTTGCTTTTGCTATTATATATCTTGATATACGAGGAGGGGTATGGTGGCTGGAGCCCCTGATAATTTGAAATTACCAATTTACGGGCACCTCATTTTCAGGCGGCTTATTTTTATTTCTGTATATGTTAGTTAGTACATTTTATAACAAAATTAAAGACACGTCAACATCCGGCGAATTTGTGCACTTACGCCTACGGTCGTATATTTCGCAAATATTTAGGTTACAAGAATGATTCTGATTTACGCTTTTATATGAATGTGTCCGTTAAACATGCATTGTCTGAACCCCGAATTAACACGATCGCAATCATTTTCGAAAACACAACTCAAGGGCAATTTTAATATCCTATTGTACGTCCCCATAGAAATCATGTTCTGATTACGAATAACATAATCGTCATGTTTCAATAGATAACAAAAAAGGCTTTTGAAATTGCTTTAGGGTGATTTATTGAAAGTAGTTGCTATCGTGTTAATTGCATTCTGATATATTTTCCTATTCTCTTCAATTCTTTCTCAACTCAGTATAGGCCGACATAATCGAAATCCGATTGGCTACGTTTCCGATTGTCTGCATACATACTACTAGAAATTTGTCTCTGTTCTGTTCTCGAACTATTTCTGCATATTTCAAGTTCCTCCAACTCTGTTTCTTCTGACTCCATCATTTGCAGTGGTCTGGCTACAGTGGACATGGGGCAAGTGTCCATAACATGAATTGCGAAAGAGAGAGAGAGAGAGAGAGACGGTGGGAGAGAGGGGGAATGCTAGAGGGTGGGCACTATACATAGAAAAACACGACCCCTCCCAAAGCCTTTCCTCATTCCGTTGCCATATTTTCTGGTATTTCTTCTATCTAGTAAGACATAGTATACCACCTAGAACAGCATCCTTCGACGGATAAACCCATACTATGCCCTGGTCTTACCTACCAATGTACTTTTGTCTCGCCTAGAGCTTTGTCAAGTCTCCTTTTCATAAAGTTTCTCTTGATGAAGATTCCCTCTCAATCAACCTGTCGCCACTATAGTCGAGTTCTATATGAATGATTCTATAACCTGGAAGCTGTCAACAACTAATATGCCTTTGAGGCTCGGGAAGTGCCTCAGGATAAACATGTCAAGTATCAGAAGTTCTTTGGTCCGTATATCTCCTTTCATTGAGCATGGTTTCAAGCTTTCTAGACGACTTTAACTGTTTTTGTTTATATTAATGCCGTGGTTATCTCTATGCCGAGAATTGTACATCTGCGTAAAAATACAGGATGCTACCGAATAGGTTACGTACATTATCTTTATCTTATGTAAGCCTTAAACTCATTATATTGATCTCTCTCTCTCTCTCTCTGTCACTCTGATAGGGAATTATTACACAAATTGATGCAAATATTACAAAAACATATTTTGACATTAAATAAAATATTTATTTAGAGAATATATATATATCTTGAAGAAATGCAGCTAAAGTACTTCATATACAAGCACAACGTAATTGTTTTAATTGACTAAGAGAAAGAGCAGTGATTAAAATTAGGTATGATTTATACTAAATTCCCAGTCATATCACTTTTTCCCGTTTCATTTATCGGTTACTTATAACTCATATAAACATCGCTACCTATACATAGCCTACGCTTAGTTCGCCTGTTGGCCGAGCAAAAGTATGGGAAAGTATTTTACTTCTCAAGAGATGGCGCACTTCAAATCGACTGTCCATGTTATCGGGTCGATGGGTATCTTGAAAGAGTTTTGTCTAACACAAAACACGAGTCGGTCTGTTTGTGGGATATGTTGTGGTTAGTGCATTTAACTGTAAGTGGTAAAGCAGAAAAGGCCAGGGTAAGCATTTGATTTGATTACGTCAAAGTGCCCTTGATGTAAAGAGACTAAAAATCATTATACATTCGGCAAAACCAGACAGGCAAATGCCCGATAGTGGTTTCTAAAGAGTTTAATTGGAGACTTCTCCTGATAAACGTTGAATTCGAAGAAACTTTTGTTTAAAAAATAACACTTGATGAACAGGCAAACGACATAAAAGCCGTGAATTCGTAGTTTAGAATCCTGTAAAATCGTGCTTTATAACTGGTATAATCATGCTATTCTTTGTCGATCAGAGTCAGAAAAAGGTACACAAATATATCGTGTGTAATTGGGTTTTTACAGACGTGTATCAATCAGATATGATTATTTACGTCTGGGGACCGACTTTTAACGTCACCATCCGAAAGACGTGACTCAGTTTCGAACCTGCGTCCACGGCTGAATCATTTTGTAACTTCCATTGTTAGCTGGATTACAGGCGCACGCCACAACGCCCCGTATCGATGAATTTCGTATCTATATATATGAAACCAGTAAATCACTTTAACATTTTGGATAAATCACAAACATAAGTATAAGAATTTTTTTTTAAAGACACCGTCAATAGTCAATAGTAGGGGATGAGGAATGTCGCATAGGATACGTCCATACGAGCTTTTATCCTCCCTGGTTGATACTCCTTTAAGATGCGTAAAATGTTACGACATCTTAGGCCGCATGGACATTGAATTGAAATGACAAGTTGCTGTCTATACGGGGAGTGCTTGCTTTAGAACGCAGTGTGAGATCTCACACTGTATAGACAGCGCGAATGTGGAGAAAAAAAGACGGCATAGACACACTCAATTTTACATATGCCATGTATCCCTACCCTTGAGAACATTTCCATCGCCTCCACACTGCATTCAAGCTACTCAATAATGTGTGGCAGTGCACTCGAGCCACTGGGCCTTATCTTATACCAGAGCAACAAGGATCTAACATGGTGATACTTGAAACACCTAACTTACATTCATCACAGTCTTCTTGACTCCAGAAGAGAGAGAGAAATGGTGCCGAGGCCGCGGGGCTCCCATATGCATGGCGACCCTCTTACATTTTAGGAGCTCTACAAACATCTCATTTGCAAGGCAAAGTGGATTTCTCTCGTTTTTCTGGCCCAGATGTTTTTGGCAAAACTCTCCTCACTGGACAGCTCTTATCCTCTCAAAATGGAGATATCCTTGTCGGGATAGGGGTGGGCATCAAAATAATGGTGCACACGTTACGGCCTAAAGCAAGAAGCGTTTCGTAAAAAGATCATATTAATAATAATTATAGTTGAGTCTTGTATAGCGCTCATCCTGGCCTTAGCGCGGCTGCCATTACAACGCTCTAGCAATTCAAGGAATTAATTCCTGCCACGTACCCATTTACTTCACCTGGGTGGAGTGTGGCAAATGTAGATTAATGTCTTGCCAAATGATATTAGTGGTGCGACAGGGATTCGAACCTCTAATTCTTAATAATAATAATAATAATAATAACGTTTTATTTACCCAGGGTAGCCACTTCAGTTATGAAACTGCTCTTCCAGCGGGCCCTGCATAACATAATATGTTATTACTACCCGTCTCCAGTCTAATATGCTGAGCGCCTAGCTAGAAGCCAGATGGTCCCATTGTTATAAGTCTTTGGTATGACTCGGCCGGGGTTCGAACCCATGACCTCCCGTTCACGAGGCGGGCGCTCTAACCACTGAGCCACCATGGTTCACAGTCCGCAGAATTATCTACTGAACCACTATACCTCTACATGATGAAAGGACAAAGGATTTACATGATTAATCAATGCTTGCATATCATTTGACAAACAGTAATTTATTTGTCTTGTGAAACAAAGAGACCGCCAACAAATAAAAATAATAAATAAATACTCATGTCTGATCGACTATGTGAACGAATTATCTGAAAGAAACGTGAATTGTGTTTCTTTTGTACCGCTCCTCGTTCAACAAAATGTAACCATGTGAAGCGTTAGCAGCTCACACAACCGAATGACAGTTTTGACCCCGTATAGTATTAATCAATGTCAAATTAAATCAGGAGAAAAGGCTGTTTACATCTAGTAGTTAGTATTAGTATGGTAATTATGGTATTAGGAACCTATCGCCGTATAATATGTATCCCTGACCCCTGCCTATTAGTTGCGATGATGGCAAGGAGGGACTTTAAAAACAAAGTTGGATGTTGGCCGTACTAGTATATCGTGAAAGAAACTCTCTATAGAAACTATTTGGAAAGGTGATTATGTAGCACATAACTATTTACTGTAAAGATAATCATGATGTAAACGTACGCGGGAGTGTCGTGGCCGAGTGGTTTAAGGCGCTTGACTGGAGATGCGAAGGTCGAGGGTTCGAATCCCGACACGGCACTAATATCCTTTGGCAAGATATTAACCTGCACTTGGTACTCTCCACCCAGGTGTTAAATAGGTACCCGGTAGGATACTACCATCATTGTTGGTCAAACAGTTTTTGTGAGCGTCAAGTAACGCCGTCTGGAATACTCCCCAGGGAGTGGAGATTGTGCACACAGTGTGTGCGGGCAAGCATTGAATCCAATGACCGGGGTAATAGTATATCTGTAACGCGCTTAGAGATATCGCAGATGTATTAAGCGCTACATAAAAGCGGAATATTATTATTATTATTATTATTAAAGAATATTTCTCAGTCTTGCTGGAGATAACAGGTACTGCACACAAAAATAAGTATGTGGGACTACAGTGTTGGTCCAAACTTTTCAGCCTTTTTGTCATATTGCGAATATGTGTGTATTCTAGAGCAATCCTTTTCAGGAAACTTTTCTTTCTTTCACCCTTCCAAACTGACAGAAAGAATGAAAAAGCTCACAAATTATTTGTCATCCTTACTAGAACTCGGTCTTTTCTTTAATGTGCAGGGTCATTAGTATGATGACATGATAACTCGCTACCGGTGCTGCTTACACTTCTTTGACACTTAGAGAGGAAGAAACCATCGGTTACAGCATCTCTTAATAACTCCATGGTTACAGACATTCTAAAGTTACGTTATGAGAGCAGCAAGTGCACTGGACCCTTGATACAGAACCCGAAATATTCTCTCTCTCTCTCTCTCTCTCTCACACTCTCTCTCTCTTACCTCCCTCTCTCCCCCTCTCTCTCTCTCTCTCTCTCTCACACACACACACACCCTCTCTCTCCATCTGTCTGTCTTTCTATGTATCTCTCTCTCTTTCTATCTCTCTCTCTGCCTATCTCCCTTCTCTCTCTCTCTTACCCCGCCCCCTCACACACACACACACACACACACACGCACACCCTCTCTCTCCCTCTCTCTTTCTATCTCTTTCTATCTCTCTGTCTCTCTCTCTGCCTATCTCCCTCTTCATTACTACGCAACTCTTCATTTCTTACATTTTCTTTACACATTCGTTTGTATCTTTTTCTCCCTATCTTTCTATCTTGCTTCTATTTCTTTTTTTCATCCCTTCCTCTTTTAACATTTAAACATTTACAGTTTTTGCACGACTCTCCATGAAGCGATATTCGAGGTGAATATTAGTGTATTCTCAGAGAAATTAGTAATAGTCGATAAATGAAGGAATTTTCTGGATCATTCTTTATTATATTGACGTTTTATTCGTTCTGGATGATATAAATAAAACTAAATAAGATTATATCGAGCCTGTTTTGTAGACTGGTTTTAAATCTCATCGTTTATTATTCCGATTTGATTATTTCAATGTTCTAATACTTCATGTTTGTAAATACGAAATATAGTATTCGCACGGCTTATGGGTATATAGGTTAACGTAGTGAAACGAGAAAATAATATTGCGCCTACTTACCGCTGACTTTTAAATTGAAAGTAGCAAAAAGCACAATATCGTTTCATTTGAAATAATTTCCGTAATCCAATATAATGGGGTTATTAAAAAAAAAAAGGAAAATGAAAAGAAAACAGTGGGGTGGGGTGGGTGGGGTTCATTTCATAATAAATATGTGGATAGCTTAGTCAAACAATGATATCTATACATAATTTTTTTTTATTATTCAGTTTTTCTTTTCTTTTTTGAAGCACCCTAAAACTTTGTTATTACAATCATTGACAATCATAAGAATATTCTGCTTATTTTCATTTCGAATACATGTATCTTTGAAGCAGCCTAAAACTTTATTGTTATGTTGTTGAGGGGTGTATTGTATTGAATACGTGTACCGCCTTTCTAGTAACAGGTGCTGAAGGCGATTTACTGTGTATTACTATAGTAGATTCCATTGTATACTAATCCGTACTTACAGTATAAGTACAATAATTTATTATCCATATCAGGAAAGTTGGTTTCCACTTGTTACCAAGTAATACAATACAAACATATAAATAAAATATTACAGGACAGTGATAAACATTCACATATGATAAACATACATAATGAATGAATGAGGTGATAAATGAGTAAGACAAGGTATATAGGGTGGTAATAGATAATATCAGATTCCATTTTACAAAATATGAAGCTGAATTATTTAGTATGATTATTCCATAGTCAATCTTAAAATAATAATAAATACCTTAATTATTATTATTATTTATTATTATTATCATCATTATTATTATTATTCTTATTATTATCATTATCATTATTATCATTATTAGTATTATCATTATTATTATTATTATTATCACTATCATTATTATTATTATTATTATTATTATTATTATTATTATCATTATTATTATTATCAATAATAACAGCGCTCTCTCTCTCTCTCTCTCTCTATCATGTTCCCCAGCAGGAGATGCACTTGTAATGTTTTGTAATTTGAACATGTTGATCTTGTATATAATTTATATGTTTCATTTTACTTGTTTTGTAAATAGTCTATATGTATTTTGAAATTGATTAATAAAGTCCCTCTGAAGAGGTAAAGAGAACAAAACAAAAAAATTTGAACAAAGACATAGCCAGGCTTTTTATTTCGATCGTCTTATACCCATTCCCTGAGTTTGTTGAATTAGAGATCTTTTTAATGTTTACTCTTATTAAACACGATCGCATCTACTTTCGAAGAATCAGCCTCAGGCAATGTCAATAGACGTGTGCGTCACCTATTGAAATGTGCGAACATGACCATGACGTATTACGTAACCCGAACATGATTTCTATGGGATGTACAATGGGGTAATGCAACTGCCCCTGAGGTTATTTTTCGAAATTAATAGCGATCGTGTTATTAGTCAAAAGTGAGTCTTTGGGAAACTTAATTTCACCTTAATTCTGTCTGAAAGTATTATTTCTTCTTTTATACGTTAATGAAACATCTATGTTATTTATTTAACCAAAGACTTTATTATGCGTCTGACCTTATGGTAATGCTCTTTATTCATTCCTTGATGTGAATCCCTCAAGTGGCCATGAGAGAAGTTGAACAACCAACAGCGAACCTTAAGAGACCCCCATGGGAGAGACTCTTGTCTCTTTCAAGAACGTTCGAAAGCTAAACATACATGTTCTCCTCTATTTATATTCTGAATTTGAGCTTTTTGTTGGCCCTCCATCTTTTGGTCTGATCGCATCAATGATAAACGCAGACCGAGAGTGAGTGGATATGTTAAGATAGAACGTAAGAACGTTTCATGAAGATAATCATCAACTACGAATAGAGAGAGCTTAAACTTGATCGTGAAGAATATCATGATATTAATGTCTTATAACAAATACGCATACATAAGCACAAAAATACAGAAAATACAATGGAAAAGATGAAATACACTCATTTATATAAAAAAGGGGACATCATTTAAAATTAATAAATTCAAATAAACATGTAATATAAACTTATCTCTTATATATTAACATAAATGTAAATTAATCCGCTTTAATTAAGAACCATACTTGTCAAAACCAAGCAGTCTTGAGACAACAGTTCACATGCAGAGCTCAGAACTCCTCATTGTTTCTCATTCTTTGTTTTTATTGTTGAACAGGTATATCTTCTTCTTCTTCTCCTTCTTCTTCTTCTTCTTCTTCTTCTACTTCTTCTAATTCTTCTACTCCTTCTTCTTCTTCTTCTTCTTCTGTTTCTTCTTCTACTTCTTCTTCTTCTTCTTCTTCTTCTTCTTCTTCTTCTTCCTCTTCTTCTTCTTCGGCTTCTTCTTCTTCTTCTTCTCCTACTTCTTCTCCTTCTTCTGCTTCTTCTTCTTCTTCTTCTTTTTCTTCTTCTTCTTCTACTTCTTCTTCTTCTTCTTCTTCTTCTTCTTCTTCTTCTTCTTCTTCTTCTTCTTCTTCTTCTTCTTCTTCTTCTTCTTCTTCTTCTTCTTCTTCTTCTTCTTCTTCTTTCTTCTTCTTCTTCTACTTCTTCTTCTCTTCTTTCTTCTTCTACTTCTTCTTCTTCTTCTTCTTCTTCTTCTTCTTCTACTTCTTTTTCTTCTTCTTCTTCTTCTCCTTCTTCTTCTTCTTCTTCTTCTTCTTCTTCTTCTTCTTCTTCTTCTTCTTCTTCTTCTTCTTCTTCTTCTTCTTCTTCTTCTTCTTCTTCTTCTTCTTCTTCTTCTTCTTCTTCTTCTTCTTCTTCTTCTTCTTCTTCTTCTTCTTTACGTAATCTTACGGGCTATCGTGATGATGAACTAAAGATTGTAGGCGGTGTGAGGATAAGGGCACTATATGCCTCTGCAGTAGTCCCTGGAAGTTTTCGGGACTGTCAGCATACACTACATTTGCTGGAAAGCGACTACAACTAATACTACTATACTTAAATCCTCTTTTTCAATTGTGCATATATATGAATCGTTGCACCAATAGGTCTTTTGCTAACAGATTAGCCAAAATGATGTCAAAATCAAGGTGTTAAAGGTCATAGGGGTCAACACTAATGTTCTTCTTTCCTGAACGTTCCTTTTATTTGACAGCATTATGTTATTGTAAACCGACGCTTCAGTAAAAAAAAAAAAAAAAAAAAAACTTTCACATGTTTCTACTTTCCATGTCCTTGGAAAAGACTCATACGATCCCTGAGGAGTAACCTGAACATCTGTACAGTTCTAACTAAGTTAGGGATGTAATTCTATTGGAAAAAGAACGAAAGCAGGAGTATCATTCCGTTGTGTATATCGGTGTGGATAATAAGAAATACATCCCTAATTCCAGTTCTCGTTTCAATTCTCGGGACAGCCTCGTAGCTCGTGCGGTTCAGCACCTGTATGGTTTTCTCGAGAACCAAAGCTCAAGTTGAAACTTAGACAAAATACCAAAACGGAAGGTTTACATAGCACTAGGTTCAAGGGTAGTAGGGGCGTTGCTATAGGGGTATATGGGGTATGACATTCTCCCTTTATAATTTCCTTTTAAAACATTGCGAATTCATTTAGCCATTGTGTTGAAATTGAAAAAAATTGATGACCTATTTTTGAAATATGTTTTGCGTATTGAAAAATGTTTGTACCTCTGTCGGCAATTTGGATAATATAAAAACCGGATTTTACTCCCATCTATGAATTTGAAAATGACCTTTATGGGCTTTAACATTTAATGCAATATATGGAAGCTCAAGAAAGTCATGCATTATGCGCTATGCAAAGAATACTATATATACTCAATAAACCTGTTGTTACGAAGGTCTGATATTGAATAATTTATCATCATTTTTTAAAAGGACAAATTTTCGCTTTGAATTCTATTCATTTTCAGAATATCAAGGAGAGAGCACGGCCTAAACTGCTTATATGGTTTGCTTATTCTCTGTGTTGGTACTAGTTTGTGTTTATTTAAGAGAGTAAATACCTCCCGTGGCTGTACATGTTAATTTTTTATTTAATTGTGTATTGTGTTTTTCCTTTGTCACCATCGATGTGTACAATTGTTTCTATAGTTCATTTTATTTTCTAATATTTACATAACTATTTTCATTGCATTATAATCTTTATTATATTTACAGACTGTATGATTTATAAAACATCGAAATTTTATATTGATTTTCCCCTCAAAACACACTGCACAAACATGACATATCATGAAAGAGGGAAACTATCTGGAACACGAATTTTCTTTTCTGTAAACCACAAGATAGCTTCTCTGTTGATCGTGTGTCTTTCACTGTGTGTTATCTGTACGTGTCCACGCATTTCAACACAGTCCTCTGCATCAATGCATCAGTCAATGGTATACCGGGTACTTCACACATCGGTAAACAGATCTAAGATATCTCAAGCATCACTGGCGTGATATGACTGCGATTTATTGCTTCAAAGAAACATGCCTCAATAAGAAGGCAAATTCAGGTTTTCCTTGACCAGTGTGTAATAGAAAAAAATGATCTTGATGTGCGTGGGCTAAAGAGTAACCATATATATGTGAAGTGGTCAGAGCGATTACTACCTGGTACAATACTGAAGGCCTGCGCTCGCATGTAATAAAACACTTGTTGGTCGTAGTTTGGAAGTCGGCTTTCTTTATGACTCAGTACACAATAGTGAAGTGTGCATTATTCAATTGTAAAGTTTATTTAATTACACCTTTGAAACAAACTTATATCATTTTGATATAGATGTTAAATTTTAAAAGTCTGATCTTAGCGCGGTCGCAAGTTCCAGAAAAAAATGTAGTTCTTAGTTCAGATTTTATATTGCTAAGTATATACATCGGCTTTGAATTCGAATAAT
Source organism: Mesocentrotus franciscanus (assembly GCA_037976565.1). Taxonomy (NCBI): domain Eukaryota; kingdom Metazoa; phylum Echinodermata; class Echinoidea; order Camarodonta; family Strongylocentrotidae; genus Mesocentrotus; species Mesocentrotus franciscanus. The sequence continues at coordinate 40,884,608 of CP137669.1, read as the reverse complement.
GAATATGATTTCGTAACTAGGTTTCGGTAAACGAGAGAGCGAGAGAGAGAGAGAGAGAGAGAGAGAGAGAGTGAATAGAGAGATAGAAAGAGAGAAGGAGGGAGAAAAGGAGAGATAGAAAGAGAGAGATAGAGAGAGGGGGTGAAACCGGTGTAAGGCACAACACACGAGATTCATTTAAAAAAAACTATTCAGAGAATTTAGAGGCATGGTATAGACTATTAATCTATCAAACTGTTTAAGGTATTCGGTTTACTACGTCAAACACTACGTCAAAACACATTTCATTAGGCATCTGTTAATTCACATGCGTCACGAAGTATCAGTAAGTTCACATCTTCCGGAGAAAGCTGCTTATCAATACGGGAGTAAATTAATGGCGATGATTAAAAACGATTCAACAAAAACCCTTCCCTCTAAATTTGCAGTGTTGATGCGCTATTTTGGCATTTGTATATTCAATTCTTCTTGGAAATGAAAAAAAAAATCTTATATTTTTAGCAGGTTTTGAGCCTATTTCTACCCAAGATGTGGAATTACTCACATCAATCCTTCGTATGAATTAATAATCTGATGTATTTTACGTGAGTGCAATGAGTATTGACGTGATGAAGATGAGATAATGACGGTGGAGCGGTATAGAGTTATGGTCTGTTTTGTTTGAAGAAATCCCAATATCTTGTTAGGGCAGCGCAGTCTCTTTATGAAAGCAGGTAATAATCATCATAATGAAAACTTGTTCCGTGCTAATCGTAGAAAGATTTTTGTACATGATGCAAAACATTACAGGTCTACATAAAGCATTAGAGCATTCCTCTTATAATAATAACAGACGTAATGTGGGGGCGGGAAATCTTTGATCAGATGAGGAGGAGAGGTATTATCTAAGCTGTCCGCATGCCACAGGCCCTGGGCAAGTTTGTGTAGTTTTATTGATTTTTTTCTCCTGGGATTTCAAACGGAGCTGGGGGGGGGGGGGCAAAATAATTCCTTATTTTGCTATAGGTATGCAACAATGCAACGCAGAAGGTTTTTGATTTCATGACATAGTGTTTGGACTCTAGATATAACACGATCGCAACTATTTTCGAAACATCCACTCGAGGACAATTTTCCTACCCTATTGTATAATAGAAATCATGTTATTCGCACATTTCAATAGGTGACGCACAAGGCTTTTGAAATTACCTTAGTTGGATTTTTCGAAAACAGTTGCAATCGTTTTATAGCCAAACAGCGAAAACAAACAAAACAAACAAAAATCGTTAATTGCTTCAGATAAAATGTGCTATTTACACCCCAACGAATCACATGGTATAGTGTTTGGACAAAAATTTGACTAAAACATTGAGCGGTAATTAAAGCACGACATTAAAACCTGCCTCGGATACGACACAGGAACTTGAAAATGGATGGTTTTGGGACCATGTTATAAAAGAAGGCATGGTTTCCTTTGGTTGTCATCGATGCTCAGTGATGAAATCAGGGTATAGAGTGTTCGATGGCCTCCTAGCAGCCTCTCTCTCTCTCTTTCTTCTCGTGATCGGCATTCATAATCTAGATTAGGGTGTCTGGTTGGGTGTTAAATAGCAACATTATAATGATATGGAGAGAGGGGAGTGAATACCAAATAACTCTCATCGCCAGACTGTCTCTTCTAATCGCAGAACCTCGTCCATCATTGATCTAATGGAGCCCAGAGAAAGACGAATAAAACATCACCAAGAGACTAATAAATATCAATTTCTTCCGTCTTTGTTTCCTGTCTAGGAAAGGATTAGGCAGTTCATTCCAATCGACATGATTCATGAAGACCCAATGATGGAAACTTATGGTCGTTAATTTAGTGTTTTGGCAAGATGATGCTGGTTTCCGCTAATCATAGAGGACGGGTGTAGGGGGTATGGGATTTTGAATTTACGACAGAACTGATCATTCGCGATGTTAAACGGCTTGTAGACGTGATATATAAAGGAGAAAATAAAAAAGGTTTGACAGGAAAATAATTATTAGGTAATTTCTCACAAGCGGTGTCAGATTGAGCTCTTTCAGACTTCATTGCATCACACGTAGATTTAGTGTTAAGGTCCAATACTGTTAACACTTTTGTAAGGTCTGTGATACTTTATTTTGCTAGACTCGTGTAAAAGTTTAATGTGATAATTTCTAGCACATTTAAACAGTAGAGTTTAGGAAAAATTCGGTTATGGATTACATCAGTAAATGTTTTGTCTTTTTAACCGTAAAAAAAAAAAGACAAAAAAGACAAAAGTGCCTCGGAATTATGAGGAAGGGAGATTGAGAGCTAGAGAGATTGAGATGGATACAGAGAGAGAGAGAGAGAGAGAGTTGGGAAAGAAATGGAGAAGGAGAGAGGAGTAATTGAATTTACGATCTCAGCAAAGAAAATTCGCCTGTGAAAAGACCAGAAAATAGAGCGCCGGCGGAACATGTAGGGGTTGAAGAAAAAGAACGGAAAGAGATTTTTTTTTAATGAAAAATTTACAGGGAAGAGTGTGAAAAGAAAAGGAAATGGGAAACCCAGAAAAGAAGAAAAAAAAAGGGGGAAATCAATTGGGGGAATTAGAATAAACCGACTCTACGAAAACGAAAAGAGTGTCCCAAATCCTACGCCAGTGGGCCACAATGCATGCAGCCGCTTATCAACTGAACGTCATGTCTGTCCAATATGTATCACTTGGGTTTGAAATCAGGATAGATTGCACGCTACGAGAGCCATGTCCTAGTTCTTTCAATCCTTGAGGGCATGATTTGAGGGTCCCTTGGAGCTCATATAGACACGGTTCTTCAACATGATTTCACCAATCTGTCACGATTTACTTTCCTTAATAGCAATGTCATCGTTTTAGGCGGCCAATTTATCTAGATCCCTTCGGTTTGCACCCATTAAAGGTTATTATTTCTAGTTCAGCAATCTAGGGTAGTTTAGCTGCGCCATTATCAATTTTAATGAATGATATCACAACTTCCGTCTTGAATTGTAAAAAGGTAATTATAATAACAAAATTCTTACATAATAATTATTTTTCGTTAAAGGAGTATTCCACTTTTGATATTTACAAAAACGGTGGTTCAGTTTTGCAATTAAAGCAAAGATAATAGTATACATGCAATGTATACCTGTAGGTCCCACAGACTCTTGAATTAAAATTGTTACTTCAATAGTCATCTTGGTGTTTCGTTTCACCTTCCATTTATGACTGATGATACCGTCCATATGTTTGGCTGTAAGAAACCAAATGAATTATTAGGGACTTTTAGATTTACACGACGAGAACGTGGACTGCCACGTGTGCCATTCTTTCAAGGCACTGGCCCGTGTCCGGCAGTGCCTTAAAAGGACGTCACATTACCTGAAAAGGATGTCACCGTGGCGGTCCACGTTCTCGTCGTGTAAAATCTAAAAGTCCCTAATATATCTTTGGAATGGAAACATTGTTCCTGCATGTCAAGAAATGAAATTGTTCATGATTATAGTCTTATATAGGCCTTCTTGTGTTCATCACATTTAAACGTCGCCTGTATTATAAAAAAGAGAAGAATATCCAGACAGCCCTTAAGCTTATAGCTTGAAATTGAAACTTTGAAAACATGAAAAATGTCTTCCAAGCCTCATATGACATATTCACCAATTTCATTCTCACTTGAAACTTATATTACCTTGACATTATTTCAATGCAGAAAATGCCAGCTGAAATATATTCATCTCCATCGAGACACATAGCGAGACGTAATAGTGTTCTCTGATCGTCTTAATACGAGGTCTTTAACCTCATCTTCTAGGTTATTTTCACATGAGATAAGTAGATCTTAATGGACAAGGATAGCTGGGAGTGTGTACATTATCTATCGAGTGGGATACACCTGTTTTTAAATCAATACCCTGATTGGCTTAACAAGGGGGTGAACAGGCGTAGAATTGAAAGGGTATTTCTCAAGAACTGTTTAATTCAATCTACTCGGACGCCATAGGATTACCAGAGGAATGAAATACGATGTCGATAAAACTGGCTGGAAGATGAGCTCCTTTAGTGATGAAGTAAGAAAGGTTACAGATTCTTTTCATCCTTTTCGAAATCAAGAATGATTGCGTTAAATCTTCATCGAGCACTGTAATAATTTGTTTTCATTCGCGAAATGGTGGATATCTTATCTATTCTTTAAATGTTCTATCTTCTTTAAAAAGGGGATCTTTTTCGATCTTTTCGTCATTTACAGTAAGCCATAAGAAAAATAATAACATCACCTAAGCTATAAGTGTCCATCATTAACAGTTTTAAGCATATTCTTCACCTGATGCAGAAGCTTTGAATCTGACAGCCGCCCTTTGTATATTTGTAATTACCGGTTATTTATTTCTTTGTCCATGTTTTGTGTTAGTTTTGTACTTTGTGAAAGGATCATCTACCTTTAAGTTCCTACAACTTTTTTGATGATCCAACCATTTCGTAATTTCCTTTATTACATTTTCCATTTTATTGTCTTATTGACTATATTTGTAAGATATTTTTGATTGTTTTATTTGACTTTGCATATTTTTTTTTTTATTTGTATGAAAGTGGTGAATAAATTAAGGAGTAAACACACCTAAATGAGAGGTCCTCTCGAGTGATCTGGTTGCCTGACAGCACAAGCTATATCACACACAGACAGGGGCGGCGATTTCTTTTCATGACCGGGGGGGGGGGCGAAATGCGAGGGAAAATCTGTATTCCGTTGGTATCTACAATATTTACTTCTACATTTTGAAGGATACTATGCGAAGGAGCGTTATTCATTAGTCTTAAACGCTGCACTCTTGGGCCCTCCAGAGCCTAAAAGTGTGTTGCAGTCTTTAGTCAGTATTTGCTATTTTTCAAAATGTCCCCCGGATCGCCGCCCCTGCACACAGAGTATGCTATCTAGTTATATCCAACCCAGTATCTAAATAACTATATACGGACATGTACACTGCCCTCTAAAAGTATGGGATCACCTCTAATCGGAACTGATTTTTCACAATCATCAGATTTGTGGCACTACAAGTTGGTATCAAACCAAAGAGTAGACATAAGCGTTCAAGTTGACACCAGTTTGAAAAGAGTAAGGCATTTCAGGAGGCTGTCATGCGTGAATGAAGGCAACCTACTCCCAAAAAAAAAAAACACGAAAAAAGCAGAGTGAGGAGACTACTGGTTCGGTCAGTTGTGCCAGCACGTTTTACTCTTTAGGCATTCTACAAAATCCGACAATAATTGTTTGTACTCAACCTTTATTGACTGATAGCCAATAAGCATTCGTTTACTCGTGCAGAAAACTACTATTTTCATCTAAGAAGCACATCAATATTATGAGAACACCACAATGCATTTTGTTTTCTATTTTTTATGGGAAATTATATTTCAATGTTTATTCTTGGCTTTTGTGTTACTTTTATAAGGAAAAGGATGATTAACTGAATATTGGTTGGTATAAGTAGATACACATATCATTATTTGTCAAAGTATCATGTTCGAATCATAGAGACTTCTCACCAAAGAACTTGCCTTGGCGGCGACCACTGGAGGGCACACACTGGGATAAAGGCTGGTCAACTTATGGATAGTTACTTATGGTAGTTACTGGAAATATCTTTCCATGCCCTCTGAAGAATCTCCCACAGATGAGGTTCACTCGTTGGGCATTTGACCTCCTCAATCCGCTGGGGATGATATTTTTTGGGGTAGACTGCCCCTTTTCAGGCATGACTGCCTCCTAAAACGATTTACACTTGTTAAACTTGGTGTCAACTTGAACGCTTATATGTACCCTTCAGTTTGATACCAAGTTGTTGCAGTACCCAAATCTGAAGATTGTGAAAAATCAGCTCTGATTACAGGTATATCCAAACTTTTGGAGAGCAGCGTATGTACATGTACCTGAAAGTCAACACCGGTTGCTTTCTTCGACTCTCTGCACGGTCGTTCGTTTGTCAACCCTATTAACTGTCATCTTGCACTTTACATTTGAATAATCTTGAAGCCTTGGGTATCTATCCCATGATATAGATACAATGTGGCACAGGGAGATTACGTGTGTGGCATTTATTAAGAGTTAATATGAATATTTGTAAATTTAATTTCAGTTAAGTATTTTTAATTTAGGATATAATTACTCCTGTATCTGGTTATAAACCACGATGGTAGAGAATATCATAGGCTGACGTACATTGCTATCTAGGTCAAGTACGCAAAGTAAAAGGATGTAATAATGCATTTATAAGTGGTTGGATCATAATAAATGAAGTTTGGGCAAGATTTATAGATCATACTATCATATTAATCATTCTACTCAATTTCTCCCTGATATTTGAATAAAGTTAAATGGATAAATATATATCTGGATTCAAATGAAAGTGGAACCATAGGTAAATATTCGGAAGGGACTTGGGAAAGGAAGGTGACACAATTTCTGCTTGAAATAGACAAACAAACACTCCCCGAGTCCCATACAAAAGGCACATCAACAAGAAAACAATGTCATGTAAATATTTTACTTTATTTTAAATGCACCTTTTCCAAGTGTTTGACATGAGATGTACTTCAAATACCCCGTAAGACGTTCCAATAGTGGTGCTAGCTATACAAACATTCAAAAAGATTTGCACCAGTTTAATCCCAACCTAACAACCCCTTCCTTGCATGCTGGATGAAGCATCCAAATTCATGACTCGTCCACTGCAGAGGTTTATATAATAAGCACGTAGAATGTACACGAAGAGAGATATTTTTGCAGTGTTGGACACAGGGCATTTAATGAAATGAAAGGGTGTATTGCTTAATGTAAAGTAAGCCCTAGGTTTATATATGTTTAAGGGATACCAAGAAGCAGGGTACAGGCAAACATTGTAAAATAATTCCATCACCCATTCTGAGTTTTGCAAATGAACTCATCTTAAAACAAAATTTTGATATATATAATACACAAATAAAGTTCTACAATACAAATACATATTCCCTATTCATGGAATTATTATACCCATTTCCCCATATGCAATACCGATTAAGATAAACATCTACATTTATAGCTAAAAAATGTCATTGCAGGAGCTGCCCCATTCAGCCTTATTTCTAAATGCACGATGATTAAAATACATAGATAACAACAAATTATAACTCCTTAAACTACATTCAAGTCTTGCAAACATTCTCCAAGAAAACCTATAGAAGGCAAAATCCTGAATGATATCAACATATTGTAAATGATTATAACAAATTATATCCCTTCTATGAATATTCATGAGTTTTCTAAAAAAATGATTGTTCATTTGGTGGTCACGTGATAAAATATAATTTCACTATTAAAAAAAATCTCTGCCAGAGCTCCAAATATTTTTCACTATTTTTTCCTTGGCAGAACTACGCATGCTCTCTTTGAGATTTTCAGGTAGATAAGCATTGTGACATCACACGTTCAATCAAAAGTAATGCGCGTCTCATTAAATGCGCGTTAATATAATTGTGCGCAGGTTGACATGAGAATAAATTGTCATTGTCATTGATAGCGCGTTAAAAACCATATGCCAGCCAATCATCAAGTCCAACGTTGACCTTACATTGACCTTTAAAGGGATTTTTCAACATTGGTGTCAAATCGGTTCGGATCGTAAAGAAGGGATATAAAACAAATATACCAAGCATTTAGTTTGTAAGAATAGTAGAAATTATATATTTTTGGAGGGACTGGCAATAGTACTATGCCAGTCCCTCCTCAGATAAATAAGTTCCACTATTCTTTCTCACAGCTTTGTATATTTGTATAATATGTTTCTGGCACCACTTTTACCAACAAAATTCTCATCACTTTCTGAACTCCCTATTTCACATATTACATAAAAGTCGCTTGACTGAAGATTTCTTTCTGAAACCCTTCTATATCTTCAATGATAACTAGATCATCAAATATACTATACTATACCATACTATCCTTCTTACTTCAAATTATATCTTATCATATTCATCATTAGATTGACATTAGCAGACAAATTCCTAACAAGGGCAATTTCAATACCCTATTCTACATCCCATTCAAATCATGTTCAGATATAAAGCATAATAGGTCATTGTCATGTTCACACTTTTTAACAGGTGATGTGTGAAGCTATTGAAAATGCCTTAGGTTGAACTTCAAAAGTAGTTACAGTTACATTACTTTAACTTTCTGTCAATTAAAATGAAAGGAATCTGATCGTTTCTCATCTTAATTTTCTTGCATGTCTAATCCTTTCCATACCTTTTTGCTATAGAAGTATTGGCAAATTGTTTAATACCCCCTTTTGAATGATTTTGAGAATAATGTAGCTATCAATGATGTAAAACTTGTTTTCATGTCATTTCTGAATTTCCCTCTCACAGGCAGTGTTAGAGTAGTAATACTGACAACCAAATGGCTCAAATTCTATCATTTTGCAAGAATTTCAAAATCACATCTTATGTATCGGGACCTTTCTTCTTCACAAATGTTCATTGTATAATAAGAAATCAGTTTGATCAATCAAACACTAAAATTTAAGTATAATTGACAAATTATATACCTTACATTCCTGAAGCAAATTCTGGATAGCGCATTATTAAAAAAATATATAAATTGACCATAAAAAATAAAATACTTGCATACATGTATATTCTAAACTAGAACATGAAAATTTGGTAGGGAAAAGTTAAATTGTACATCTTTAAAAACAATAAAAATCTTGAATAATCAAAATGAAAGCATCACCAGTGCATGTTAAAGATACATTATGGTTTAGAAATTGAATAATATTCATCAAAGATAATTTCAATTTATAAAAGTAATCCCCTCTCTATAGCGTTCAGTGCATATGCTTTCTCCAATACATGATGGGTTATTTTCCCTTACATAATTGAATTTTATTCATATATATTACTGTACTGTCAAAGAAGAGGGCTTGAAGATTATGAATACCACCTTAAATGAGGAACAAATGTTAGATAATACTTTCACAGATCACAATCTATTGACAATCATCCTACATGTACTTCAAGGTATTTCAAACTATAAAACATTTAGAAAGGATACTGACAGAGTAGTTCCAGTGCTTCTTTCTTATAAATAATTGCCACAAAAAACTGTTGAAAATCTCTGCCAAGATGACTTGAATGTATTTACATTCATGACATTGTGTGAGAAGATATTAAATTGTCTTATATTTCAATAATAAAAAAGCAATTGCCATGTTCATTTAAAACAACTCATATCTAGTTTTGGGGTGTGAGGACATTTTTGATACTAGAGTTTTTTTAAAGATAACGTAGGGAAAAAAAGTAGTGCAAAATATTCAAATTATTCAAGTTATTGAGTGCTGGTGAATTTGTACAATTTTTTAAATATTCATGTAACAATTTAAAAATAAGTTGCAATCGATAGTTGGGTGCAATATGATCTTGATTCACCGATTTAATCTATAGTTATTACTCTATAATACAAGTGATAATGGCATCAAAATACCTTTATCGTAACAAAAGGCACTCATAATTATGTTCCTTGGTGAAATGATTAGAGAGGAAATAAAATCATTCAAATAATCCTTGAAACATGACCTTGCTTTCCCTTCAACTGACACTTTACACAGACAGTTTGGACTTACATGTCTGCTGAGAGAATCAGCATGGTATACAATCTATCTCAAAGACCCTTCTACCACTCAGGAGACGACTCATCATGTCTCAATAGTCTCATTTGGAAATACAACATAGAAACACAATTTAGCACAGCAATAACAATGCTCAGCAAAATAGCATAAAAGATATTTCACAAAACTCAATAAATACAGTCTAAGGTATGATTTTAAAGAATGATAAATTGCCTTCTTTGGCAGTAAACCTGTAGTCCTGCAATCATTTAAAAAACACAAATTTGTGTCATAATAGATTTCTAACAGCATAATTTCTCCTGAATTCGTCAGGAGCATAAGCAATATAATCATAGGTAGCCATGTTGATGGTGGTTTTCCACAATATACAGCTACAAGATTATTTATTTATTATTTGCACAGAGCAAATTATTTTAGCTGCTATCACACTATTTATTTTTATTTTTCAAAATCTACATACCCGATTCCAATTTCAACATACACATAAGATGGCAAAGTTCAATGTAATAAAGTTATTCATGATTACAGGCTAATGTGCAAAGTAAGTTACCTAACATTTCACATGTTCACTTTCATCTCTTTTTGTTTCTTCAATATAATTTAGGAATGTGACTCTGTGATGGTATTCAAAGATAACTCTGAGTTCTAGTGAGTGATGGGATTGCATTATAACAAAGTCTAGCTGAACATAATTCTGATATCATTATCATGCAAAAGTTGGGTGGTATGAGACAGAAAACTATATGATAAATATTACAAAAATCCTTGCAAAAAAATCTCGGAAATCAAATTTCATGAAAGGCACAACACACACATATGGGGATGGGACCACATGTTTTAGAGCTTAAATACAATCAGGGAAACTACATGTAGCTCCATTCATTTTTCTTTCTTTGCACTGTACACAGCTATTATACATTTTTAGCAAACATCACTTAATTATTGTCTTAGATACTTAGTGTAAAGTGTAAGTCTGCTTGATTTTGTGCAATCAAATTACCAGAACTCAAGAATAAACTTAAACAGACAGTGAGTTGTAATTACAAATGTATAAATATTTTAAATGAGTAATTAGAAACTAACACCAATCACCTACAGTGAATCTACTATGTATCTTTGCACTATGTATCCATACACAAATTGTAAGACTCCTCCATTTTTTCCAATCATTCTCACTCCCTGGAACACGTTGGGCAAAAAACAATAATTGTATTTCAAAAATAAATTGTAGAATATTATCTCGTATGCAAAGGGAGTTTGACTCAAAGATTACAGAAAATTGGACAAAGAAAATAGAACTATTTTGAGAGGTGGTTAAACAAAATACAAAGAGAAAGAATAAGAGTGAGAGCAAGATAAGACAAATGGACAGGAAATGATAGGAACGGAGACAAGAAGAGAGAAAGGCCTAAGAGGGAGAAGATAACAAGACAAAAAGAAGAAAAGAAGGAAAAAATAAGAGGGAAATATATGAAAGATAGAAAGAGAGATACAAAGACAAATGAAAGAGAGGAAATTTGCATCCTTAAACATCATTTCCTAATGAATTATTTTTTGATTAAAATACAACTTTGCATAGAAATACTGCAAATCTAAAAGTCAGTTGGCTACTTTCAATCCACCCCTCTCTCTCATCAATTCCCAACTAAATGACAGTTATGATAGTAATAAACAGCCCTAACTAGTACTATCTGTGAAAGTGCAAGCAAAATATTATGCATATGCAGGAAAATACCTGTAAAATATAGTGATAGCAAGAACATTCTCTTACTATTTAGTTTCATATTTTGATAATTAGATAAGCTATTTCCATGACTCATTTTTAGTACATTTATGTTTTGATAACACTGTACATGTACATGTATGTATATCTGCACAAAACATAAATGTTATGTAACCATCCATCTTAAATATTACACTACACAAAGCAACCAGTTCGGTCCATCTTCACAAAACATACCTACTAACATTGCAATCGTTTTCAAATACAAAATAACAGCATTCATTCAGTATATAAATATGATACATGTATATATATTTATATAAATAAAAATCATTTGTTATTTACCAATCTCTTATATAAAAAGAACCGTATCAATTATCATTCAATGTATACACACAAGATCTAGACCTTTTAGTACTGCATAACCTAGATGTACATGAGAATATTCAACAAAAGATAAACCTAATATACACTTTTTGAGATCACATCACTTTTTCATGCGGCTTTTGGGAAATTGAGCAGGAATGATAACCAAGATTCATAATTGGAATGGTATTTTCAATTTTATTTGTCTTCAATCAGATGCTTAATATTCATTTACATACAAATAAAGCTGAGAGAAGTCTCTTTCATTTTAAGATCTATAAACAAAATGATTTGAAGCAAATATTGATCAGTCTACCTCTGTTGGTGTTCCTTCAACTAAATTTGGTACATCACAATTTTAATTTCCTTTGCAAGGACTTATTTTGTGAGAGGTGGGAGTCAATAACATAATACCCAATCACAAATAAAGAGTAATGTTTTGATAGCATGATAGAGTAAAATAAAATCTGATTCAATACAAAAGAGAAAATCAGAAATGTTTCTATTACAGACTAAATTTTCAAAGATAATATTGTCTATTTTTAATTCTGATTTCATGATGTACCCATGTATGTACATCTTCTTCTAGTGCTGTTTTCATCACATCCCTCTCAACAAAAACAATTTAAAAAATCAATTTTAAAGCACTAAAGAGAAGGTGAAATTTGAGTCGCATGGATATAAACTTTGGCTTCTACACTTGACGTGTGTCAACATACTACAGATTCACAATTCTAAATGACTAGTCACTGCAAATGCACAAGATCTTATTTTCAATTATCTCTCTTGAATTCTATTTGACATTACATATGCTGTTGCCATCTCTTAACATGGTTATCATTCTTTTCTCTAAGAGGGTACGTTGAGAACATCATAAGTAATTCTTGATTTAAATCCATGTTTAAACTTTTTCAGTTCCTCTTTTTGTGCATTAGTAGCATCTACAAACTGCATATGAATAATCTGGAAACAATGCAATACCAATTCCAGATTGAAATCTCGATAATGACCGGCGCATTCAACCCTTTGACTTTCCATTTATAGCATTCACCTACAGACACACTGACTGCAAGTCATACACACAAATTTGAATGCAGGCAGTGGAAATCACTGCTGCTGAAAGCAAAATTAAACCTTGTATTCACTGATATGATCAAGTCTATAGGTCTGAAGGCACACACTTTAGTATCAAATTGTTTAACCACCCATTCAAAACACAAAACAAAAAATATCCATATATACACCTTTACATCATTTACAGTGTGTACACTTATGTTTTCATCATATAAAAAAAAATCTGTCATACCCAAGCACCGATACATCATTTACAACCATCTCTAGTATTTCTACCATATACAAATATATTTATAACATTTACGGTTACTCTTTACACACAAAAAGGTTCTCCTTGTGCAATAGTAATTCATAAAGACATGATTATTGTTACATAAATAAACTATATATGATGCAGCTAAAAGTATGAGTTCTGAACCTTATAATGGCTGGTTATGGTTTTGGTACTTACTGTTATTTTTGTTTTCATACAAAGAAAATTTGCTCATCGCAAGATACATAAAATAGTGAATTCTAAGCTGGGTTTACACTCTCTTCTGAAGGCATCATTAACAAGGTATTCGCAAATTGAAGGGTACAAGTTCTGTTGCCAGGGTAACATAATGTTGCAGAAAGTTAGAGTTTGGTGGACTCGACGACAGGGTTGACCCGGGCTGGACTATCACAGACTTTTCTTTCACCAGTTTCCAAGTCCTTGCATACTATCTCTTCATCTCCCATTGTATTGCTGCTTTCAAGTCCATTGGCAATGTCACCATTGGAATGGGTTTGAGCTGAGTTGTTTGTGTTGATCTCCTCTGGGTAAAGGCTCCCACTGGCATGCACTTCTACTTCAGTAGCCATATGATCTTTGACATGGTGTGCAGGGCTACCAGTGTTCCCATTGCTGTGTCCGTTCATTCCGTTACTGTCTGGGACATCACCACCACCACCACTCACTGAGCTAGGACCATCTGACATGCCATTCAGACCACTGCTAGCTGATTTCTTCATGTCACCATTAAGACCATTCTGACCTCCTCCATCGGATGGGGTCAAATCATCCATGGCTTTGATTGAACCATTGGAGTCAGAGGTCAATCGCTTGAACTTCCTGTCTTGAACCAGCCGGTCTGTCTTCTTCTTGTATTCCTCCTCAATCACCAATACCATCTAAACACAAAACAAAATGAAATTCAACATTATCCTCTCTTTAGTACTCTCCTTGCAGTTGAATGGTGGATAAGTAACAGTATTCAAAATTTAGAAACACATTGGGAAGTTGAAAGAACTAGATGGAACTTCAACTGCGCGCAGTCGATGATGCCTCCGCCATAGAGCAATTTTACAAACCAAAATGGAAGCAATTTTTAAAATTCAAGTTTGATTGTAATCCATCTGTTGGTTCTAATGATAACGCGATCACGAGCTATTTTAGGATACATAATGAGCCCTGTGACCTTTGACCTCGTGACCCCAAATCTAATCAGTTCATTGGCTCTGCAAGATACATACATGACCCAAGTTTGGCGGTAATCCATCAATCGGTTCTTGAGATAATGTGATCACAAGCTATTTTGCATACATAACGAGCCCTGTGACCTTTGACCTCGTGACCCCAAAGTCTAACCAGTTCATTAGCTCTGCAAGATACATACATAACCCAAGTTTGGCGGTAATCCATCAATCGGTTCTTGAGATAACACGATCACAAGCTATTTTTGCATACATAATGAGCCCTGTGACCTTTGACCTTTGACCTCGTGACCCCAAAATCTAATCAGTTCATTAGCTCTGCAAGATACATACATGACCCAAGTTTGGCGGTAATCCATCAATCGGTTCTTGAGATAACGCGATCACAAGCTATTTTTGCATACACAATGAGCCCTGTGACCTTTGACCTTTGACCTCGTGACCCCAAAATCTAATCAGTTCATTAGCTCTGCAAGATACATCCATGACCCAAGTTTGGCGGTAATCCATCAATCGGTTCTTGAGATAACGCGATCACGAGCTATTTTTGCATACATAATGAGCCTTGTGACCTTTGACCTTGGACCTCGTGACCCCAAAATCTAATCACTTCATTAGCTCTGCAAGATACATACATGACCCGAGTTTGGCGGTAATCCATCAATCGGTTCTTGAGATAACGCGATCACGAGAACGGGACGTACGTACGGACGGACGGACAACCAGAAAACATAATGCCTCCGGCTACGTTGTAGCGGAGGCATAAAAATGTTGGATTGAGATGGTCCATTTTTCTGCATCATTTTGTTTATGAAAGAAATTATAACATGTATTTATGCCTTTACCCAAACTAAATATGAATACAGTGTGAAGCATCTAGCAATCACCAGACAGCTTTAATCCATATTAATATCAACTTATATTCTGAGAACTTATAGTAAAACCGTATTCATCATCATTATATCATATCTAGAATGTTTACAAATGGAGAACACAACAATAAAATGCCTTATAAATAACTTGAAGTACTTGATAATGAAGCCTGCTTTTATATTTCAAGAGTCCCTAATGGTACATTTGCTTCATAAATCATAAGTCCCAAAACAATCATATATTCCTAGAGATAATTTGAAGAACATCTTACATCATCTTCTTCTTGCGAGAGGTTTTGTTGAAGTTCCTTCATGCTGTCCTTGAGCTCTTTCTTCTTGTTCTCCTGCAATTGGATCAACTGTCCAAAAAAATATGAAAAAACCCAAACATAAATGTTACAAAAGCTGTCAAATATTTCAACAACCGGAAGACTTATGTTAATCAGTGTTTCTTGCACTTTATCAGGTTATCTCACATGTTGGAATATATTATAGTGTTATACCTTTAGAAATAAAGTCTGCACATTAATAATATACAATGTCCACAGATGTGATTGCATACTTTAGTTTGAATGCCTTAAATTTTAAAGAGCAAGACCTTTAATGAAAAAGAGTAATATACATGTATTTAAACAAGGAACCTGCGATTCACATAACATCAGAAAAATTTCATGGCAATAGGAACCTTTTGTAAATTTGTACTCAAAAATAGATTTATACTGAGAGCACATATTGTTCCTGTTTTTGAGGCAAACATTGGTCATATTTTGTTGAAAATGTTCTTGAAAGTCTTCAATAAGGGGGTCATTTTCGATTCCACAAACAATCCTACATTACCCCTCTGAAGATGAAGTGGCATCACTGTGTTTCATCCTCAAATTAATTTTGGGCTTGGTTAATAACCATACAACTTAGCCAGTATAATAACTCACATGTGTTCTCTCATCGACCGCCTGATCAATGTGTTTCTTACGAGCTTCTCTCTTGAGTCGACTGATCTCTTGTTTCTCTCTCTTCATCTTACCAATACTCTTCATCTCCTCGATGTTCTTACTACCAAGCATCTTACGAAGCTCCTGTTCAACCCTAGTATTCAACAACAAAAGAAAGCCAACATGTTAGTCAGAAGTTTTACATGCAGACAAATGAAATGATACCTAGAGAGAAGGATGTTCATCCCATTAAGGGCAGTATCATTTCAATCGAAGTATAGCTATTTTATTTGACTGAAACAGCTAAAAGCATTGGTTGAGTTTGTTCTCATCACTACATTTTATGCCTACTAAATCCAAAGATGAAATTTGTGAAGCATTTAGAAACATAGAAATCTGCCATATTAAAGGGCAAGTCCTCTCTGAAAATAACTTACTTTCAATAAAAGCAGAAAAATCAGACAAACCAATCAAAAAAGTTTGAGCAAAATCGGATAACTAATAAGAAAGTTATGAATTTTTGAAAGAGTATGTAAAACTATGGAACAATGAGAATCACAACACAAATTGCCAAGATGGTTATCAGTTTGTGACGTCATGTCCTCACAACTTATCAATTGCTTTATATAGTTTAATCCCATTAATTTCCTTTTATCCCCAAAACTTGATTTCCCCATGCCTTTGCCCAGGTTATATGATTTGTATCATATTGCGTGCATGACATTTCCCAAAAACTTTTATGAATTTTGAAGAATTGATACTATTTTCTGAATATTGTATTTCATAATTATTGATTTTTATATAAATAGTTTATCAAAATTCAATTTTTCATGATTTAACTGGACAAAAATTACTCTTTATTTGTGCATCCACACAAAAACATATTACTATCAATCTAACTTGGATGCTGATGTGAAGAAATAAGATTCTTAGGGTGAAAATAGGAAATTTATATTATCAATATAAAGAAAATAATTAGTGGATAGTGAGGACCATACGTCACAGACTCATGAGTGAGTTGCCAATTTGTGTAGTGATTTTCAAAGTTTTTCATGTCATTAAAAATTCATAACTTTCTTATTAGTTATCCGATTTTGCTCAAACTTTTTTTGATTGGTTTGTCTGATTTTTCTGGTTATATTGAAAGTAAGTTATATTTGGAGTGGACTTGGGCTTTAAGTACTATAGAATGTAATCTATCATATTACTATTAACTAAAACTCAACTTTACTAAAACATGACACATTGATTGTTTGGAAACATAGTGGTACAACAAAGTTGTTCAAAGGGTATCTTCAAAGAAGGTTCAAAAGGAAAAGGTAGTCCTCTATCATAATCTACTGAGAAAGTGAACATACATTATTTCATACATACATGTAGGATTTACATTTTACATTTTTAAAATTAGTTCCTCTGTATAACACTTATCATGTGTGCATCAGCTCACAGGAGAACTTTTATGTATTCCAATTGCTTATTGACAATTTAAGTAACAATGAAGTCTCCTACTGTATGGACTTTTGGTTACAAGCCACCAAAGGACCTCTACTTTGAGTCATATTAAAGGAACTATGAAATTTCACAGAACTACATTCAAACCAGCTTTAGCAACCATCAAAATATAAAGACCACCCATCCAAGAGGACAGATTGTCTTTGTTTCCCTTAAAAACAGTGTCTATAATTGAAACATAAATGTATACATGTATTATGAAAACCTGTATAAGAACACATGCCTTTAACAACAACTGTTTGTGTGTACCTAAGATGGTCTTACTTTCTATACAGGTTTAAATGAATATTGTGAATGAACTCAGCTAACTATTGATATTGAAGAGAGCTTACTTCTTGTGCTGACCATCTAGTTTCTTGAGTTGTTTTTCATGTATGGCTGCCATGAGATCCATCTGGAGCTCAAAGAGCATCTCTGCATGCTCCACCTTCAGCTCCTTCTCCTCCAGGTAGTGACGTCTGTAGAGACTTATCAGGGCATCCTCGTGGCTCACTTGCTTCTTTAGCATCTGTACGGCAAAGACAGTATTATATCAATTAGATTCAATTCAATTCAATTCATTTATATATGGTAAAATGTGTACAAGAATTCAGAAGGAAAAAACATTGAAATATTTAAATAGTAACATATACATGCAATAAAAAAGGATACATACTTAACATGATAACTGAATATATGTGAGAGACTAGCAAAGTCCCAAGGCCCATAAAGGGCTCATCCCCAGCAAGGTCAGGATAAGAAAATAATCAAGCTAATAACTTATACAATCATTTAGAACAAAAAAAACATATCAATTCAGTTCCACATACATGTTTTTGTGTGCTTTTTTACACATTTATGAGGGCACCTTTCACTTCCTTTTCCCTTGGGATGGGGAAGGGGATAGATATAGATAGTATAAACATCATTAATTAGTTTCTTATTCATCTGATAAGAGTAATGAAAAATGACCACTTAAAACCTAGCAATAAATCCCACGTTATACCGAGCTAGAGCATAGAATGGAATGGAACTGAATAGAATGGGAAATACATGTAGTAGAATACAATAGAATAGAATCCATATAACACAAACTTGCCTCTTTTTCCTGTTCTTGCTCTAACTGCTCCATAATTTTGTCACTTTGCTTTTTGGCTTCTTCAGGAGCTCTGCGGGAAAAATCACAAAGAATATGAAAATAAAATCTTACTCTTCAGTCAGGACAAAGAAAATGAAGTGGACAGCAGCATAAAAAGAAAGAGCATAATAAACAATAGCAATTATGCAGATGGACAGGTTATGGTGGATAAATAACCATAGTAGCTTTTAACATAGAACCAAATTTGGATTGCAAGAGGAGAGCATGAGTTAGGAAAGGAGACATAGATTAATAGGATATTTATTTAGCTAGAAAAAGAGAGAAAGAGAGAGAAATCATATATTGAGGCAAATGGTTATGCAATAATATTTTACACAAAGTTCCATCTCTCAATATGGTGAATACTTTTCACAATTGGATTTTGCATGCTCATATTGAGAGACAGGTAGAGCCACTCGAGAAGAAGAAAGAAACCCACACTAGAAGAGAAAGATGGAGAGCAAGGCATAGACAAAGGACAGAGAGATAGAGAACAGCTCAGAGAGAGAGATAGAGAGAGAGACAGGTAGAGCCACTCGAGAAGAAGAAAGAAACCCACACTAGAAGAGAAAGATGGAGAGCAAGGCATAGACAAAGGACAGAGAGAAACAGCTCAGAGAGAGAGAGAGAGAGGGAGAGAAAAATAAAGAGAATGAGACGGATATGAAGATAAAGCAACAGAGAAAGCAAGGTACAGCAAAGGAAAGAAAGACAGAAATACAGACAGAGGAAAAAGAGGGAGAGAAAAAGAACGGAGGGAGTGGGGGAGGAGGAGAGAGAGATACACTTAGAGAGAGAGAGAGAGAGAGAAAATGCAAACAGACAGCCAGATGAATGAAATGGAAAGACAGACAACTTGAAAATGCAGAAGGGTAAAAAGATATGTAAAGAAGAGGGAAAGAACACAAATACATGTACAATTATCAAAAGAGCAGTGAGACAGAGGAGTGTGAGAGGAAAACAGTTCAATACAGAGTGACCAAACTAACGTGTTCTTCAGCATCTTCTTCTCCATCGAAACCATCTTCTTCTCTTTATTCCTCCTGGCTTTCTCTTGAGACATCTTGAATTTATTGATGTCCTTGGACTGACCCTTCTTCAGTTTACTCTGTTTCTTCTCTTGTTTCTTCACCAGCTTATTGAGCTCATTATCAAGCCGCGTCTTCACCTTCACATATTTCTACAATAAGAAATGAAAAGTTAGAGAACAGGAGATTTTTAACTCATTGCTTACTGGAACCTGGTGGTCCCTGTGTTAAGCCTATGGGAATTAGATAATTCAGTAGCCAATGGGTTAAATGCCTCAAGTTTAACATTGAGACAGGTTATTGAAACTAATGCATTACAACTGTGCATTCTTTTACATATATATATATATATATATATTCACTCTGTACATATACTTGTGACCCAATGGCTCAAAACCATGAATAATGTAAATCGTACTACAGATTAAAATTATAAAGAGGAAATAGAATTTCCCCGAATAGTTGATAGCTCTTACTATAATATAATATTAAAGTGGTTTTTACTGTTAACTACATGTACATTACAGGGTTATACATACATGTACATGTAAAAGCTTCAAACCTTTGGCTTTAGATAACCGATAAGAAAAGGAAAAATACACCCACTGATCCTTAGTTTCGAGCTGCTGGGTCACATTTGTAAATTGAGGAAATACATGATTGATTAATAATTGTGGAGCACCAGACATGAGCACCAGACATGAGCACCAGACATGAGCATTATGCAAGAACCCGCTGTTATTATTATCATAATTATTTATGCATGTTTTACTCGACTGTAAACAATACTGGTCATTATCAATTGTTATTCCATACTTTAATACTCATACTGCATCAGGGTTTATAAACACTTATACTAGATGGAACTTTTAAATTAAACAAAAGTCTCACTTTTATCAAACCAGTTCAGCCTATGCTTGTTAAACATAACAAACAAGTATGTGTAACATTTCATCTGGCCTTTGTATCAGTCTTACCTTTTCTCGTTTAATCTCATCAATGGTTGCAGCAACTATCTCCTCTGTATATACCACATGAGAAAGGAAAAATCAGAGAATTAATTGACATCATGACATACAAAGAGTTAGCATAGAATACTAGAAATTAATTAATTGAAGTTGCGTTACGTTTCCAGATATGTTCTTTTATTTAAGATTTATCTAAGAAAATCTAGAGGTAAACTGATATCTCATTTATTAGAAAATTTGTATACTTCTGCCCTTCTTACATACATGTACTAATCTCTAAGAGATAAATATATCAATTTTTAAATTGTTTCTATCTCTAATCAAACAGGATCGTTTCCTCGATACACTAGACCTTATCCATGAATTCATTCTTGCTTTTGTAGATTAACTCATGATAAACATATTTTTCTTCAAATAAACTCTTACCAAGTGAGGTCAGGAGGGTCATGAAGGATAAGACAACATTCAATCTTTTTAAAATCTAGTTTCTTTCATAGTGCATTTCAACTGGCATGCAAACTATAACACTACTTGCACAGATGAAAACAAACACTATTTATACTGCATGAAATAAAACTAAATAGTGCCTAGAGACAACTGTACTCTGAATGATAATCAAATTTAACCTAAACCAAAATGAAATTAATAGCAACATCTGAATTAGTATGTCTACTCTAAAAAACATCTAGAGAAAATATATGAAATCAAAATCAAAATATACAAAAAAGGCTGAGAGTATTATGTTAAAAGTGCATAATTATGGGTACGGTATTAAACAGAAGTACTGAAACAAATCATCAAAATCAGCCACAGAATTACATTGCATGTGAAATACAGGTTAAAAGGTGCTTCATACATTAAATGCCCACTACATCCATGTAATACCCCAGTCACATCACACCAACGAGACCAACACCAGACTAACACCAGTCTGACACCAGACTGATAATAGACTGACACCAGACTGATAATAGACTGACACCAGACTCATAACAGACTGACACCAGACTGATAGCAGACTGACACCAGACTGATAACAGACTGACACCAGACTGATAACAGACTGACACCAGACTGATACCAGACTGATAACAGACTGACACCAGACTGATAACAGACTGACACCAGACTGATAATAGACTGACACCAGACTGATAATAGACTGACACCAGACTGATAACAGACTGACACCAGACTGATAATAGACTGACACCAGACTGATAACAGACCGACACCAGACTGATAGTTGACTGACACCAGACTGATAACAGACTGACACCAGACCAACACCAGACTGACACCAGACTGATATCACACTGATACCAGACTGATAGTTGACTGACACCAGACTGATAACAGACTGACACCAGACCAACACCAGACTGACACCAGACTGATATCACACTGATACCAGACTGACACCAAATTGATAACTATCGGTCGGTTTGGAATCGGTATGGAGTCGGTATGGAGTCAGTGGAGTGACTGAGGTGTAACATAGAATATATTCTACACTAAAAAATTCTACATGGCTCATACACATTTTTTCCTATCAATTTCAAGTTTCATTCATATTCTGTTTTTATTCTTGAAAACTGTATATAATTTACTCAAATGAAAAATAGGAAAAGGTACATATAGCTACTGCATCCTACATTGTACATGTACACAAGATTCACATGGCACAATTTGCATTAACTTTTAACAGCAATAGCAGAAATCATATTTGCAATTGAATTATCATACATGCTCTAATGTCTTATTCTACTTATTGAAAACTTGCTGGAATACATGAACACATGTATACATGTGTCATATATGTCTAAGAAATGTGCTCATATTATAAATGTATATAGCATAGATTAATTTCATGAATTTGAGAGAGCAAGCAACAAGCTTGTCTAAGTAGGAAACAAAGGATGCAATTTGCAAGCATTTTGCACACTCTTTGATGCTGTTAATTGAAACTCATGCAGAATAGATATAAATAAAGGAACAGTTTGCATACAAGATTGCTTTCATTATTTTAACAGAAAAGTGAATTTGAAATCAACATGCATGAAGAATGGAGATGGGATAGATAACCAGTCTAAACTATGAAAAACGGAGATGGGATAACCAGTCTTAACTATGAAGAATGAAGATGGGATAACCAGTCTAAACTATGAATTGGAAATGAATAAAAAAAAAATTGATGAAGTTGAAAGGAAGCTGAACACAGAGACAAGCTCTAAAAGAAGTCACAGCAACGCACTGCAAAGAGATTGAGATAACCTGCCAACACTAACAATGTTCTTTTTAAATCTCTGACAGAAAGACAAATTTGAACTTACTTGTTCTTGAGTTACGAAATTATAGACTTCAGAGAAAAACATGCATGAGACATATTCTTAAGATATGGAGGGACATCATATTTAGGGATATATTAAAGAGTGCATACATTAGAATGTTTCTCTTTCATGTATGATCGTTAAGGGGGAAGCCAGGAACCCTGTGTTGTGAGATTCTTATTTTCGAATGTAGGAATATGTATCATCCAATGAATACTAGATCACGTTGATGACATAAAGGATACGATACAAACACTTTGGAAAGGACAAGAGCAAACATAAAACATTCCATCACAATAGTAAACTGACTGTAGTGAGAAGGTTCAGTGTGGAAAGTTATCAACATCAATGTGTGTGGGTGGGAACCAGAAAAAACATGAATAGATGCGTAACCATGGCAACATGATGCAGACCTTGTGGGACCAAGTTGGGAGTGCTGCGGCTTCGGATGCTTTGGTTGTGAAATCCTGAGAAAGCATTAGCCTCGAACTGAGCCGTTCCCATGGAAACAGACCTTAGCAAGCCTCCGCTGCTGGTGCTACTTCCCGTGCTGTCTTTTGCCATAACTGTTGTTTGCATGGACAATTGGAATAATGGGTAGGGAAATGATGGATGAAAATGGGATAAATGTAGGAAAAAATAAAACCAAATCAATATTGAAATCAACAAATTATATCATTAAACAAAAAAAAATCTAATAATGAATAAGGAGAATAATAACAATAAAGTATGGGAATGATCTGTGAGGAAAAAAAATATTTGTCTGCTGATGTCACCTTAAAAATAAATTAAAAATTAAAAAATGGGTCAGTTGGCAGGAAATAAAAGAATTCCATAATTTGGATAAAAATTCATTTCATTGTAGAGAAATAGTTATTAAAGGCTTCACTGAAATGCGCTGAATTTAAAGCAGAATGCTTTAGTTTAGTGTAGCCAAAAATTTTGTTGAGTGAAGCCAAAAAGCTTTCAATGTTAAGTTAAGCGTGTTCATGGAGGCAATGCAACTTTAGGTGTATTATGTTAAATGCTTCGTAATGTCTTACAGATGCAGCAGATTTGCATAAAATGTTATTGTAATCAGCACATAGATGTCAGCATAGACATTAAACAGAAGTCTTTGGTGAGGTCTAATTTCTTCTAATCTCAAATATTGTACGGAGCTTGTAAGGCGGCAGAAAACCTGCAAGTCAGTTTGAAAGGAACTTCTTTTTATTCCAACTGCACAAACAACAAATAATAAATAGAGACAAAGAACCGCCACCACTTGTTTTCAATCATGACGATAAATCCATTTCCCTTTGATTCACTTCAAACATGATCTCGATGATTTGAGGGGTATCTGCACATATATTTTAAAATCTGACCCTGATAATTACAGTAACAAATAAAAGGTGATACTAATAAGAATGAATAATGGTTATATGTTGTTGATTTTCTGAGCAAGACAAAGTAGAGGCAATACTGTAATTGTTTGGTTTGGCTAATAGTTGGACCAACTTACCCTCTGGTTGCCATTGGCTCATTAAGATCTGAAGTTGAGTTTCTAATTCATTGTATGGTAAACAGTAAAATTGATATTCAACGTTAAAGATTACATGGAGTGCTGCTTTCCTACTTTATTTCCTGTGAAATCCAATGAATACCACTTGCTTTATCAACTCAAGTTAGACCAAACTGTCTCTCTTTGTGCAATAGTAAAGAAGCAATTTTATGTGATCTTTCATATCTACATGGCTACACTGTAGAGTTGCCACATATAATCATAAAATCAATGAGTACTTGTCTATTTCTAAAAACTCAGTTCATATCACAATGTTCATACCAGGGTAAGTGTTGAACATGCAATCGTAAAGATCAAAACTATTCAATGCAATAGTCTACCTAAAGATATCAAACTTAATATAATCTCTGGCTTTTTTAATGAAATGAGTCTAAATCTCAATTTCTGTTTTTTTATGACATGCATTTGTTGTTTAAAACTCGATTCATAATATAAACATGCCTCAGAATTTACTTTTCATACCCTGAATAATTATCTTTTTCTCCTCTGCCAAAGGATGCACATATTTCCTTCATACTTTCTAGGAATGATTCTAAGCAAGCTAGGCTAGGCTAGGTTTAAACAAGGAGAGTACAATTATGATTGACTAACAAGGGAAATGGGAAGGTATAACCTGTCCTCCTATAACTAGCATGAATTAAGAAAGAAGGTTTTCTACTCTCATTTTTATAAGAGTATTATTATTTTGAAATATAACACACAGAAAAGTTGCAGGTGAGGTAGGGAAAGGAACTATATCACTCTCTAATTCATATTTGAAACCAAACTATCATAGTTGGATGGCTAAGGAAGGCTATTAAAGTTCTAAATACTTCAACACGAATAACA
This sequence comes from Mesocentrotus franciscanus, assembly GCA_037976565.1. Lineage (NCBI taxonomy): Eukaryota > Metazoa > Echinodermata > Echinoidea > Camarodonta > Strongylocentrotidae > Mesocentrotus > Mesocentrotus franciscanus. Next base: position 40,859,190 of record CP137669.1, on the reverse strand, counting down.
GAGGTGTTGGGTAAGGACGTCGATGCCTGCTAATTTAACTAAGACAGTATTAAGTACAGTTTATAGTAGTGCATGCAAAAGAGTCAAACATTCTGTTTCTCTTTCTTTTAGTAGCAGCTTTTAACACATCAAACAAATGCAATGCAAAGCAATCAATACAATGTGGAATAGAAATTCATTAAAAGATATGCTGACTAAACTTGTTCATTTCAAATGTGGCTCACTACTTACATTCCTACTACAGTCAAATTCTTTAGGCCTTGTGTCTATCGGTATCATCAAATTTGGGCACTTGTCTGATGTGCAGATTATGGTTTACACACCTTTTAATAATTCTGATTATCTGTCATATGCATATCAAATCTTTTTCTTCTTAAGAGTTTTTTCCTGTCTTTTATTCCCCTTTTCTTAACTTTGAAAGATAAAAATATATTTAATCAGGGGCTTTATTTAATTGCAATGTTTATTCGATACCTTAATATTGAAACACTGGAAACAATTTCGATAGGAACCAAAAAATATAATTATGCTATATTTTATTTGCTTCTAGTATTGCCAATTAATCCTTACATCCCTTTATCACTAATCCATATAATCAAGATCGTCTATTATTCCAGGGTAAAAATCAAACAGATGCCTTGCTTTTTGTTGCTACCACCCCTTCCCTACCATCAAAATGCACTCCAACATTCTGTCTACCTCTTCTTTCCTACATTCTCCTTTCAGTCCTTCTATCCCTCCATCACCAACTCACCTGACTGTCTGGATGGCCTGGATATTTTCTTCAGCGTCGGGGGCAACGCATCAACACTGTCCCTCTTCTCTAGCTCATCCCTAGCATCTTCCACTGGTTTGTTACTTGCTTTCCGCTCAGCATTAACAGACTTTTCTATTGTAGGTTTACTTTCCCGTTCAGGGGTTATCTGGTTATTTGGGGGCTCCTACAAACACAAACAAAATCATTGTACAGCATTCAGTTTCCATTCAAACAAATTGTCTTCGTATTTTGTATATATATAATTATATATATACTTTTTTTTTCTTGCATGACTTGGAGCACAAAATTGTTCATGTATAAAGTGGATTCGGTTTGATAGATTGGGAGTCAGAATTCATACTTAGTCCAGAATATTTGTCATATGGACCCATGGAACATCAATCGAACAACTTGTAAGAGCTTGAATCCCAGCTGCTGCAAGTACATTATTTTGCAAGACATCGATTTTAAATTTGGAACTCTTGCGCCATGTGTAATAAATGGGAACGTGAAGAAATTCTTAGAATGTTTGGACATCCTTTATGGTAGTCAGGTACATGTAAAGCTAGGGAAATAACAAAGCTTATAATGCACAGTGTATACTTTTATGGGAATACTGTAATTAAAGAAAAGTATTTACAAAAAAGAAACTCCATTCAATAATTATAACCACTACAATCCTTCTATTAATTTATATACTAAGGGACAGTGCTTTGTATCCTTTAGAAAAGGTGCTGTTTAAATCTGATTTATTCTTATTATCATTATCATCATTGTTATTATTATAACAATATAGAATCCTGAATATGCCCTACCGGGTTTGAGGTGTTAGGCATATCATCAGGACTGTCCTCAGCCGCAGCTTCTTTCGATTCCTCAATCAATTTCGCTTCTTCCAAGAGAATTGAGAGAGCTTCTGTCCTTATTTTGACCTGTTCATCTAGCTTGATCTGATGCTGGATAGGATTGACCAGAGCATCGGCAAAGTTTGCAAGACCAACAGGCACATAGTCTTTGACCTTGATGTGGACAAAGACTGATGGCATGAGGAGAGGCTGGTAGAGCTCATTGCGGAGAGGGATGTGACGATACCCTGTGAGTTGGGATTGAAAGAATGGGTTCAAGAACACTCCCAAGGTCTTGAAGCCAAGATGTAGACCCACTAATCAAATACGCATAGTGTCTAATGATATTTTCATTCATATTGGCCACTGATATAGTGCTCATATTCGTCATGCAGTGACGCTAATGGCGCTTAGGCATAACTTCCCTGGTTATAGCCAAGCTGCCAAAGTAACTAGCACTCAAGCATATCAGGTACCCACTTACACCTGGGTGGAGAGTGGCAAATGTAGATTAACGTCTTGCCATTGGACGTTAGCGCCGGGCTGGGATTTGAACCCCATACTTTATGATCTACAGTCCAGTGACTTATCAACTTGACCGCAACATCTCTACTAAGAGTATTTATATAATATTGGATGGCTTTGAGTGAGATACAAAAATATATTGCTCGAGCTATGACAATATTAGACGAGTCAAAGACGAGTCTAATGTTGTCTTAGCAAGAGCAATATTTTCTTGTATCACACGAAAACAAATCCATACAATATTATTATCATTATCTATTATTAGTCTAACTAGTGAATTAACAAAATTTTGACTTACCTCGGTAAATATGGCTTTGGCCCGAATTAAAAATTAGCGAAAAATAAGCGTACCCTGCCTTGCGCGCTTATTTTGCGCTAATTTCGTGTGATATCGCCATGAGTTCCCGGATGACTGAGCAATACGAAAACAATATTGGTCGGTCATCCGGGTACTGCGCTAAAGATATTGAATACACTGATTTATTGTACCCCTTGAAAGCCTTATATAGATAATAATATTTAATATTTAAACAATGATTTAAAGTCATGATATCTGTTGATTTGTGAAATAAGAAAAATAAGCATTCTATTCATACTACCTACAAACAAATCTCAAAACGTAAATATCATCAAAGAGTATTTTCCAAAGAATTCATGATCTATCAAAACATTCTTCTTATAACCTTTTGGATTGATTTTTCAACAGGGATAAAAAGTACCTTCACTACATCTATTGGCTAGATACCCTTCATGCACAAGGCTTCCTAGAATTATTAAATGACTAATCCAGTTTATGTCCAACGAAGGAGTTTGTATACCTTACCTGGTCTGAGTGATTCTACTGGTAGAATACGATGTCCAATCTGTCTGTTGTTATCGTCATATGCAGTGATTCTTAACATAGCTAGTTTAGGCATGATAACCTAGAAAGCAAATAAAAAGATGGGAAGTTAGATACTGACAACAAATCTACATACCTGCCAACCATTCACAACAAAAATTAGGAATCTCTCAGGGTAAAATTAGGAATACAGTCAATCTTTTATACACTTTACACAGAAGTATTCAGAAAAAGTGAGGAATTTAGGGTTCATAACTTTAGCCTGATGACCAAAAAAAAATAGGAATCATTCCTCCAAAATAGGAATGGTTGGCAGCTCAGCATAATGTAACATATCTCACTTTTCTTCTGTTTTCTGAACTCATTCGCGACAATGGTTCTCAAAATATCATCGCGCACAACGCTCTTCCAAGAGGCAATCAAGCAGTTAATCATAAGAAATATTTAATGGGAGAAACACGTGAAAACAAATCAGGTTATATCAATCAAACCAGAGAATCAAACAGAGTGATTTTGATCAGGGATTGAGACACATTTGAGATAAATAATTTAGGGACCACTATTGAAATAATGCAATGATAGAGCCTCAAATATATGATGCAAATATAAACCACCTTGAAGAGTCTGAATGGAATGTTAGGTCAAAATGTGATATCAAGACTACATGTATGTAACAAAACTAACAAGAGGAACTATACTCTTCACCATGATAACAATAATAATAATATTACATTGGATATTTTTATAGCGCACATAACCACCATGCAAGGTGCTCCAATATTACCCCTGCTCTGCTAGGCTACCGATTTTGGTGCTCACAGCATTCAGGGAATCCCTTCTTCCGGTACCCATTTAACACCTGGGTGGAGAGTGGCAAATGCAGATTAATATCTTGCCAAAGGACACTAGTGTCGCGGTGGGACTCAAACCTCAAACCATGTGATCCACAGTCCGAAGACGTATCAACTAGACTACGATCCCAAAAATATACAGTGGATATACCAAATCGGTTAGTCCTTGTTAGCCCTGTTGTAATTTACCAATATTTCTTGAAGGAATAAACAAAAAAACATTGATGAGCAAGTTTGATCCTACTGTGACTTTTCCATGAAGCGCATAAATTATATGAGATTAAAGAATGAGATGAAAATACTTTCTTACCTTGGGAAAGACAAAGGCATCAACTTCATATTGAGGATTGATACAATTATTGTTGATAGTCTTAGTCTTATACTTCTTCCTGACTGTGTCAGCTGGTAGACCAAACATGTCCACCTCAACGTATGTCCCAACCTTCTTATCACTCAAGAACTGGCCAGATAGCACCTGCAATATCAAACAGTTATCAAGTTAAAACAGGCTATGAAAGAAATATTTGAGATACATGTACTGTAAGAGGCATGCCAATGTATAACAAAACTTCTACTTACATAACATGAAGTGCCACATACATGTAAAGTGTCCTATCAAATTTTCATTTAGTCCCATTTTCTGCACTTCAGCCATTTTTCCTCCAACTCATTTAACTCATTCTTGGCTGTGGGCAGCATATCCCACCCAATAATAGCAACAACAAACTGAGATTTAGGCTGAGAACAGATCAATCTTTTCTCCAGAAACTAAGACAAGTACCGTAAATCTCTGTGTATAAGACGCACTTTTTTTCTGTCGGAAAAAAAAATCAAAAGTCGGGGTGCGTCTTATAGACAGGTGCATGATATTTTGATTCGTCACAATGCTTCTTTTTGGTTTTCGATAATCTCTGTGTCTCAACATAAACTACATAATGCGAATGAAGAATAGGATCTACTATTTGAAGTTAACCTACGTTCCTAATAAATTTGATGGGAAAAGAGTTTTTTTTTATTTTTCTGTTTAAGTCTTGATTTTATTGTGCCCCTTCACATAGCACTCTGCCGGCCGAAGCTCACCCGTGCCTGGTAGAACAACGGCATGGTCCCAGCTCACACACACACAGGATATGGACTCACCATTAAGAAACTAGAACCAAACTAGCCTAGATCGATGTCTGAATTTCTGTTTGGACTCGGGGGAAGATTTGTCTGTCATCTTTAGTTTTAAAAACGACATTGTTACTATTATTTTTGACAAGTTCACAAGCACAAATCGGCGCCTTCAACTTCGCCGAATTGGGTTTTCTAACGTACTACGGTGTTTGCAAAAAGCATAAAAAAGGAAAAATGCAAAAAAAAAATACACAGGTGCGTCGTATACACAGAGATTTACAGTACATGTTTCCCAAAGATTTTTTTTCTGAAGAATTAGACAAAGAAGAAAGTTGATAATCAAGATTAATGAAACTTATTTATCCTAAACATTGGTAAACCTCATGGCATGGAGGTTAAAACCTTTGTGTGGTTTGACCTTTGACACCTACCTTGACCTCTACGGTAGCAGCTACAATGCCATCCATGGTGGACTCTGCAAAGGGATCAAAATGGCGGTCCTTCCTTCGCATGAAGTCAGGTTTAAGGATATACCCTGTTCTACCATTCAGGTTGAAATGACCAAGATTCAGTTGCATTGGTAGATCTGCAAACAGACAGAGAGAGATTCAGCAAATCAAAACACACATTTAAATCCAACAAATTTTCTTTTCAACAGAGCAGGATGCTAAAACAAATTAAAGTAAATACATGTATATGTACTTTATAATGTAATTATACATTTGAGATTTGAAAGCAAACAGCTCTTTGTTTTTCAGCATGTTTCTTTTTTTTTTAAGAAGGTCAGCATAAACTGTATTAATTCTGCGTGGTTTTAGTATTTTGTAAAATTTCTTATCATTAGAGCTTAGCTGTTGCTTTGTATTATGTTATTGTGAAATTAATATAACATTTTTATAAATGTAATATCACATGTACTGTTTCCATATACATGTATGTGTTGAAAGGGAAATGAACTAATCAAATTAAAAGGTGCTTTGTTCATCATTTCGCAAACAGGTTTTAGTTTAAAAGAGAAATCCCAACTCGACGACAAGTTGCTTTGAATGAAAGTAGAAAAATCAGAGAAACATATTGGTGAAAGTTTGGGTGATATCTGATAATCAAGTTATTCTTTGGTCACAAATACATATTATCAAATACAATTATGAGAATGGAAGACACTTACCAAGATTTTGGTAGTTGAGAGCAACCAACTGGCTACCAACATTCCAAAAGATCTAGAGAAGATATAATAAAGATAATAGTAAACTGGAAAATATTGTATTTCAGAAAAGACTTAAAGTCACTTACATGTAAATTCATTATAATCATTTGAACAGCAAGTAATATCTTCCCTTCATTTTTCAGCCTATCGTCTTTTATATTTATCTAGAAAAGTATTTTGATTGCGCTCCAGAAAGCACATAGAGACATGCAATTGAGCTTATGTGTTATGTGCTATACAAAAACGTTTCATTAATATCAGGTTTAACATAAAATAGTTGAGATGGTATTTGTATGTACAGTTAAAATAAAGTGATGCATCTGCTATGTAAGGTATACCTGAGGCATGAAGTTACTTGAGTCTACTCTGGTTCCTTTAGGGTAGATCCTAGACAACTGTCTCTTGTTGTAGCTGAGGTGTAGGGAGTTAAAGAAATGCTTAAGGACTCCTTTCAAAGACCACTCATCCACACCCATTAACACTTTGGTTGCTTCGTTTGACTCTCTGCATGGTTGCTTGTTTGCAACATGTGCATTCTTGCAACAGCTTTATACATTAATCTTGGACTGAAAACAATTAAATAGTCTTGAGGCCTTTTATCTATTCCATGATAAATACAATGTGGCACAGGGAGATTATTTGTGAAGCATATAAAGAGTTAAGCCCACGTAGGATAATAATCCTAATCCATCAAATACAGTCCATTTTCCCAGACATTGAATAAAATTGTATATACGATGGGTACATCATATCCATATATCTCAATCAAATATTTAGATACATGAATCTTGTCACATTTCACATTAAAAAAATAAAATGGAATGCTAAAGAGTGAGGGAAACGATCAATGATCATTTCAAGAATGATAGAAACAAATTTTAGAATGATAAATGATACTTTTTAGTAGCATGGATTTAATCTCTTAAAATGTCATAGAGTGTGGCTCTAAGCTTACACTTTTGTGTTTTAACAATAAAAAATGATTGACTTGAAGAAAGGTTAAACAGGTAAATATACAATACCAAAGTAGGTGATAAGTGTTACATGGTTTGTATTGAACACAAAATGGCAGTTACTTTTTGAAAGAAAAAAAGAGGCTTAAACAAGAAAAGTGATAAATAGTCAGTTCAGTATAATGGAAGGGAGATCTCTCTATCAAAATGTGAATAAAATGTATTGGCATGAAAAGACAAGCCTGGTATGCAAACTGCATAATTGTTGAAATTCATAATTTTATCACACAGAGGTAGCATCATATCCTTAGGATATGGAGCTCATCTCAATGAGGCTTAATGTTAGCTAAAATTTTATTCTGATATTCAAAAAAAAGGAAAAGAAGGAAAAGGAACTTTTCATTAACATTAACATTTTCAAGTATTATGTATTTTGCATTCCGGATGCCTCTTTTCATACAGCTACAATTCACAAAGCTACCTCATCAATAGCTGTAAACTGCTCACTTGGTGGTATCAGTAGGCAGGACCTGGGCATCTACAAAACAATCATTTACTGTTTTTTATGTCCAAATTGCAATGGTCCCATACTGCCCTTCATGATAGAATACAATATTGGATACTTGATCAAAGTTTCAGATCTATGTCAACCACGCTTCCTCTGTATTTGAAAATTTACTTTTACCATTCTTTATGATCTATTAATAGATACAGGGACAGTGCCTTATCCTATGGAAAGGACATCATATGGATCAAATTGTTGCTAAAGATGATGATTGTATTTATTATTGTCAAAGGATACTTGACGAATTCAACAGGGTTTTCTTTGACTCGGTTCATGGCTGACGTTTCCACAAATGATGAGATCTCATAGCTGTGGTTTCTCTCTGTCAAAGAAAAGAATGAGAAACACATGATCTTGCTCTAAGAAGGATTTTCATTCATCTAGAAAGAACATCTAGTTATTAGTTCTGAGCAGAGATGAGACCTGTATATAGGGCACTAGATTCTGGATAAATAAGTCCTGGGCCCCGTCTTATAAACAGTTGCGATTGGACCAATCGCAACTTGGGTCAATCACAAGTCCTCCAATCAATCGCAAGTTTGCAGTCTCCTATCTCTTATGTACATACAGTAGTTACAATTGATCGATATCAATTGCAAATAAGTTGCGATTAATATCAACTGTTTATTTTAAAGACGGGGCCCTGGGCTACGTTTCATAAAACTTGTTATCAATAACAAGTGTCACAATTCAAATTTGCTCTCAGCCAATCAAATGCAATGATTTCAGTAGCTTAAAAAAAAACAAGGCCCTGGTGCTAAGCCCTGCCCTGCTTGGCACCAGTGCTCTTTATCACACATTAATCTTAATTTGGCACTGTACACTGTCCAGATAAGAATAGGGACAGGAATGCAATCACTACATGTGATCAAATGTTTGTTACAGGTAAGTAGAGATGGTACAAACATTTACTTTCAACCATGGGCCCTTTGATGTATAATCTTTTAAAAAAGGCTCAAATTCAAGTTACAGTCAAAACAAGTATAAAGAAGGGTAAGGCTTTAATAATAACATAATAACAATATTTATAACGCGCAACATATCCATCTCTAGAGATGCTCAAGGCGCACACAAAAAATTAAAATTTATATTAGGAATTGAACATACTTAAGATTAAAGAAATATTAAATATTAACCTACATGTAAATTCATCATGGCATCGACATGGTATATACAATGTGGCACAGGGTGATTATTTGTTTGGCATGCATTGTATAAAGAAAACATTGAAATTTAACAATATGCATTAAGCATCAGGTGAGTTTTAAGCCCAATTTTAAAAGTAGAAAGAGTGTTGGCCGTCTGAATAGAGAAAGGTAACTTATTCCACAAAGAAGGAGCGGCTGATGCAAATGCTCGATCCCCCAATTTCTTTTGGTACGTATTTCTTTAAGCCTAACATTATTATGTGATGAACGTAAACCAGAACGACCTGTGGAGTGGGGTGATAGAAGGGATGAAATATATTCTGGAGCTAGATCATTTAGTGCACGATAGGTTAAGAGAAGAATTTTATAGATCACACGCTGTTGAACAGGGAGCCAGTGAAGAGATTTCAAGATAGTAGGAGTGATATGTGATGATCTTCTAGAGTTTGTTACAAGGCGAGCAGCAGCATTCTGAACTTTTTGCAATCGGTTAATTTGGTTGGCGGGTGGAAAAAGTAATGAATTGCAATTGTCAAGGTGCGAAGTAACAAAAGCATGTATTAACTGTTGGGTAGATTGAGGTGTGAGATATTGCCTAATTGCCAGGATATTACGCAGATTACAATTGGCCAGTTTAACACAATTTGAAACGTGGGTTTCAAGTGACATGGCAGAATCAAATATTACACAAAGATTCCTAGCTTGATGAACAGGAGATACAGGGGAAGAACCAACTTGAACATGAGATACCTTAATTTTACTGAGCTGTCTACTGTTGCCAAGCAAAATGAATTCTGTTTTCGCATCGTTTAGTTTTAAGCGACTCTCAATCATCCAGTTCCTTACATCAGCTATACAATTTTCAATTTTTTTCACATTTTCATCTATTTCTTTCTGGACCGGTCTGCAAATAAAATAAAGCTGTAAGTCATCCGCATACATATGATATTTGATACTGTGTTTCTGAACAATATGCTGTATGGGCAGAGTATAAACATTAAACAATTGCGGACCAAGAACAGATCCTTGGGGGACAGAAAATCTAAACTAACTGAAGCAGAGGTAGCATCACGGATACAAACTTCTTGTGATCTACTAGAAAGATACGACATAAACCACTTCAAAACCACACCACTGAGACCCATTTCCTTTAATCTATTAAGCAAAATGCAATGATCAACAGTATCAAAACCATTAAAGGTTCATTTGTGTATTTTTTAAAATGTATTATTTCTTAAAAAGTATACCCAGGATTTTATGGGTCAATGGTTAAGTCATATGAAAAAAAGGGCAACAAAAATGATTTTATTATGTTATGATTATGTCTTTTTCAACATCATACAGATATTTGCTGACTTACTGTCTGACCCTTCAAAAGTTGAGAAATGGACCGGCTGGACATAATTGACCAAGGCTGACATCTCAGCTCCGGCCTCTGCTTCTTGACCAGCTGTACCCTGTACATGAATGACATAAGTTACAGTCAATTACCAAAGGTCAAAGTTTAATGGAAATGTAAACAAATATAGATATAATCCTCATTCTGCTGCATATCATTGATTTTTCAAGAAACCTTAGATGGGGGGGTTTATACAATTGATATCAGACCAAAAATATATCCATACAAGATCCTCCATGTGACTGTATATTTTTCTCTTCTTTTGGGGGGATGTGAAATAACTTTATTTTCCCCAAAATAAATATCACTGTTGGGAAATATGTTAAAAAATTTGTCTAACTGCATTTAATTTGGGATATATTACATAGATGCATCTAACAGTTTCACCTCTTGAAAAATATTTTGTTTTTGTATAACATGCATTTTCCATAGACCTCTGCCAGTGACATCTAAGGAATGAAGTGGGTAGTTGGAATACTTGCATCTAAATATCATATTACAAAAACTAGCTTACCCTGTCTTTCTTTTCCTGCAGCTTTTTGAGCGCTTCTTCCTTACTGAGAGCTTCCTCATCATCGCTTTCATCGCTCTCCTCATCGTCGTCCTCTTGGACATCAGTGAGCTTGGAATCATTGCCTGCATCTCCATTTTCACCGTTCACTTCAACATCTGCACTTTTCTCTGTAAGAATAATAGTAGCTACAATTAAATGTCGCACACATATCCTGATCCCAAGGGATGGTGAAGGCACCTGATAAAACTACTATAATCTGGTGACTAAACTCCAGACTTTATTCCATCAAAGACGTATAGTGAGAACTGTAATTGGGTTTAGTATAAGCCTTACATATAGGTGTGCTTCTTTGATGGTATCCTTTCATTTATTATTGTGCCAATTTGTGTATTTATTACTGTTATATGTGTTTTTACATTGTTGGATGATAAATAAAAAAATTTAAAAATTGAATTGAGGTAGAATGTATGGTCTATGGTTGATGTGAGGAATATATAGTTCAGTGTAGAGCAATTGTCTTGTTGGATTATGTGTTGTTAGCTCATAGAAATTAAAACCATCTTCAGCAATAACAATGAGTGATACTTTTTCTTTGAGATGTAAACATAAAAGAAATATCATTAGCTGTTTCTGATTTTCTTTTCTAATTGAAATGCATTTTTGAGATGTAGGTGAGTCACAGGATCAGAGCGATGGGAATGCTGTACATACACATACATGGCTGCATGGTTTACAAATAAAATGAACTTTAATCTGATTTCATGACAGTATTACAAAGTAATAAGTAATAACATGGGTGCAACTATTTTTCTTTTAAAAATCTATTCGGTTATTTCACTAATTCCAGATTCAAGACTAAAAATGTTATTGTCCGTATTAGATACATAAATTTGATTTCAATTGAAGCTAGACAATAATGAAGCAGTGCTCTCAATTCATAGTTAAATTATAATAACTGGATGAAACAAAGAAGCGATACATACTGTACATGAAGCAACTCATACCAAACAACATAAAAGTACAAAATCACAAATTTTGTTAAGCAGTACTGAAGTAATGGTGAAAAAGACACCAAAATAATCATTCAATACTCACCTTTTGAAACATACATTTACTTCAAAGTATAAGGTGATTATGAGAATAATGTAGTATAATTGTATAGAACTACACAATGTAACTCATAGTGCTCTTTACCATAAACCAAGATGTTAATGTCCCCATCCACAAAATAAACAAAAACACAATACAAGCAATGCACCATTCATGTCATTAGACCAGTTAAAATGAATACAATAACATGTTATTTAACCATTATATCATTACCATGGACTGAACAAGATAATGTTAATGAATACAAGAAAAAACATACAAACGGGTCTTATGCAGCAATGTCATGATATATAGATATACCATTAATCCCAGACTCAATGACAAGGAACAGAAGATTAGGATTAGCAAATAAAACATTTTGTGTTTTACATGTAGGTTTATCTGTTTGGAGCCAGATGGACTGTAACTCATATCATTTCCACAGAGTTATCGCCTTTCTGACTTCAAACAGATTATATATATATATATATAGTTTATATATTTAAATAATGATTGAAGATGCCCACAAGAATAAGTATAAAAGGAACCACATTCATGAATATAAATTTGAATGCATGATATAAAAACCTGTAGTTTTTGTTCTAATCATAGATTAACATGTTGGTATAAAATTAACCATAAGAAATAAGAAAACAATTGATTTATTTTATCAGTCTGATAAAGAGCTTGATTGGCAAATATTGCAAGCATATTCATACATTTATGTCTTTAAACACTCCAAATTTCTTGAATAGGCAGTCCTGGTTCATTGGTTTTAGTGTATATATACACAATAAATATATCTTATCAGCTAACTTGTAACTCAGGCAAATTATGATTAAATAAAGTGATAGACATTTGTCAACATCATATTTTCATACATGAACAGAATGTTTGACAATATTTGAATCAGTTACAAAGTAAAATGTAACTTGATTATGATGACAATACCCACATCAAAGCATGACATACAAACCAATGTAAAATGCATTTCAACAAGCAGGCTATCTTTGAAAATCGAAATGCAATTCCATACAATGAACTGAAAGGTAGAAAATAATTTTGTGTGATATTTCTTCTTCCCATTCTTGCTCTCTTTTTCCCACTTCTGTAAAGAAGTTACCCATGATAAATATAAAACCAAAGTTTGTAGTTTGCAAAAATAAAATTTTGAACACATGTATATCAGGATAATGAGGAGGAGAAACATCAATTCCTCCTGGAAACATGGCTAAACTGACATGAAAACCAATGCATAGGCCTACACTGTAGTCGACCTGCAAATGACAGGTTGTAATTATAACTCATAATAATTAAACCTTCAATGTACTCTGAAAATGATCATCCAAAATGATCATCCAAAATGATATATATCCATAACATTACATCTTGTAATATCTCCCGAGGCAAGCATTATAATTCTTTGCTCCACTCAGGCTAATTACAAGTTGTTTTAAAACCACACAAATTATCTTTTTTTTCCCCTTCCATTCTGATATGCAAGATACTGTAGTAGTCCATTTTATTGGCTAATAATGAATACCCAAATTGAACCATTTGAGGCTTGTAATGGTCTTACAGATGAACACCCCCCCCCCAAAAAATAATAATACAATTTCAAAAATTAATAAATAAATATACATATAAATAAACCAATGAATGAATAAATAAATTAGTTAACTAATTAATCAAATTTTAAAAAAAAGAAAAGATAATTAAGTGGACATGTTATTAAACCACATTAACCAAATGATGATGAGCCAACCATTACATTGTATTTGATGCCAGGTATATGTAGTTATGATTACTTAATGATGCATACACACATATAGGGAATGAACATATTATACTCAAGAGTCCAATGATAAACAAACACAATCCATGTATGAATGCTTACTGTCGTCATCCATGAACACAAGATACATTCAATGTACTGGCAATAGCCTGGAAAGAGTATTTGAAATACTCCTGCAAAATATCTTTTTTTTTAACCGACCAAACTATCCTTTCATTTGGCAGGAAACATTATTTTGGAAAAATAAGAAATCACACTTTAAAGGTACTATGTCCCATTTGCAGGCCCAAAAAATGAAAAGGTTAAATTCCAACGGCATTTGAAAGACAATACTAATTTAGAACTTCCCTAAAAAAAGGGGGGCTTGAAAATGTCTTTAAGTTGGAAAATAACAACTATTAGTTGTCGAATCGACTTAGGAGCTATAGAGCCAGTAAGTAATAGTCTGATTTTTCAGACCATTGTACCGAATGGTCGTACGTTTTATGCTGCGCAAAGATTCAATCAGTTTAATTTTGGCCATTACAAGAAGTGGGTTATTGATGTAGACAAATGCTCATGTACCCTTTACAGCTCATTTTATGTATGTTATTACCAAAGATGAAAAAGCCAGTCAGTCACTCAATAGTGTCTGACAGTGAAGTCTAGCAAGTAAACGGGTTTCCTTGCATAATTTGAATATTACGACACTGCTAACGTTTAAATTTCACAGATAGGACATACATGACATATTCATAATTCCTGCAAAGTTCTACAGAAATTGATGTTGGCTGCAAAAGGGACATAGTATCTTTAACATATAGATCCATTATTGGTGACAAATATTCATTTCCTTTTCTTTTCCTTTTTCTATAGGGAGCATATGGGATTGAGAAATGAGAAAAGCCCCAGGTACACCTGTAAAGCAACATGTCTCTTAAATGTAGTCATTTTTTATAAATAGCAAGCATTTCTATAAATCACATTAGAGCATGATTGCATTCTGTATGATTAATGCATGTTTGATATACAAATGCAAAAGTAAGATGCAGGTATCCATGGTAATTGCTGTTGTTGTTTATTACCTTCGCTTTCCTGTTTTGATATTTTTCTCTTTACACGTGGAGGGGGTGGTTTACTTGTACCTGTATCTTCATCTTGTTCAAGAAAACAAAGACTATCAAAATAAGAATAATTGCCTCTCTCTAAATAAAAGGTATGCATTCAATAAAAACAAATCAAATCAAAAGAGAAAGTATATGAAGATCTATGCCAGCACCAAACTCAAATTTGCATGCTTGCCATTAAAGAAGCTGCATTTTCTTACGGATTTCACTTCAAGCATTATTTGATATTCATAGAGTACTTTAAATTGACCCAGTGCATGTCCACAGGAAACCTGTGTCTCCTGTACCAAAGGCTAAGAAATGAGATAATTCAGTGATGAGGATGAAAATTTAAGATATTTCATGAATTCAAATAATAAGTAAGAAGATGTCTCTCAAAGTCTTCAAATATAAAATGGGTGTGGATTTGTTACATGAAATAAAAATTGCCTATTATTGATAATAAGCCAGTATGATATCTGTGAAGGCTTTTTTACCTTGTGCATCCTGTCGCGATAATTTTCTTCTCTGCTTTACATCATCACTTTTCACTGTGAGAAGGAAAAGGTGAAGCTGAAACAGTCAAGACATCTTCCAAAACTAATCATAAACAAACTGCCTTTCCCTTTGCTACTTGATAAATAAAGTACAGATATTTGTGAACAAAAAGAGGAATCTATCTTTTACAAGTAATGAAGATGGAACTATTTTCTCATGTTTTAGAGAGTTTAATACACTTTTATGCTTTAAAACTTGTTTTAGACATTTCAACAATTGACATAAAAATATGTCATTTCGTTGTGAATTGACATGGACTATTACCATTTAAAACACTTGACAGTCATATTATATAGTAAAGGAAAAGCGATAGCATGTCCGATTAGATGTGAAGCAATAAGGTTCTCTTTTATAATAAATCAAAGATTCTTAAAAGTGATTGAACTAGTGATAATGAGAGTCAGGACTTTACCATCTCCTTTCGATGTCTTCCTTTCAGAGACAGGGGGAACACTTTCATCTTTGCTGCCTTTTGATTTGATGACAAAACATATTATTCAATTAGTAAAGAATTCTTATGACCCTTGACATTTGAACTTTGGCCTCTGGTCCCTGGAATCTAATTCTATTTGCCTTCTGCTCCTCCTTTTATAAATCTTTGATGGCAACATTATCATTTTCGCTGATAATCATAATCAATAATTAGGCCACGTAAAATAAATACAGTCCTTAATTCAGTATTTCAAAAGGGGATTAAAAATGATAATTTTAAATATATGTGATATATCATCAAGATGACAACCATCTGAAAATCAAGCGACCTGTTTTATGCAATCAATCTCCATTATAAACATGTATAAGAAAAAAAATATTGTGTGCTATATAAATTAATCTTTTATATGATGACGTAAGTGTAATACGCTTCACATTTCTGAAAGTGGTTACATCGATCTGTCAATCAAACAGAATGAAAACTGCTCAAACGTCTTCTTCTGAACTGAATTGAGTGAAGTCACATCAATGGAGTGAAACTATTGCTTCACAGATATCAATAACAAATCTCTTCTATCATAATCAACAGCTTATTTCCCAACATAAACAACTAGGGAGCGATTTGGGAATATATTACTGTTATCGCTATTGTTACTGATGTCATTCAGGTCTAACTAGGCCTTCATTCATTCATTACAAGGATGAAAGAGTGCTTAATGCATGTACAATGTCCAGAGCAAGAGCAGATAGAGACATACTTGAAACAACTTCAGTGTCTTCAATATGCCTCAATGCATGGACCAAATTAGCAAATGTTTGACAGTATTCTTCTCCCCTTCTGTCTTTAGACTTTTCCATTTGTTCGTCTCTCTCTGTCTTTCTATCTGTCTGATCACAGATCTAGTTAATAGGAAGTCCATATCCCCCTCCCCCCTCTGTCTGTCTGTCTGTCTGTCTGCCTGTCTCTCTCTCTCTCTCTCACACACACACACACACATACACACTCACACCCACTCTCTCTCTCTCTCTCTCTCTCTATCTTGGAGATAATCATGAGTAAATCCTGGTTTTATATATACACCCTACATTTGCACCTGTCTTTCCTGGTATAACTTCCTGAAGTCTTCTGTTGTTAAGGTAGATATTTGCCCATGTTAAGACACAATAGATAACACCATATTATGCATGATAAAAATAGCACTACCGGGTAAATTGTCCCTCTTTGTGATTTTGTTGGGGGATGTATACAATGTGCACACAGGAAGATACCACAAGTACTAAGATTAGTCTCATATTACTCATAATTATAAAACATGTCCATCTTTTTTTTTTAATTAAAAAAAAGATTTTTTTTGTTCTTCTTCCTCCTTGAAGATCTGGGCCCCGTCTTAAAAAAAAGTTGCGATTGATCCAAATCAATTGCAAGTTTTGCAGTCTCCTATCTCTTATAGTTGAGATAGATATCAATCCCCAAAAAGTTGCAATTAATATCAACTGTTTATAAGATGGGGCCCTGGATATAAATTCATAATTCACCCAATGAATGTTGCCTGCTAAGAGTTTGGAAGGCAATTACTCTATGTATACTGATGTATAGGTAATATTCTTCAAGCTCTTAACAGAATACATGTATCATAATTATTGTTATTTCAACCCCTATACCAGCCAGAAGGAGTTATATATCGAGATGAGTGACTGGTATTACCTCCTGGTTTTCGTTTGGGGGTTGATAAATCATTGCTACCTGGTTTTCCTGTTGGTAATATCATGTAAAATAATGCGATTAAGATGATATGCTCTGTTGGAGCTAAAACGGCATTAACTTATGAACCTTAACAGAGAGTTAACACCCCTGTGACATTGAACAGATGAGATACTAGTTCAGCTTGTTTTGCAGGTACCGCAAAAACTTAGTAACTGTTGTGCTGTTTTTATTAATTACACATGAAATACATGCTTTTTCTTAGGATGTACTGCAAGCAATTTTAGTCACGTTTCACAATATATTACATAAGACAAAATACACCATAGGAATGTACAGTACATATCATCTACCTACAAAAAAAAGTATCTAAATATTAAGGCTTCAGCCTAAAAAGCAACCTAGATATTCAATAAACGACATGTTTTGAAAGTTGAAAATACCAACTTGATCAAAGTAATTTACACACATCACAAACATATATGAAGCATGCATACTTTAAAAAAAATACCAACATACGTACAATTTAATGTGCACATTATAAATAATATTATATTGTAAAAAACATTTTTAATGCACGCCACAATTAAAAAAAAAACTAATTCTGCGCTTAATTATATTTATACGAGCTATTAAAAGAAAATCAGGTGCAGCCCTTTAACAAATTCATTCTGAGCTATTGATTTCAAATATGAAATCCCAATTGGTATCAGTTTCATCCACAATTTATTGGTCGAGTTATAGCATTATAGTTATCATTAACTATGTTGCAGTATCCTAAGCATTTCACACAGCATCCCCCATGATCAGCATTAATGATCTCTACAATTAGAAGGCTAATGTATCTTCTGTAATAAATACACTGCTGACCATAAACTTAGAATAATTGTTTTCTGAACCCTTTTTATGACATGATTGAGACAATACAATTTTTTTTTTATAGACAAAGTTCATCTTCTCAGATCTTAATTGATCAATCTAAAGAGTCTTAGAGATTGATCAATTAAATTCGGAGAAGATATAACCTTTATCTATGAAGAGGAAATCATATTGTAACAAATATTTCATGAAAAAAGGTAAGAAAATAATTATTCCAACTTTATGGGTAATAGTGTATATTATAAATCATACGATAGAAAGATTTTTTTTCACCTATTATCTCTAAATGTGGCATATATCTGATTCACGCACAAGTTTACAATGTTTTCCCCCAAATTGCAGGAGATATAGCACTTTCAATGAGTAGTGTGAATGAAGATTAATTGATTAATGTTATTACCTTCTGTTCTTGATAGCTTTGGTTTATCTTCAGGTGCAGAGGGCGATGAACCCTCTTTTATTACACTGCCTGTAAGGTGGAGAGGGGGAGACAGAAAGCATACAGATGATACGATTAGGGTGGGGTACCATAGAAGCCATTCTTCCTTAATACCAATACACACTGACATATATATATATATATATATATATATATATATATATCGGCTGGGGTAAAAACATGCATATATACCTAAATACTCATGAACCTTAGACAACTTATTTTAAACAAAATTCCTAGGACAAACTGCCCCCTTGACACACCCACTCCATTGTTTAGGGTAGTTTTACACATGGGTAGTTGTCTGAGGAATACAGTCTGGAGTCATTGTCCTGATGGGTACATATATGAGTAGTCCATGGGGTGCATGTCCACATATAGCTAACAGGTTTACAAATGTATTTATTTAGCACATTATTTATTTGGAAAGCGTTGCTGCTTTTTGTTCTCAAAGAAAATGGTTGTTTATCTTTACTAGGTGTCTACCTTTTGTTCACAAGAATGAGAATAATCTCTACTTCTACCTGTTTGACCCACTGATGAGAATCTTAGTAATCACAGTAGCAATATAATCATAATAGAGAAATGTAAATCTAGAGGGGACAAATACCATCCCATTTTAACACACGTTTTTAATATCCATGGATGGGGTACAATTTTCTCCTTCTCATTCTAATTCAGCCAGTCCACCATTCATTCTTGAGTTACGAAAAACACAAAAAACGTCAAATTTACAAAGGGTATGAATAATTCAGTTGTTAGGTGTTTAGGATTTTCTATGCACACCTGTACAGACACAGATTTTTACATTTAGAAATCTAATATGATTTTAAAAAGCATGTAAAATGTGTGCACAGCCACATACATGTATCTTCCTAGCACTTGATATCCTCAGAGAGGGAAGTGTATTTTAGTCTCTGTTAAACACCTAGTTTCTTGCAGAGAAGGGCGATCCATGCACAAATTTGTTACAACAGGTCCCCGGTCTTATAAAGAGTCGATATTAAGCACAATTTATTTATCGATCACAACTATGTACATAAGAGATAGGAGGCTGCAAACTGGCGATTGATTTTGATCAATTGCAACTCTTTATAAGACCGGGCCCAAAACAGAACAATAATCAAACAGTATTATATCAGAGTGAAAGGCAATGTCTTTTACTGCCCATCCACCCTCCACATATCATACCCCATTTATAAGACTAATATAATTACCTTCTCCAGTTTGTTCCGGTGTCTCAGCTGTCTCCTCAATTGTCTTCACTCCCTTTCCTACAAGATGATTAAAGTAGCAAAAGGAACATGGGGGGAGTCAATAAACTAGCTCAAAATAAATTGTGAGTCGTGTCATGCTTTATGATGTCAACATTAGAATACATGGCTGTTGTACAAATCTATGTGAAAAGGTGAATAACAAAAAATCTTCATAATCGTGAGTACTGACAGATCAAATTGAAAAGACTAAATTAACAAAATAAAAATTATGAACCAATCTGCTGTGTGCAAAATGAAACTGGTGCAACATATCTGTTTGTGTGTGTTCCTTTTTAAAGCAAAGTACATGCAAGATTATGTCTCAACTTGGCCATCAATTTGAGAAATAAAAGCAAGAGTGCGAACAAAGAGATACAAAATAAACATCACATACTGGTATAAATATCTTGCTTAACATGACAACGCAGACACAAATAACAAAAATACAGTCCATATCAACATAATATCAAGATGCATTGTTATTATTATGATACCGTGCTCACCGGGTTGATATATGCAATGTGATGTTAATAATCATGTGAAGCTTCATGCACATACTTAATGTGACTATATACATACATGTAAAGATGCAATCCATGAATCAATGAAGAATGAAATGGGGGGTATCAAGTGATACCGGTATCATCCAGAAGGGGTGCAGAAATGCACCCCTGCATCTGGTATAGCTTTATTGAACCATACTGTGCATGGTATATAATACTCAATCCTCTCATGCGAGTATACTGGACCTCGCCTTACTATATCAAAGCATATACAGAGAGCTTATCAGGGAAAACATTTTACTTTTATTTGGCTTAGGAAGTTGATAATACTTTACTAATAATGAGATGTAAAACTTTTGTTGTTGTGTATTAGATACTAGATTTAGATATATGGGATTTAAATTTTTTTTTTTTTAATGTCCGTATCTGCATCAGTGGGAAGAGGGCAGGAAACTTACATGAATCAAAGTGTAAAATAAAATCTTTTGGTGTACTTGCGAAACCAAATTTTAGAAGTGTGAAATAATTTTCAGGTAAAAACTATAATTTGATAATGTGAATACAAGCCAACAGAATAGATACCTACTTGAGATGTATATGTATTCTGTCAAAAACCACGATTTCAACTTGGAGTGAAAGATACAGAATATATGATTTTTTTTTGAAATGTCTATTCCTACAATAAATGGTTTAAGGGATGACATTATTATAGGAAAAACTACCAGTAATAGACCTGGGAATCTCTTATACAACTTCATGAATATATTACACATTTCATATATACTACAGACTATATTTCAGGCCAAGAATACAGCATATTAAACCAATAGGGACTAAGGGAGAAGAAATGAATTCATTGACCATACATAGCATGATTGAGTGCTCAGTGCCATCATGATGTACATGTTGACTACCACCAAATAACTTGACAACCAATCAGATGAATTGTCTGGTACTCAATGCAGTCCCACATATTCATTTCCACAAACTGATCACAAGCCATACCTTCAATGTTAGTATCTTCAGCCACAGCTATGGGCACTGAATCGGTTCCCCTCAAGCTTAATTTGCCTTTTCATCAAATTATGTTGCAAAAAAGGGGAAATTTAAATGATTAATTAGCAATACCTATTGGTCACATACATGTACCATTCATAGGAAGTAAACTGTGTTAACCGACTATGTTCTTCTTCAAAACGGTTTAGAAACAAGTGAATTGATAATAAATTTAGTGACAATTTCACATTATCAATATAAGAAATTAATGACAAGATTAAAACAAACTACACCAGGTGTTTTTCTGAGCTATAATATTTTGTGGGAAAATCTGGAAAGAAATTAAAAACTCTCCTGAAACATACGGCTAAAAAAATTTCAATAAAAATAACATAAACAATAAAGAAATTAAGAAAACTGAAAAAGTATCAGGTTCAAGAACTTCCATCCAAAAACTATGATGAATTTTTAGTTTAATTTAACTTTATTTTTAAGGTAAAATATATCTCAAACATTCGGTTAGACATTTCTTAAGAGACAAAGCATTATTTTTAATCTAAACTGAACACGAAGTATGACGCACATATGGTTCATGAATGCCGATGAGCACAGTATGCATTTGGAAAGTCATTCAACTCTTTGGGGGTTCTCCCATGCCAGCTAGCAGACAGTCACAGAGCTGACATGAAAGCTAGGACATATATCATTTGCTAAGGACCAGAAGGGTTTTAACTCATAATATAAACCCTTATAACAATGAGTTTACACCCTTCTGCTTCTCATGAGACAGTGATGTGTCTCCTCTGGATATCTGCTGTCATTAAAGGAGAAGATATGAATTAGAAATACGATGTTACTTGGTAAGGCATACAAAGATGAGCTCTCTTGTATTCACAAGCTGGATAAACATATGACATTGATACGTCCTATTACCTGTAAGGAAAGTCAACATGAATTATGAGCAAGATAAAAGCAAACAGGAAATGAAAGCCCAGATGGAAATAGTATCTCAGTCAGGTTTTGTAAGTGATTTCATACTTCATGAAGTGTTTTTTCCAAGGGGTAATATGCACATGAAAGAGGAGACAAAGAGATGAATAAGTTGCTAACACAATTATCAAATCGTTAAAAAACTTTCAGTAAATCATTCACACAAGGGTTGTCAACTTCCTTTGAAAAAGAAAAGAAAGGCATTTCTTAATTTTAAAAAAGAAAGAGACACTTTATTTTTCCACAAGAACAAAAAAAAGTGCTCATCATACATATTATGTAATCAATCAACGCTGACTGGAAAAGTGTTTCAATAGACTTGTTTTGTGATCAGTTAACGATCACTGTGCATAAACAAATGCACATGTCGATCAGCTAGTCAGGTGTTGGTGCTTAAGATTACACGTGCTAAGATATACACCAACACATTCAGCAAGTGATTAGTATAATCATCTTTAAATTGTTTTCTCACTATCCTACATTTTAAATATAGCAGCATTAATATATAATAACAATTATCCATTCTCTCATAATTCTTTTTTTCACAAACACTTCAGGGGGGTGTTTCACAAAGATCCTAAGTTGAACTTATCTCTAAGTTGGACTTATCAATTATGGAAAGCCGTTAGCATCTATGAAAATATTTTGTAAAAGTTATTTTAAAAGGCATAAAATGTTGATTTAAATCATTCATATTTTCTATTAATCAAGGAGATTTCATTTTCTTGATGTGGAATTTACAAAAAGTCTAAAATACTTGATTTTTAGCTTTTAAATATATCTCATTTTAAGGCTACAAATAGCTCTCCATAATGTTTAAGTCCAACTTAGAGTTAAGTTCGACTTAGGATCTTTGTGAAACACCCCTGAACTCATAATTACAATTAAATACATGTTACATTTTACAGAATAAAACAATTTACAGAGATTGCTTTACAGGAATAAACGTAGATGTATATTGGACTCTTAATATAATACAAAAATATAAGTGCGAAACAAAAGCATGTTTTACATCAGCACAGAACTGTACTTTAACCCTGAGACAAGATACATGGATTTTTGTAACAAATTTGTGTAATAGATCTGGGTTCAAAGGAAGAGGTGTTGAATAATGATGATGAATATAAAATGTGGTAGAAATTCAATGTGCATGTATCTAGATGATTGCAGCCACTTCAGTCTATGCAAGGGGGAGGCTTTATTGAATGTAAACATTGTAACAACTGATTTTGTTGTTGTTGTTATTGTACAAGTTTCAGGTAAATGAAACCAAATCCTTGTAATCTTAGGTTTTAGTACATTTCTAAGAGTTAATTAAAAGTCAAACTTTTGTAATAGGATGAAGATAATGGTCTTGATTGTCTTAAAATATCTCACTGAATGACAGTCCATAACAGAGCACATAACAGCAGCATAAGAACAACTGTCTTGGTATGCATAACTGATCACAATAACTGATGCCGATATTTGAATATGATGGTTTGGCTTTGACTTTTATGTGTTTTTTAAATATTGAAATGAAAGGATGTAGTCAGGCTATTGGGCATTTAACATTGTCAAAATATTAGTCATGGGCATTGACTATCACCGACAAGCAAGGAAACTGCTTGGAAATTGAGAAAATATCATGTGTTGAGAGCGAGAAGGGCGTTATATAGCTCTGTGTAAAAGTATATGAGATAATACCCTTCTGGCTACAAACAGACACTATGGTAGTGCCAAGAAGAGTCTTCTATACACACCATTTGGTCAACTAAGATCACTTTTAGTGATGCAAGAGAAGCTCATGGTTGGCCAAACTCTGTGGCTAGACAGCTCTGAGGTTGTACGCAGCATTCTATGCCCATCATTCTTATGAGAAACATTTTAGTGAGAATTAACAGAGCTTTCTTGTAATGTACGGCCAAGTGAGCATTAGGAGACATGCCCTTGCTTCAGTGAAACCACATTGGCAAAAATCTGTGTCTAAAAGACTCTGCATGTCGAGACAGAACATCCCTTTTTTCCTGCCTGCATCCCTGCTGATATTAGAATTGTTTATATGGAGATGAGATGTAAGAGATGATTATTTCTTGGATTGATTGCATATATTAATCACCCATTCATACAAAGGAATCAAATACATGTACAAAACCTTGCAAGCTTTACAAATCAATAACATTCTCAGTAACATACACTCACACAGGTACTACATAAATGTCAAGTCCTCAATAGGCACTTCCAACATGGTAAAGTACCTTGTATGATGGACTGTGCCACATTAGCATCACATAGAAGAATAAAGACTTGAACATTGTCTCGCAGATCATTCTTAGTCAAAAGCTTTCCAGCAAGTTTCTTTTAAAGCAATAACACTAAAACATAATCATTACTATTAAAAGCTGCTTTTTCTTTCCAAATCATATAATGGCCATTAACATTTTACTATTAAAGCTATTAAAATAAAAACTTCTCTTTAATTATTAAACTGAAATTACACTTTAAAAGGTTTATTTTATTCGCGCATGCACTTGGCACCTCAAACTCACACACAAAAACAACAGTCGGCAAATTTGTAAAGGCAATGCATAGCTAACCACCTGACTCAGATTTTTTTTCTTCTCCAAATTGCAGGCTTAGATATAAAGGTCCTCGAACTTGAAATATCAAAATCAGAGGCTGTTTTAAATAAGACTTCCAGCCAAAGAAAAGACACAAAGTTAATACAAGTCAGTGTACATTAGGGTGACTAATATACATTGTAGCATCACTTGGCCTTCTCTCCCTCAAAAACAAATATTATCCAACAATTTCAACATTTCCTGTTCCTCAGGAAGAATTGACATTCTTAAATGTCCATGTCTATTTCTATTTTCATATTTTTCTTATTTCAAAATCTAGTTGACGTCAGGTTAGAAGGTATGCAAAAGCCTCGTTGTCAAACAGGTAGCAGACATTAGAGCATTTGTACAGGAACATCCTGTTTGGTATATAACACATGCATGGTTTGGTGTAATAGCTGTCAAATGAAAAGATCATTGGATGATGTGTTTCACCATTACAAGCCTTAATGTAACTTCAAGTAGTTTTGTTTTCTTTTGCCTCGATCCTCTCTTGATTTTTAAACTCTTTTGATGCCTGCTTTGATTTCTTGAATGATACAAAAGATAAAATGCATGGTATGGATTAATTGCTAGCTTTATATGGCTATGAATGATGCACGTATGTGTACATGTCCGTCAACGAGTTCTAGTCAATATCTGTGATGCAAGACGATGTGATTTTGTACAATATTCCAATGATCTCTCTTGAAAACCTCAGTGAAATTCTACAACATACTACTAATGCTTTGAGAAAGGCAGAAGAGAATTTTTGCTTTTGATTTTTTTTTCAAGTTGCAGTGCTTTGTGAGGAGATGAAAACTGGACAGGTTGCCCGGGGTTACCTGCGTCGTCTGGGATAATAGTCTCATCATATGTCACTTCTGAGATCTGTAGGAGCATTTTACGCTTGCTACCTCTCCGAGAGGCTGTGGTAGATAAAGTCAATGATAAGCTCTAGAGTATATAGAATTAAAACTGAAGTAGAAGTAGAAGTAGTTCTAGATAGCTTTTTAGATGATAGCTATTGTTGAACAAGATGTTTTCCAGAGTTGGGAATGTTTTCATAAGTAGTTCGTAAGTACACAGATTCAAGGAAATTATTATAGAAACAGAACATCCCTTTAATAGAGTGTAGAAGACTTGTCTTCTCTTCTTAAGCAGAAAGGGAAAATACATCACTATATAGTTGGAAAATACAGCATTTTAATTTTTCTAATGCAGTAGGTAAAGGTTAGCTTTGTAACTAATACTTTGAAGAGTTGTTATGCACCCAATTTCAAGAAATGCTTAAGAGAAAGTGAGATAATAAGAGTGCATTTATACCATAAATAAAATACAGAAGTAAAGATTTAATATGTGCATGTATCTCGAAGAGAGTTAAATTTGCATAAACTGTGACATTTTCTACAATTTTCAAGCCACAACATCACCTATTGCCATCAATAGTAATCTAGTCATATATGCGGAAAACAGAAATGATACAGAATTACAGATACTTAAAGATAAAGTTGAGTTCTGATCATGCGATTGCATTGTGAAAGAAACAGTGTGGAATCGATCAGAAAAGGTTGATCATCCAGCATATAAGTATTGATGTGTACTGCAAGGTTCTGGAATCATCAAAATAATAAGAAATTTGGCCCAGTCTTGGTAAAGTTACAAGCACTGTAAACAGAAAGATGTATATGGGACTAAACGAACATGTGGCATAAAAATCCGTCCCGATTTTCATGCTTGTTACATGCCATATTTAGAATATTAAGGCATTTGAAGAGCCGTGCTTTTCAGTGAACATTTTTAAACTGATGTTCTTCCACACTTGCATAATAACAATGATAACGCTCACAAATTACTTTTCACCTCTTCCCAGAACTCAACCTTCTCTTTAAGATTTGAAAGAGAATGAAAAGATTTACTTATCAGAATTACAGAATAAATCTAAAATCTTTACAAAGATATAACTCTACTGCAGAAGTAAAGCATAGGTAGAAGGACAAGAACTTTCTGATTAATATCTCCAGTTTGTGAGTTCCCATTGGCTGTATTGAGATGAAAGTGACACCACCATGAGTTAATGATTATTACATTTGAAATGAGTTCGGTAATGTGATAATCAACTGCGATAACAAGACTTGGTGTACTACCTGACCGAGTAGGCCTACTATCACCAGCAGCATCCCCGCTTTCCATGGAGGTCAACGATGTCGTGCTCTGAAGTCGTCGACCTGGTGTCACAAAAAAAGTAATGTCGATACCGAGCTTAACTCCCTTATTAAGAGATTGTGCATGATAAGGAATCCAAAAACTAAATGTGATAACCAACAAGTTTTAGCTCTATTAGAGCCCTAGACCAAAGAATGAAACAAAATAAATAAGGAGTAAAATGTACTGGTGTACTGATAATTAAAAAATACTATGGAAATACTTGAAATTAGAAAGGACATGAAAAAAGATAATTATCGACCATACAACAAAAGATTGCATATGATAGAAAAAAGTGAAGTAAGAAACATTTCCTTGATGAAATACACAGATTTTCAAAATATAATCAGAAAAATCTTACAAACACATGTTGAAGTGTTTAATTACACTAAATATAGTCTGTTATAATAATTATCTGGATAGGTGCTGATTAAACCCATTTAGAGATACATCTGTAGTGAAAATGATGGGTTAACCGAATCATATTTAACAATTGTAATAAAGACTGGCATGATAATGGAACAACAAAGTGACTTTTCTCTTTAATGAAAGTTTCTGAGATCATTTGAAAGGATCTGAACATTCCCTTCTACATCTTTAGAGGTGCCGTGGACGAGTGGATATGTCACCGGACTGTGGATCATAAGGTCCGCGGTTCAAGTCCCACCGCGGCACTAATGTCCTTTGGCAAGACATTGATCTACATTTGCCACTCTTCACCCAGGTGTTAAATGGGTACCCGGTAGGATGCGAAAGTTAATGTGGTTTGATTAGCAAGTGGCGCTTGTAAAATGGCGACTGGCTGGAATGCTCCCCGGGAGTGGAGAATGTGCATACATTGTGTGCGAGTAAGCATGAATCCGATGACCGGGGTAATAATATATATCTGTAAAGCGCATTGAGAGGGCCTGCGGTCCTGAAATGCGCTATATAAGGACGAACTATTATTATTATTATTATTATCTCCACGGAAAATAATCTGGAAATATCAATGTGTAAAGTAAGCCATTAGAAAAACAGATTTAAAAAACATGGGTTCATAAGAGAGTAATATTTGGATAAATACATATGTGTAGCAAGTAAGGTGTTACCAGTTTATGCTCCAATGTACTTGTGCAATGATATATTAAATGTGTAATCATACAGTTTCCTTCTAATGCAACTGGAGTAAGAAGTACAAATAGGCATTGTGATACCCATGTAAACATGTGACAGGTTTTATTGATTAAATATCAGGCTACATAAAGTGCAGTGATCTGATTGAATAAATGTATTCATATTACAAAAATCAGCTCATATAGGAGTACAAAATTGTTGATCAAGTAATTCATACACATGGTACAGTACTGTATGGAAATCAATTCATATACCAGATATTGTTATGAACAATGGAATGTATGTGAGCAGTACAAAAATTGTTTTTTATTTCTTACCCTTTAATGTATTTAGTACATACTATTAATCTTTCAACAGCAGAAATTATAAGTCTTGTGTCAGTCCCATTGAAGTTAACAGAATCGTTCCAGTTTCATTGATTTAATACTAATAATTAACCTTTTTAAAGGTAATGCAAATTTTGGGAAATTTTGAAAATTGGATGGATAGTAATTCTTTAAAATTTTGATATATTTGGATGCCCCTGTGGATGTATTATAAGCACTAGAAAATTTAGCCCCGAAAACACTTAAATTACACTTAAATTTACCAGTGCTCCCGGTAAATTTCGAATATTTCAAATAGCGCCTAAGGCCATTCCATGGTAGCTCCGACCATGAAAATCTCAGAATATGCAGTTCTGATATATAATTTCCAAACGAGAACAGCAAATTGGTCGATTGTAGTCAAGAAACATTGTTTTTAAAGCTAAAGTAATATCAGTCTTGAGAGGGAGCTATACAACATAAAGAGTTTATTATTTACAATTTCATCACTTTAGACTCGATTTCAACCGCGACAATGATCATTGATATTGTAAAATCGCATATGCTTCCAATATGTTCATTTGAACCAAATTCATGACCCCATACCAAAATGTTGTATTACCTTTAAAATCTTCTCTCCAAGTGCTCTAAAGAACAAGCTTAAGTCTCACACATTTATTTAATCTTCTCAGTACAATACAAGGTTCTCAATATATATTTAAGTAAACCATGCAATGCCATCAAACATCTTATTAGAAACTTTGACTTGTGGTAGACAGAGAGTAATACCATTATCACCCAAACCTGGGGGTGTTTCACAAAGATCCTAAGTTGAACTTATCTCAAAGTTGGACTTAACAATTATGGAAAGCCGTTAGCATCTTTGAAAGTATTTTGTAAAAGTTATTAAAAAAGGCATAAAATGTTGATTCAAATCATTCATATTTTCTATAATCAAGGAGATTTCATGTTCTTGATGTGGAACTTATGAAAACTCTAAAATACTTGATTTTTAGCTTATAAATATATCTCATTTTAAGGCTACAAATAGCTCTCCATAATTTTTAAGTCCAACTTAGAGTTAAGATCGACTTAGGATCTTTGTGAAACACCCCCCTGTTCTTAGGTTGTCCTCATCTTTATGGGTGATACAGAATGACACAACAAACACAGCATACAATGAAATGCCAATTGACTTACAGTCAGTCCCATTATGGATTGTAAATTAATACAATATAAAATGAAAAGTACCAGGTAGTAGCATTTATTTGTCATGGAACACAATGAACACAAATATGTATTGAGATCAGACGACTTGTCTCTATTTAATACTAAAGTATGAGATAACATTGATGAGTGGATTTGAGTTTTGAGTTTTACCATGGTATGTCCCTTGCATTGCAAAAGAACATGAGATCAAAATAATGGATTACATGGAAAGAAAGCCTTTGACACAATATAATCCACAAGTTTAAATGTACACATCATATGGCTTTCTTTAATTCTTTTGAAAAGCTAACATAGATCCCCTGTTCTTTTCCTATAGAGAACAATTTTCTCAGTAAGATTGATATTGGTGCTTCTTCATGCAGAATGCAGGGTGGGGGCTAGTCCAGAATCTGGACGGTTCTTATTTGATGTTTATATTATTTCCTAGACTTGCTGCGAGCCACGAAGATGGCATGATCAACAAATACGTACACCCAGCCTAAGATTGTTTTGCCGAGCGTACTAACTTGGGGATCACGCCACCTTAGCCTAGTAGCAAGTAGGGGGAGTTGCATTGTGTTGGTGGAGATTGTTGAAAATTAAAATTGGCCAGATTCTGGACTAGGTGGGGTCATACACACTGGGTGGGTTGTTCATGCTGTTAGAATCTCCATTATCATGTTTGTTTTTATCCTACCCTTGATCTTCTTCCTAAATCAACCCAATGTTCTTGTCTTTCTCTCTTTCCTTCCCGCTCTTCCCTATGCTCCCATCCCCTCCACCTATCCTCTCTCCCCCTCTTCTCTTCTCTCTCTCTCTCTCTCTCTCTTTCTCCCTCCCTCCCTCCCTCCCTCCCTCCTCCCTCCTCCCTCCCTCTCTCTCTCTCTCTCTCTCCCCTCCCTCTCTCTCTCCCTCCCCCTCTCCCCCTCTCTCCTCTCTCTGTCGCTCCCTCCCTCTCCCTCTCTCTCTCTCTCTTTATCTCTCTCCTCTCGCTCCCTCCCTTGTTCCAGTGTCTTTTATTTCTCCAGGCTTATTCTCATAGCTGTCTATCCCTTTCTCTCCTTTCTCCATGTCTATTGCATGTGAATCAAAATCCATTTTATCCCATTGCACCTTGCAGCTATCCTAACAAGTGGGAAAGGAAAACCTTGTTAATCAAACACTCTTTCATTTTTTTAATACAGATAAAATTGCTACATGGAGAGTTTCAGAGTTCAAGAACTCCCAAGGCACTCAATCCTCAACCACAATCTACCAAATGAGTTGAAGATGTACATGTAATACTTTTTGTTTTCATTAAAAGAACAACTCTACTGGGTAATTAACCCCGATTCTGTGGTGAAGTAGTAAACTACTTTGAAGTTGTTATTAAGCACAAATGAAACATTCCCAGACAAGCTCCCTGAGAACATTTCTTGAGTAGCATTATTAAAGTTTCTCATCAACATTGAATGGTAGAAGATTCCCCATGTAGCATTTTCATCATAAAGCCTATTATACCCTCAAATGATCTGATTTGATATGAACTCACTTTGGAATAGATTGCAATATCATTCAATGGAAACATTTATAGATGTGAAACAAAAAATCTAATGAATAGTAAGATTTTGTAAATGCTGCAAAAAATTGCTAGCCTTCCAGTCAGAGAAAATCCTAACTCAGATCTGAATTGTACCGGTAGTGATTGCATGAATGTCCTAAATTTGAAGCTGACCTGGCCTTTTCTTCATTTTGAGGCCTAAAATACCACACAAATTTTGTTCACTATTTGTAAGACTGTTAAGAAACTCAATAAGGGGGATTTTATATTTAAATATTCATGATATTGTTAGTTCCTTCCAAAAGTGGATCACAGATCACATCAATAGAGGCTATATTGGGCTTCATCTGAATGAGATATCTTGATGCACGAGGACGGACAACTACTGATGCTTTGAATGTACTGCATGATGCTCCAAGCATGCTATGTTCAGTATGGGTGAAGACAGTGAGAAAGAAAGTATGCAGGTCTACCTCGTCTCATCGTAGAGGGCGGTGTCTCGGTCGATTCCTCCCCATCAAATGAACTGGTGAAAGAGGAGGTGGAGCTAAATCGACGCTTTCCTGTCAATCAAAGTCATCAGCCAATCAAATGAGCGGGAAGGATGAAGCTGACCTTAAATACTATGTTTCAAGGATATCAGTACAGGCATGGAAGTGCTAATGTTGTATTACTCGCTTGGCAGAAAGGCCCAAACACAAACACCATTTTTTTCCTGGAGATTTTTAAAATTCTTTACTTGAGATTGCTGATGTAAAGCTATCACTGTTAACAATAATGCATTGACTGAAATGTATGGCATTGATGTACAAAAAACAGTCACGATTTTTGATTAAATTTCTTAAATGTAAATCCATTGTCTATGTATCCATTTAGACCCTTCTGCCACGCACACAATGAATTGTTAAACATACATTGAATACACCGTTTCATTATACATTCATTGACATAATAAAACCTTCCCCTAGGCATGCTCGAAAAAAGGCTTTACAGAACTGTTCTATTTTAATCTGCATGAAAAAGTCAATATCTATGAGTGTACCTGCTGTAAATATGAATCTATGCATTCACATTTAATTCAACATAAATTATACTGTATGTTCATCTCTATTTGTTCATTTGGAAAGTGGCATCCAGCAAATGATTATATGTAGTTAGAATACTGGGATACTGTAAGCGTGGTAATATTCGCGGTGCTTTAATTTTCGCGGATTTCGCGCTAAAGTCGGTGTCCGCGAATATATAAGCATGAATTCTTATGCGTGTTTTAAACGGGCTGAATTGCGTGCAACGCGAATTTAAGAACCCACGAATATGATTTGGGGTCGCTCAGCACGAAAAATTAATCACGCGAAAATAACAGCGTTTACAGTAATAGAGACCATGATGGGTGAATTCAGCAATAAAAAAAAAAAAGACCATGGTTCATTAGCTCATGTTTATTATCATCATTACTATTATCATTGTTATGTTTACCATATCCCCATGCTATGTGTTAAATTACTGTCTTAATTTAGCCTTGTATTAGCAAACATAACAGGTATAATTCAGCTACAATGAATGACCCACACATTAGCACATTAAAAAACCAAGCACTATCACCTTTACTTCTACTGCCTCATACAAGTAAATCCTTCTCTCATGTATAGCGTCTGTTTGGAGCCAGAAGGGCATTAACTCATACACTTTAACACAGAGTTAACACCCTTCTGGCTCTCAACAGAATATATATAAAACTCTGTTAGAAAAAAAAATGTAGTCATGATACTGACGGTGTTAATGGAACATCTGATGATCTCGTTTTTTTTCTTCAATGTCTATACTTTTCGCGATACCATACATGTACATGTAAACTAACATGAAAAGAAACAAAGATACAGAAGAAAGTAGAGTAGTATGAATATAGATGATAAATAGAGTATGATGAATAGAGCAATGTTGATAAGCTTCTCCAGGTAAGTTGATCCAATGGTACATTGAGATTAGTAAATCTGCCTGTATAGTATTGTATACATGGTATACCTTCAGATGATAGCTCTAAACTGAACATGGAAGTAAGAGTATTCAAAGTGCTCTGAGTTGGTTCCTTCGATCTTTTTACACCTGTGGAGTTAAAATCAAGTTTGTAAAATGTCACAGTTTGAAATTAAATATTTTTTTCCCCTAAAGAATCCTTGGTTGTGATCTTCTTTGATAATATAAAGCAAGACACGTACATTCAAAGTCATCATCATCACAATCAAGTGTTCACAGTCAAATTACCTTCTTTCATTTTCACACATATCTAAATTTGAACGTTGTCTCCTACAATCTCTCCCATGGGCATCATCTATTTCAGAAGTATTCAATCTTCTGACTCTAAAATACATGGAACTTCAGCAGCTGCCAACTTTCAGATTCATTTATTATTATAATGAAAGTACCCAAACACTCCCTCACTCCTACCCCAGTCGCACCAATAGGCCTGTCTTCATCAGAACGAAGTTGCAAAATAACCCACTATTCTAACTAGCCCGATCCCAAATTAGCCAGCTAATTTGCGTCTTCATCAGCCTGCAGTTGCAATTAGCAGGATATTTGGTTGAGAAAATATCCAGAGAAATCTTGGCCTTGTTTCTAAAATATCCTGCTATTTGGAAAATAACAGGCTCATTTGCGCCTGTCCGAGCTAGTTTGTGATGAGCGTATCGGTCTGGTGAAGATGCAATTTCGAGCTTCGGGAAAATAGCGGGTTATTTTGCAACTTCGGTCTGATCAAGGCAGGCCTAGAGAGACCAACTTCCCTCCCTCAATAAACCAAACCAATACTACATTACTCCAAATGGTCAAATGTTGATTAGTATGGAGTGAGTAGGTTTGGAGTCAGTTTGGCAGTGTGACTGAGACCTGTATTCAAAGTAAATGCTGTATTTAGCTACAACAGTCCACACTTTGTTTGTTTGTATGGTTTTAGGTGTTGTTGTTGTTGTGGTTTGGGGGATGACATATGCGTTGACATAAACATCTAATTTTCAGCAGATTATGCAATTTGTACTACTCTTCTATTTGAATATATTCACCATTTTTATGCAAAAAACAAAATCATCAGATTGCACCTTAGGGTGTATATGCCATGTTCTTTTTTTCTGATTTGCGAATTACAAACTTTCCTGTCAATCAAAATTAAGGGCCGAGAATGGTTCCATTTAATGCGAATGCTTTGAAAACTGTGTCTCATTTCCACTTTTAAAAAAAAGCTGCATGTGTCATCTCTTCTCGAGAAGAATCTATTTTCAACTCATGAATCTTTTATGTTCTCTTTTATTCGTCTATATTGAAGGATACTCAATGGACCTCAATCAATCAACTGATTCCATAGAGACTGCACAGCTAGAGGGGACTCTCCTCTAACATGCTTATCAACATGTCAACGATGATAATCAACTATCAGTCTGTATGTGAACATGACTTACACATAAATAAACATGTCAACAATGATAATCAACTATCAGTCTGTATGTGAACATGACTTAATACACGTAAATAAAAATTAGCTCTTGCTTCTATACAAGCTCAAGGAAATGCCTGATTAATTGAGATAAAAGCATGATAGTATCGTATTCCACGTGCAAAAGTATATGTACATGTATATAACATAATCAAATTGAATAAATACATATATGGTCATCAGGAAAAGCAAAAGTGGATGCAAAACCTAATAAATAAAAAAAACTATGGTTAGAAGCTGTGGTATAAAGGGGTTATCTTCAATAGGCAAATACACAAAGTCTAATAAGGATGGACAATTTAGCACATTATATAATCAGACAAACAAACAAGAAACAACTTAAAAAGTTATACTTTCCATGAAAACATTGTCAATAATTATGTTTGAGAGGAGGGTTTCTATACTAGCCTGCATCCATGATTTCATTATTTTAAAGAACAAAAATCAATAGAAGGACTCTTCATTTTTTGTAATATTTTTATCATAGAAAGAGGAGTTTTACATGGGACATAGACAAAAAGACAATTTACTGTTTGTTTTTTTGACTGAATAAATCATTTGCCATATGATGTATTCTACCTTCTTTGCATCACATAGACACAATTATATTCCAAATCTCAAGTACTACATAGACTACTATGGATTGAATAGCAGGAAAATGTAACATGATCATAGGTGTGGTACATCAGCAGGACATATCCCGTTTGGCTGTTATCCAATATTTCTTCTTCTTCACTTTGCTTGACTTCTTTACTTTAATTTTCTTTTTTCTGTTTGAAAGGATATACTTCCTGGTTAGATCCTGTTAGAAGAGAAGACAAAGTTAACATTTTGTTTAGCTACATAGAACACATCTAAGGTATATCATAGAGGGCTCAAGCATCAATGTATTAGCTGGAGTATAAGAGGTTGGCAAACATTAGGCTATCTACTGCAACCATTAGGTTGTTCCCTTACCTGCTCGTTTCTTGCTTGCATCTGTGTGCTTCCGTTTCTTGTTCTTCACCAGGATCTTAAACTTGAGGGCTGCCGGGCAGGGCTGGGGCTTTCCCGCTTCCAACTGAGGATAAAAAGTGCATTCAAATTTAATAACAGTAATAATGATAATAACAATAATGATAGCTCCATTTATATTACGCACTTATCCATCTCAGGGGATGCCCAAGGCGCCTACAAAGTAGTATTATTACCCTGGCTTTGGCCCAGCTGTCCTAAGGCATTAAAAGCATTCAAGGAATAACTTCCTAATAGGTACCCATTCAGTACACCTGGGTGGAGAGTGGTAAACGTAGATTAATATCTTGCCAAAGGACATTAGTGCCACTGCTGGACTAGAACCACGAACCATGTGATCCACAGTCTGGTGACGTATCCACTAGAACACGACACCTCTTATGATTATAAGCAATTAATAATTGTAATAAGATAACATACCTTTTGCCATAAATCTAGTGAACCATTCTGTAATATTGGCTTGTTTTAGAGAAAATGCTCTGATATAATGGACTATCATTCTATGAATATTTCTATAGTGATTATTTATTGTCTCCTTCTGATATCCATCATTGTTTTGCTATTAAGATTAATACCATGGCATGGAATCAAACCAAGGTCTTTTAATCTATGGTCCAGGGACATACCCACAAGACCATGATGCCTCTATGCCTTCAAGAATTCCTTGAATGCTTTCAGAACCATATCCATGTATGGCTGCTAAGATAAAGCCAGGGTAATAGTTAAAATGTACATGAAGAATCAATCAGATATACAGTACTTCATAAGAAAGTAAACTATCATAAAAGGAATGACTTGTTATAGTAAACACTTAGATTACAAACTCTCATTATAACAAGGTCATATTTCTGGTCCTACTTCTTTGCATTTTATAGTTTCTAGTCCTGATACATGTACAACAAGGTTTCAATATTACAGTGTAATTTCCTTGGTTTCAATGGGTTTGGAATAACAAGATTTAAGTATACACTGTGAGACATCCTCACTTTTCAATCCTAAACTAAAGAAATCTTCAAGTTTACACAAATCCATTTTGGTAACTCCCTCATGTATGCCATAACTGAAGGTCTGAAGCACTCCTGGAAAGAAAAACTATCCTCATAATATTACCAAGTTGTCATCTAAGTTGCCATTTATGGATGGTAAGTTTAAGTGTTCAGATTGATCTACATGTATGTATGTACATGTATGTACTTACAGGAAACTCTGGGAGGGGATCTAAGTTGCCATTTATGGATGGTAAGTTTAAGTGTTCAGACTGATCTACATGTATGTATGTATGTACTTACAGGAAACTCTGGGAGGGGATCAATGAGAAGCTTGTCTCCAAAGATTGTTCTGCAATAATGAGCCATCTTAGCCTGCTGCTTTTGACTGTTAGCAAGATAAGGACATGAATCAATATGAAAGACAAACCATATTTTAAAAACAACAACAAAATTTACAACTTAGATCTTCCACTTCAGCTACAGAATTCATACATGTAGCTCACCCAAAAAATAACCAAGCAATGAAAACTTAAAACAGTTCTGGAAAAATGGTTGAAGTGGACATAAACTAAACCAAACAATATGTATGGGGGAAATGCCTGTAAATGATTAGCTAATTTGTAATATTTTTCACATATTATTTTCATATAACAGTTTCATGAACACAATAAAACCAATACCAAATGGAATTAAAATAGAATTAAAATGAAATACATTGTAATGTTAATATGATATGGATAAAAAAGGATTAAAAGTGTAACAGTTGTTTAGCAATGGTAGCTAGTATGTTTATCAGGAACATTTATGCTATAAACAGATGTACATCCACTTAAGAGAGAACAAGCAGTAGAAAACATGGTGTCAAAAAGAGAAAGAATGATTTTCAAGTTAAAAGGGGAAAACTGAAATTGCATACACAATTGTTTTCCAGTTTTGTACTATAATGGTCTCTTTTGAGGAAAAAGAGTTGATACAATCTGTGATAAACAATATCCCTTTCCCTCAATTTACAGCACTAACTAGACTCTAGGGCCCTTGTAAATCACTAAACAACACATAACTATAAATAATGCCGTAAATATCAGCCCTAATGATGTTATGAAAGAGTACAATTACATTCACACTTAAAGGTAGAGTGATTAAGAGTTCATAAATGTTGTTGCAGAGGAAGGTAACAACATACTGGTACTGGTACGGAATAAATCACATCATATTCAAACTTTTACAAACAGCTCATTATATCCAATATCTGTTCTCTTTTTCAATAGATCTCAGTTAATAACAGAAATTACTTTTTTGTAATGAAAGATGTGGTAAAAAGATGTGGTCCAGTGAATGTGACTTTTAGCAAATTTTCATCACGTACAAGTAGCTCGTCTAATCATCAACCTACTGCATGATAAACAATTATGGATTCCTGTTAACCAGAACTGAATTCATTATGAGTACTCATTAGCTTTAATTGTCCTAATCATGATAATCTTAGAAGACTACACATACCTGCAGTGATTCTCAAAGGAAAGGATAACAGGATACTCAGACGTCTTGAAGGCTGTTTCATTAATGGCTTCGATCACATCCTGCAGAAAATCATAACAATTTTTTTTTTAAATTGTGAATGACAACATCAAAAGCTGATAGTGCTTCAGACA
This sequence comes from Mesocentrotus franciscanus, assembly GCA_037976565.1. Taxonomy (NCBI): domain Eukaryota; kingdom Metazoa; phylum Echinodermata; class Echinoidea; order Camarodonta; family Strongylocentrotidae; genus Mesocentrotus; species Mesocentrotus franciscanus. The sequence continues at coordinate 40,820,649 of CP137669.1, read as the reverse complement.
GACATAAGATGATCCAGTTTCTGTCGAACCAAATATAGTGTGTTTGAATCCAGACCTGGGGGGTGTTTCACAAAGATCTTAAAGTCGAACTTAACTCTAAGTTGGACTTAAATATTATGGAGAGCCATTAGTAGCCTTAAATTAAATTATGTTCAAAAGTGAAAATTCAAGTAGTTTAGACTTTTTATAAATTCAACATCAAGAACATGAAATCTCCCATGATAATTCAAAATATGAATGATTTGAGTCAACATTTTATGCCTTTTAAAATAACTTTTACAAAATATTTTCAAAGATGCTAACAGCTTTCCATAATTTTTAAGTCCAACTTAGAGATAAGTTCAACTTAGGATCTTTGTGAAACACCCTCCAGGTGAATGACTGAAGCCTACGTTGTGCGTTATCGTGTCTCTCCCCGTTTTAAAGACGCTATATAGAATGAGTTGGTTTGGGGGGTCAGTGTCGAGTCCGTATGAAATAAGTACAACTCTTTTTCCTTTTCTCTCCTTGCCCTTCTCATTTTGACCTATCTCTACTTCCCTTCTGTTTTCCATTGTTCGTTCTTTTTCATTTTTTCTCCCATTCGTATTCCCTTTTTTATACCTTCTCATAAGTGCAATGTGATCACTCCCCCCTCTCTCTCTCTCTCTTTCTCTTTCTCTCACTATCTCTCCTTATCTCTTCTTTTTCTTTTGCTGTCTGTATTTGAAAATTTCTATGCATGTATCGCTATTGTTACATTGATGGTATTTATAATGTGTTTTGTTTTTTATGAAAGTTTTCTGTGTTTATATATTTTTTTTAAATGGATCAATAAAAACCATCTGAATCAATGCATATGGCCTCAATACTAAAGCAAGCTTGATATCAAACATACTAGATCTGAGTATAAACAGCGGGCCACTGTACAGAGGTGACCTTTTATAGAGGTGAGTGTATCATACCTTGAAGAGTACTTCAGTACACATGGTGTAACCATGGGTAATAATAGGCTCAGGGTCTGTATCACCTTTACCATCCCAGCAATCCAGCTCTACACATCGACATCCTGACAGTAACACCTGACGATAGATCTCAACGGTGGACTTCCCTGTCAACTGATGACCTGCAATACACACAAATACAGAAAATAAAATCACATTTGTAATGTTCATAATAATGACCACAATAGCTACATTTATATCGTGCACGTAGGTGTATCCATCCCAGGGGATGCTCAAGGCGCCTACAATGTAGTATTATTACCCTGGCTTTCGGCCTAGCTGCCCTAAGGCATTCAAAGTATTCAAGGAGTACATTCCTACCAGGTACCGATTTACTACACCTGGGTGGAGAGTTGCAAATGTAGATTAATGTCTTGCCAAAGGACATTGGTGACACTGCAGGACTTGAACCATGAACCATGTGATCCACAGTCCGGTGATATATCCACTAGTTTAATAATCATTTCAGCAAAAAGGTTTGGCTGTACTAGCAATAATCTATTATTCATCCACAATTAATGAATAAACAATTAAAAAAAAATGTATAATAATCATTTCTGTAAATAGGTATACAATTAATCAATTAATTTGATCTTAAGGTAACTATGAGCACCAGGGGGTCTTCACTCACAGTTATGTGCCGTGCAGATGTAGTAAACTTGAAGGTCTCACCAACTTGTTGTTCTAGCTACAAGATAACTTCCAGATTTAAAACCACAACCTAAACTTAACAGACTGTCACATGAACTATTAGCACATACTAGCATGATTTACCTGTGAGGTATGTGTTGTGAGATGATTTGATGAAGTAATGTGCTAACGGTTGTTCCATATCTTGAGCAATGAGATAAGACTCCAAGCCATCCACCTGGTTGTCATCACTGATTAGATAACGAATCAATCCCTCTATTGACATGTTACCTGCAACAAGTACATAAACATTGGATTAACTTTGAAGTACATAAACATTGGATTAACTTTCAACATCAAATCAGTTTAGAGAAAGGGAATTCATTCTTGATCCAAGAATCTTCAGATTATCACATTTCTAAAAGCTTCAGAGTATTGAAATCATTCAGTTTTACATAAGGATTGTTGAAATCCTTAAGTTTACATAAGGTTTATTGAAAACCTAAGTTTTACATCACAAACATTTTAATAAAACATCAGATAATCAAAGCATGAAATGGTCTTTAGATTATCAAACTCCTAAAATCTTTAGATTAACTCAATTCTGTCATCTTTGACAGTGGTGTCACCTTATATTGGTCAGCAAGCAGAGACAAAAGATATCACATATACATATAGTTTTCTCAATCTTAGAGACTGTGTTTTGAGGTTGACCTCCTACCAGACTGTCACCATGGTTATCAGTCTATTTATGATTCACTTACTATATTCCTATTAATTCTGGATTGATGTATGCACTGCAGTGTAATATAAAACAAACTGAAACTAACGCTGGTATCTACCTCCCAGCAGTTACCTCCCAGCACTACTCAATCCTGATCATATTTCATCTCAAGAAAACACACTCTCTGCACCAAACCTCCTGATTGGTCTATAAATTGTCTTATTCTTGACAAATCCCAGACCACTAGAAAAGTTTCTCATCACAGCCTGCTTCATACATGTATCATTACATGCAGACAAACTGTATGTGTACAACACTTTTTGCAAAACCAATGTAATAATAATAATAATAATATTAATTCATTACGACCGCTGAAAACATGTACCATACCTTACAGCATTACAGAATGTGAAGAGAAACATAATGCATAAACTCATTAAAAAGGTAAATCACGTTAAGTTACGGAGGGAAGAAGTTTGTTTCAAGGGATCTTTATGAAAGAGGCAAGACAGGTTAATTCTCTGATGGAAAGTGGGATATTGTTTTATGCTGATACCCATACATGTATTTTTCATTCTATAACTATTAAAGGAAAAGAAGTTGGTGAAAGGATGGGTGGTTTGACTACTTTCCTGCAGATTTGTTACCAATGTTTAGAACAAAAGGAAGTGTACATCCTAAATGAGTGGCAAATGAAAACCACAACAGGAATTTATTCGGTAATGTTATGACGGTCGGGAATGTCACCAGCGACAAATGGATAGAAATCATACATTGAAAGTGCTTACAGGGCTATATGCAATACACCTAATTAGGAATTTTGCATTATGATAATCGACCTTCCAACCAATTAAATTAAATCTACTACTACTACTACTACTACCACTACCACCAACACTACTACCAATTACTACTACTACTACTATAACTACCAACTACTAATGTAACTACTAACTACTACTACTACTACTAACTACTACTACTAACTACTACTACTACTACTACTACTTCTACTACTAACTACTAAATACTAACTACTAACTACTAACTATTAACTACTAACTACTAACTTCTAACTACTAACTACTACTACCATTATGCACACTAATTTTGCTATCCTGTCAAAAGTGTTCAACAATAGACATGTGTGTAAAGGAACGAGCATGTCTGCTATTAATTCTTCAAAAAACATGGCTATTAAAGACAAAAGGAACTGCCTTTTAAAAGATTGCTTTACCTTTCTTGGCAAACTGTTTGTTCTTCTCAAACCTCTCCAGGATGCTTGTAGCTGTCTTGGCATCATAGAATGGATACAGGATCTCATTAAGACGAGGGTCACGCTGCTCATTGTTCAGGAACTTTACAAGTTGGACTGTCGTCAAGTAGGGCTTGTTCCTCGCTCCCCTTTTATTAAAGTAAAAATAAAAAACATCTTGACATTGATTCACAGGTAGCAAGAATGATGGAGAAGATGATGATGATGATGATGATGATAATGATGTTTGTGATGATGCTGGTAGTGATTATAGTGAGGATAATGGTGATGGCAACTATGATGGCCACGTTGATAGAGATGGCTACAGTGATGGTGATAGTGGTGGTGATAGTGGTGGTGATAGTGGTAGTGATGGTGATAGCGGTAGTGATGATGATGGGAAGATGATGATGATGATGATGATGATGATGGTGATGGTGATGGTGATGGTGATGATGATGATATTCCTGATGTTGGTAATGATATGATCATAGTAATGGCACCTGTCATGGCCATGGTGATAGATATGGCTACAGTGATGATGAAGGGGATGATGGGAAGATGATGATGATGATGATGATGATGATGATGATGATGGTGATGGTGATGGTGATGGTGATGATGATGATGATGATATTCCTGATGTTGGTAATGATATGATCATAGTAATGGCACCTAGTCATGGCCATGGTGATAGATATGGCTACAGTGATGATGAAGGGGATGATGGGAAGATGATGATGATTAGGATGATGATGATGATGATGATTATGAAGGTGATAGTCATGATAAACATAATGATAATGGACATGGTGGTGGTGGTTTTGAGAAAGATGATGAAATGGAAAAAAATAATCCAATGATTAGAGACCGAGTTACATATACATGTCAACCCTGTATTCTGGTATTTGCATGAAGACCAGAGGTCAAATGTATGACTAATATTGCCATTGACATAGCATAGAATACAACAAATGTACATTTATGTACAAATTTAAACTTTTTAGTAGGATTGCAGAAAAAAAACAATTGCCATAATATAAACATAGCATGCATGTACTAGAATCAAAACATGATTCCACAACAGGAAGATTTTAAAAAGAGGATAACTTTGTTTGCCTTTATCCCCCCCCCCCAAATTAAATGCAATAAGAAACAAATTTATAAAAATTTTCTCCTATTTTCATGATCATGTTGGAATGATATATTTGATAGCTATCCTGCACAGACTAGTAATTGGACTGTTGACAGAGCAGACAGCAAAACTTCAAGAAATCCCTGCAATTAAGAGCCATTAGGCAAGCCTATAAGCATCATTCATCACAAGTTTATTCCATGAAAAGGATATTGCCTCCAATGACTGCAGTATTTCTGTAAACGGAGTCCAATTAAAGCGCATTTGGGAGAGCTTCATTGCATCTCATATTGCAAATTACCTGACCCACTTTCAGCCAAAGCAAGATGCATGCAACTAACAGAGATTGGAGGTAGGCATGGCGGAGGGGAAGGAGGGGGAGGAGGGGGTGGTCAATGGGGTTTTCTTAGCTACCTAGCACAGGGTGGTCTACAAACAAAAATTCAAACAAGTGAAATTGGAACATGGAAGGAGTATGACTGATGTAAGCGATGACCCTTGTGTTCAGGTTCCAGGGCTCTTAGACCCCGTTTTCACTCACTTTGAAAGTGGTCTTAGTTAGACCGCTCCAGAGGAACGGGTCTTGAGGAACGGTTTGCGAGGGTTCACACTCCGAGCATTTTTTTATGGCTCAAACCGCTCCACGAGTCAAAGTGGTCTTGTTGCTATGGCAGCTCAGGTCAGCGGGTCAATTTGTTCGCGAATACTAAGCGTATGTACCGTACTACATGTTTCGCGCCGAACGTCACTAGCTCACTTCCGTTCAAAGTACGCCCGTTCACACTCGCACGTTAGAGCGCTCCAAACCGCTCTTAATAAGACCCGTTCCTCAAGACCATCTCCGAGGTGGTCTTCTGGAGCGGTCCAGAAGTCCACTTCCTGGACCACTTTGACCGTTCTCACTCACCTAAGAACCGCTCCTGAGGAACGGGTCTTAGTTAGACCGCTCCAACGAAGTGAATGAGAACGGGGTCTTAGACACACTCTGGAGCAATCGGATCCATATTATAAAGCATTTTCAAACAAATTTCATGACTAATATTTCATTAATAATTTCAGTTGAGAATGAATATTAACATGTTGCTGATTTTCAAACATGTACAATACAAATTCAAACCTATCGCTGTTACGTATTTATTCAAACCCCTTTTGAACCACCCTGGGCATGCATCATCAATCAATAATCAGGGTCATGATATCTAGAGCCCAGCCAGGGGTGGATCGATACACCCTTTCTAATCCTAGATTTAGCAGCTACCTTAATAGACCAACAATCACCTGTCATTTTGACAAATACACCAAAGAGCTTCACTTACCACATTCTACAAATGATACCTTGAGATTGGGAAGAATTGAAATACAATCCAAGCTATTTCTGATGACTGTTTTCATTATAGTAGTAACATTTGAACAAGACAGTTTGTATAAAACCCATATTTTCTGAACAAACATATCATCTAATTCCTTTAAAGCGAACCAATCACATTGTACCATTAGAATCATTACAATCACCCCCATTATAACAATAGTAAAGAATTAAAAAGCCAATCGCTGTACCATATATTGAAAGGCTTATCTTTTTACAGATTGGAGTAATATTTGGGGCTGATAATCCTGCTTGGAACCACAAACATACACAGCAATCTTGAGATTTTCAAGTTTATATTGTTCCAGATTACTTAAACTATTGTTTTTCAATGCATGACATAGCAAGCCATAAAATATGTAATCGAATGCAAATACATTTGGATGTCAAATACAACAAAATTTGGTCATTTTTTTATTTTTTATATAATCAGCCGTTTACCTACATGTATGTGGCTTTAATAGGCAGGCCCCATTTCACATACATACATGTACACATAGAATTTTGAGCATATCTTGAGTTACACATTTTTGTAGACAAATAGTCTGCTGTCATAGTGTAAATTACACTTGAGAAATCAACTGGCGTTTGATTTGCACTCATAAAAGCAAGTGTGCAGATCGGCAAATACTGCTTTCAAGTTCGCCTCTGATTAAACAATACCTACAGGGTACGCATATAATGCCAGTATTCCTGTGGACATACACATGAACAACTATTCTGTTTGCTGGTTACACATGTACATGTAATTGCTGATGGTACGTACATCTCTTGGAATAATCTGTCGACTTCTTTCTGGTTAACTAAGCGAAGGTAGAATGTGAAGAAAACATCATATGTGAACTTCTTAGGGTCGATTGTGTCATCCTGAAAAACAATGAATATCAAGAAAAACATTACACATTATTTAATAAAAGCTGTACATGCATGGTTTTACTCAATTAAAAGCTGAATTTGTATGGATTAAAACTTTGCAACATTACAACAGAAAAAGTCATCATACTCCCCTACTTGAAGGGAATATCAGTGATTTAAATTCTCTAATTTAAAAAATAATGGTCAAAGCAGCATATCGATAAAAATGTACCCCAGTTTGGATGTACAATATTACATCAATGCATTTAAACATTTATAAACCCTCCTTCATTAAATTTGTCATTAAGATTAATAATATTATTTTTCATTGATGTTTATTTAACAATAACTACCAATCTGAGAGCTCCAAAACTGAAATACCTGTAATACTATTACAGTTCACATCAAAAAGATTGTTATTTGAAGGAGAATGAAAAATGTAGTACAGCAAGATTTACTCTAAAAAACAGGTATCGCTCATTCCTTTAAAACCCAATGTCCGGTATAAAACATGATCCACTCACTTTTACAGGAACAAATACAGGTATAGATTACATGTTTATATTTTGATAGTCATACAGTATTTTGTTGTTTTTGTTGTTGTTGTTGTTGAATTGTTTTTTTTGTAATTTTTTTAGGGGTACAAATTATAGTAATTAAATCCCATGCCATGTATGTACCGGTAATAAAAAGATTTCATATAGAGTTCATGTATTAAATCTCTTAATTTATCAAAATCAAGAAATTGTTAAACGTCGATCTGATTGCAAGACTCCTACATCAAGCCTACATTTCCAAACTCTTTCAAGGGCTATTGCATTCCATCAGGACTAAGTACAAGCATGCTGAACAGCATGAATGATTTGACAAGTAGAGAGGATCATTCTTTGGCGAATCACTCTCTTAATAGCCATCTAAATTGATCTCCTCAATAACATTAAACGGTGTGATTAGATGTCTAGAAAATTCCATTAGCGAACAGATCAGTGGGGATTGGAGTAATTATACAAATGCTTGGGGTGACTGTCTTTGCCGTGTCAACCAACAAAATAATTAAGAATTCGTTGATGGCCGAGCTTTGGCATTGAGAAAGCGAGAGATGGGGAGGGGAAGTTCTTGAAAAAAATTAAATAATGGGCGAACTTATTTTTTTTTAAAGTAGATTTTGCCTGAACTTAAGGAATAGTAAATTGAGTCCAAGTAGCATAGAGTAATCATTCGGTTTTTGTATTTATCAAATTCTAACAGAATCAAAACAAATTTCTTACCAATTTTAGGGAGGTAAGCATTGTCAATAAATATACTGTCTGTGTGGAGCCAGAAGGGCATTAACCCATATCAATTTACACAGACTTAATGCCCTTCTGGCTCCAGAAGATACGATATCTGCCAAATGTCTTTGATAACATGTATAAATCAATGTAGTTATTAGAACATAGAATCCTATATGTTTTCATGACATGACAAAACGTTATCCCATCATTGCTAAAAAAAGCCATATATTCATTGTACATGTATTGTCATTTTTCAGCACATATTTGTATTAGTATTAATTAGATTTTTTTTTGTATTCATATCTTTTGGTGCCATTTTGTTGCATAATTTAGCTCATCCAAACAACCCCATATTATGTAAGGAATCAACAATGTTTTATAACAATTTCATTGTATGCAGTACAGACAACATTTACAAAAAAAACATTTTTAAATGTATAAGCAAGTTCAATGTCTCAATGGATACCACATGTTGTATCTGGTAGACAAACCTAACAGCCAACATCTTGCTATCTCATGAGCTTAACACACAGATCAGTACGCCTTAGTGACCAACCATCTGTGTCAAACGGCACAGCACATAGATGAATTGGATGAATGAAGGCTCGATCAAGCGGTTACAATGCCTTCTCAATGTCACTGCGATATGGCTTTAATAGAGCGTTGGGTTTGCCACGACTGTTTCTTACACTATCACCCTCACTAATGAGAAATCCTGCAGTGGCAAAGTGATTTATTACACCATTGTCTTCTATAGCATGATCTGTATACTGGTAACATCATTCAAAGGGTTCCGCCCTAGCTCCACGTGATTTCGTCCAATTTAGTTTGGCAATGTGAATGGTTACTATAATAAATCAAGGTATGAACAGTTTTTACACATGCGCTGCTTGTAAACAAAATGATTTATTTTTCTTGTCTCGTGTTGGGGATCTATTTTATATTTGAAGGGGGGGGGGTGTATCAGAAGGAACGTCTTTTCTTGGAGAAATGTGGTCATTCTCTTGACTTTATCTAGCTACTTGATTGCTGAAATAACCAAAAGAGCATGTACACGCTCCTACATGTATCCCATGCACTGTATAATGTACTACACAGTATGTTTCAACATGCTAAATCATCAAACATATCTAGGACAATGTCTTACATGTACCACTTTATATACTGTAATTGCTTTGGTAATTTTTCTGTAACTGGTATTACAAGCACTTTCAAAGAAATAGTTAGTATTAGTGTCATCATTTGATATGGCCTTGTTGCATCAACTGATTCTAGAAAGAGGCAGATGGGTCACATATTACCTCTAGAAGAAATTGATTCAACTTTTCTTTCAGTGTAAAAATGAAATTAAACCTCAAAATGATTACAGATTTTAATAAGCTAGTATTGGTACATGTAAGATAGAAGTTCCATTGGGCTATATTACAAGTATATCTAGAATCGCACTTGAGCATGTTATTCTTGTAACTCTACTCTCACCTAACTCGATCCACTTTAGGGATACAGGAAGGACAGTATGCAAGTCAAATAAAAACATGCATGCAATTCAACACAATAATTCAATAATTCATGATTGTTCTCATGTCATGAAAGCAGATGCTAACAAAACAAATCCTGGACAAAAATCTGTAAAACATACAGACCATATACACATATTCAAGTCAAGCTGGAGCTATTGGACATTGATTTAATTTCTACCATTTGAAGCGATCTATCTTCTACTACTTGTCTGTTCAGTCAGGGTAATTTCACAGTTAAACGTTAAAAAAAGTGCAACTATGTTCATAATTATAATACACGATTTTCCAACAAATTTTATTTATGGTCTGTTAAGTCTAGTTATGAAGCTAAATCAATGAGTTATCTAGGTCCTAAACAGTGGAATACGATTCCCCAAGTAATAACGAAATCACAATTCATATCTTCCTTTAGAAAACAATATAAAATCTTACTACTAAATAATTATTAATCATTACAGTTGTTGATTTTTTATATCTGAAACCCTTTCATTGTTGTTTTCTTTTCTTTTCCCCCTTAATTTTTGTTCTTCTCTATTTCACTTTCTCTTGTCTTATAGATAGTTGAAGTGTTTGTACTTTGCTTATTTTACTTAATTTATTGCTGTGTACTTATAATATTTTGTATTTCTTTTTGTTTGTTTTTCATTCTGTTATGGGCGATCCAACCTCACAGGTTTTCGCAACCTTCATGGAAAGCCCCGCATATAACCTCTGTACACATACCGGTAGTTAAAATTTATCGTTACTTTGTATATTTTGATTTTGATATTGCGAAATAAAATTGAATTGAATTGAATTGAATGTTTATCTTTAACATCAACAAATAACGTGTGAATATAATTTCCCTTCAAACAAGATTGTGAAAATTTGGACAGGAGTTACATTGGAAATTAGTCTGTAGAACACAGTTGTGCAACTCCACTTGATTTGTTTCTTTTTTAAATCAAGAGGAATTTTTCTACCATAACCATCTCTTCAAACTTTTGCTTCTCTTATTTTTTCAATACCACAAGATTCAAAACAAGTAATAGTAGTGATAAACTTCTTGGGTGGTATTCTCTTAAGTTAAGCCGGGACTAAGTCCAGACTAAACAAGAATTTTAGTTCACACTTCTATGGAATGCTAGGTGTCATCTTCCACCTTCAATATTCATGACAAAGATAATCTACCAAAGACTTTATTGAAATTCAGTTCATACTCATATTATCTTTTTCTTCCCATTTCATTGCAAAATTATTTTTTGGGACACTTTTCATTGCAGGATTAAAAAAATCTGTACAGGGAAAATGAGTTGGCAGCAGGCACTCCATAAAAGTGTGAACTAGTTAAGCTGAGCTAACTTAGTTCGCGCTATTGGAATACCACCCCTTCTGTTTTTCCCCATGAAACGTGTGTTAAATATTAAATGATTTTCAAAAAGAAACACTTCAATTTTATTTTTAAAAATCTACTGGGATATGATTTTTAACTCTCACATTAATTGACCTACCAACCCAATTTAATCACAAGACATCCCCCTGTCTATTAAATATTTTTACTTTTGCTTTTAATGCGGAGAAATAGATCGTGCCTGCCCATGTGTTTTAAATGTACTTGTTGACATACATACTTGTAGAAGAGAACACGTACATGTAGAACGTATGCATAAAATGTCAATTATGGGAGGACATACGTTGATATCTAGATATCCATATCAGATTGCTGGCTTCAGGGAAGATGTACAACTTTCATGATAGTATTAAAGGTCATATGACATGGACGTCATCAATTCCTCTAAAATGATGTGCATACTCACGATCAGTGTCTAGATGTAGTAAGCTATATCGTCTGCTCAGAGCCAGAAGGGCATTAACTCTGTGTTATAGTATATGACTTAACACCCTTCTTAAAGGGATCCGCTAACTTTGTCTCAGATTCTGAAACAAAATCCTGGATTTAGCTCATGCTGCAATGATAATTATAAACCTTTAGGTCAGTCAGAAACCCCATGACTTTTACAAGCTGATCGCCTGTCTGATTATCAAGATATTTATGATTGGAAATCGAAACCAAATTTTGCGTTTTTCGAACAGTTTTCATAACATTACAGTCTATACAACGAGTATGGTAAAACCAGTCGCTCAAAGATTTTTTTTTTTAAGGAACTTCTCGATCATTTTGAAGTGCGAATTTTTTTTTAGGGCTTCAATATTACACCATATCACAGATACTGATAACACGTAGGGCCGTGCATCTCAGATTTAACATTGTTAATGCCTTTATTCCAAACAGATGATATGTCAACAAATCTCCAGATCAAATGTATAATCAGATAGCATCTTGTTGAATTTCCCTCTAAAAATTAAATTAAACTCACTCGATAGTCAAATTGAATTATCATTCAAATAATTGAAATTACTGAGGTTGAAGTACGTGATAAGTACAAACAAGTGTTAGATTACTATAGTCAGTATAGTGGTTGTTTGAAAAGCCACTCATGCTGATTTTTCTCTGGCTATTCGCCAAAACACAAATCACTTCAATTTGATCGAGGTGTCAGACAATATAGCATAATGAATATCTGCAGGTACAAAATACTTAGCAAGTTGTAGATACACAGCTTTCATTGTAATGTCTTTGATTTGCTGAGTGCTACAAGTTCTCTTGGGTATTAAGTATATGAGTTAATTTCTTTTTTATATATTTATTTTATTTTGTTGGTGTATAAAAACTGACCAGCAACACAGGCTGAAGGGGTCAGTTTACAACAAGAATACTACAATATATACAGATACAGATGGATGTTAAAGGTATTACAGTCAAACCTGCTTTAGTGACCACCTGTCTACAAAGACCACCTGTCTACAAAGACCACATTTTTTGTTTCCCTTGAAAATGGTTTCTCATTGAAACATGTACTAAAGGAACCTGTCTACAAAGACCACCTGTCTACAAAGACCACATTTTTTGTTTCCCTTGAAAATGGTTTCTCATTGAAACATGTACTACAGGAACCTGTCTACAAAGACCACCTGTCTACAAAGACCACTTTTTGTGTTTCCCTTGGGCGGTCACTATAGACAGGTTTGACTGTACAAAGTTTTGGTATGGGGTCATGAATTTGGTTCAAATAAACATATTGGAAGCATATGCGATTTCACAATATTCACTGATCGTTGTTGCAGTTGAAATCGAGTCTAAAGTGATGAAATTTTAAATAATAAACGCTTCATGTTGTATAGCGCCCTCTCAAGACTGATATTACTTTAGCTTTAAAACAATGTTTCTTGACTACAATCGACCGATTTTCTATTCCTGTTTAAAAATTATATATCAGAACTGCGTATTCTGAGATTTTCATGGTCGTAGCTACTATGGAATGGTCTTAGGCGCTATTTGAAATATTTGAAATTTACCGGGAGCACCGGTAAATTCTGATTATTCAATTTGCTCGAAAGCAGAAGTGTTTTAGGGGCTAATTTTTTAGTGCTTATAATACATCCACAGGGGCATCCAAATATATCAAAAATTTAAAGAATTACTATCCATCCAATTTCAAAAATTCCCAAAACTTTGTATTACCTTTAATAATAATACCTATTATAAATATAGAATTACAAAAGAAATATACTATAATAAAACAAAACAAAAAATCTAAAATAATATCCGTAGTGATATTCGTTTGTCTCGCAATGTATGGTCAATAAGGGATCTAAAAGATCACATTAGATTTTATCACCTGACGAAGTGTTGCAGCGGGCACGAAACGTCATGATCTTTTAGATCCCTTATTGACCATACATTGCGAGACAAACGAATATCACTAGCGATATTATTTATTATTCTACATCTGCAATGAGTAATATATTTAGAAACAAAAAATACTAAGAAAAAACACAAAGCTTTATGCATATAATGCCCTTCTAGCTCCAAACAGATGATTTATCCCTCCTAACTTCCATGAAGATGTAGCTCCTAGTAAAAACCTTTTCATTTATCCCTCCTAACTTCCATGAAGATGTAGCTCCTAGTAAAAACCTTTTCACTTTGCAGTTACATCCCTAAGGCTGATGCACATGATACAAGTAAAGGACTTTTTTTTAATGTTTTTATTTCCAAGAAAGAATACACTTGCCAAATTTAGAATAATAAAGCACTGACACAGTACCTGTTACTGCACGAAGAATTGATAATTAAAAAAAAAATAGGAAACAATACCACTTAAAAGCAATGTAGTGGAGAAAAAAAGAAAACAAAAAAAGAAAACAAAAAGCAATGTATTGGATGTCAATGTTACTAGCAAATACTAAATTAATTTGTTTATTGTACATGTAATTGCAGAAAATATGTAATATTGATAATGTCTGTTTTGAGCCACATGGGTATTACACCATTTTACACAGAATTCATACCCTGTGGCTTCAGAAAGATGGTAGTTTGGTCTTCAAAATTGTTCTTTTATTGATTCATTATGCGAGCCTTTAATGGTTGATAGAAACATACCTTGCCACTATGAACCCCTGCCACCTGTAAAGCTGTCTCAACTTTCTTCCTGTCTGAATTACTTGATGACGAAAACATTTTACGGATGCTAGCAGGAGAGAGATAGGAAAACTGAATGTTAGTATGACTGTGTGACCTGTATGAGGAAATGTTGACACATTGTGGAAGTGCTGTCATGACAATGACATACCATAAGGGGGGAATTATCATTTGAAATCCACAACTCTCTCCAACATCACTGCACAAAGTTAAGAGCAGATTAATAACACTGAAATAGTGAGCAAAATATTCCTAGAAAAGGGCAAAAATTTGCAGATAATTACATATTTTAATTTAATAATTTGTTGAATGTTTGCTGAATATAAGGTACTGTAAACATGGCGTACTCGAGACTGAGTTCATTGCCTTCATGGGTTTTAATAAGATAATCAAACTGACATCTTCTGTCTGCACAACAGGCATTAGTCACCTGACACACAGAGTACATGGAGGACACATGACAAGAAACTCACTTTTTGACTGGAATGTGGCCATCTCTGTTTACCATGATGGTTATCTTGGTGTACCTGTTAAAGAGATGATAAAAGGACAACATTATATTTCAACACTTCATGAATTCAAGATATTCACATTCTTCTCAAAATTCATCTTATAGTGCTATTTCCTCATTCCCTATCCCTCATCATGAGTATAAACCATTAAAAAAAAACATAAGAAAAGACATCACAAAATATCAAGTATTTACTTAGGTTTTTGGATAATCTTGAAATAAACTATCAAATAATTTTAGATGATTTTAAGGATATTGCAATATTCTGGTCAAAGGGGAAAAACAAAGATTATTGATGTGATCTACACTGCACTACATTTCATAATAACAACAAAAACAACAACAGTAATAATAATATGTCTTGTTTACCCAGGCTAGCCTCATCAGTATTAATACTGTTCTCCCTGAGGGCCATGCAACCGTATTACTACCCCGGCTTTTAATAGCCGAGCTACATGTACCATAAGGCCCTCAAGCATTCAAGGAGTTTCTTCCTACCAGGTACCCATTTACTACACTTGGGTGGAGTGTGGCAAATGTAGATTAATATCTTGCCAGTAGTGCCGCAGTGGGACTCGACCCGCAAACCATATGATTCACAGTCCAGTGACATATTCACTAGACCAAAATACGTCTACGTTTCTACCAATTTCACAACTCAATTCAATTGGCATTTTGTAAGGTAGGTTGGAAAGGTGAGGGTCAAATTGTGTTATCTACTGATGATATGGAGCTGGTAATTTCAGGCACAATCAAAGAAGGCATAAAGATTTATCAAAGGTTTGGATTGTTATTATTAAACTTGAGTTATCTTTCAAACAGAAGATAGAAACTCTGTATCAGGTTATACTGGCAAACTTGTGTATTCTATTATCTCAGATTGTTGAATGTATACTGCAAAGGGGACTGAGGTTTGGAATCTCTAGTCTTGACTCCTGAAAATAAATACAAGCATCTATAGGTCATGGCAAAAAATCTTCATTTGAACAATTTCTTAGTGATTGCTACAATATTGGGTTACCAATATGCACATGCATACACCATGTAACTAGAGAACTAAGTCCAGGAGCGCATATCTAATCAACACACCACAATTGCTCCAAAATGAAGATGCAAAGAGATTGGTATATGAAGAATATATATATATATATAGAATTGCACTGTTGCTGGATTACATTAATTCTGTCTTGGAATTCTCTTAAACTTCTGATTGAAATAGACATTCTGCATATTCCTTTACCACTTAAGTAGATTGTAAGAAGCTGTCTGTCATTTTTGTATAAAAACAAAATCTCCTCAAATAGCAACTAAAATCACACAATGTTTAAATAACCACTGAAAATCATGACCAGCAGGCCATCCCCCAATCCCCACACCATAATTTGAATGCTTGCTTGGCAGGTGAAGATTGTATCACTAGCTGAGCCTTTCATTTCAATGTTGGTTGATCTACCTTCATGTACTTTCTATTATCTGATAGCTACTTTTACAGGGACATTTCCTACATACAGTACATCTTGAGTTTAAATCTTTCCAAGAACCTGTAATACTTTATCAATGACATTCAAATATGCTGGTCATATACCCTTACCCTGTTGAAGACCAAAAGACCATACCCAGTGTGTATTTAGGCTGTGGTCAAGGGAACATACTGGGTCATTATAATGTTATACCACAATCAAACCACGCTGGCTGCATTAAGGCCTACTCTGTCTCAACAGTAGTAAAATATTGTATGTTTAGAGCCAGACGGCATTAACTCTGTGCAAAACTGCATGAGTTAACGCCATTCTGGCACCAAACAGACTATATACAACTATGTACATACATGTATGTAAAAATATAACAAACTGTGCAAGAGCATGACATGAACAATAAATATAGCTAACAAACTATCTCATCATTTGTTTCCCCTTCAATTTACACTTCTATCTTCCAAAGATTGATGAGCCAGCATCCATCTACTAAAGATTGGATGGGAGAGGGAACAGGACCAGTGGGAAAGGAGGGGGAAGGGAGGGGAAGGGAGGGGAAGGGAGGGGAAGGGAGGGGAAGGGAGGGGAAGGGAGGGGGAAGGGAGGGGAAGGGAGGGGAAGGGAGGGGGAAGGGAGGGGGAAGGGAGAGGGAAGGGATGGGAGAGGAGAAGCCAAGCATGCACACATCTATCTATCTTACACAGATACATTAGATTGGAGGAAAGGATACAAGGGGAATGGATGAGAGGAGATAAACTCCTGTCTTCTTCCCTGTATCTGGCTTCTTACATACTTGTACATGGATATATTCATGCATATATATATATACACTATTAAAAGCAGCTGCATGCATGCAGTCTAATGTTATCTGACAAGCACGGTTTCATCTGTGTGATCACCCGTATTGCCCTGTCTGTTTCCATTTCTCATAGTGATCAGTCAGCTAGTATTCATCTAGTTTGTCAGCAACTCAGCATTGACCACTCTCTATCAATTAATACATCTTTCCACACAAGTAAACTGCCTCAAAACATAATTCAGCAAAGCAGAATCTTTATTCCAAGACTCAATCAATATCCAAATCAAATAATTTGAAATTGAATGCTCTCAGAGCTCTAGATGTCATGAAAATTAAAAATTAAAAAATTATTTCTATATATTTTTAAAACAATTAAAAATTGACATTGAACTAATAATCCCTTGCAGAAATGATGCAATTTTCTTTTTCATTCTAAATCTAAGTAAACTTTGATGCATCCATACAAAATTGCCAAAATTTGCAGTACTTGTAGAATTGTCAGAAAGAAAAAAATGTCTACTATGCCATCAAAATCATGTTTTACCATGTCAAATCATGTTTACCATTAATATTGGTTGATTGCTAAACTGCGTCGTCAAGTTTCATTATGTCAGCTCCACAGACATATGCAACACAAATCAGGCTTTCATGTCCTTCATTAGAGATGTGACTGGTCTAACAAACATCATAGCCATCCTTTCTGATTCTTTGGTTTTGTTTGAAGCTTTTCAACATTCAATAAGACATGAAATTAAGTCGGCACTACAGATTTTACAGTATTTTCATATGCATAATTATAATATTGAATAAAATAATTTATACATCAGTTTATTGTAAGTCACGTTTCGTATTATAATTCTGAGTCCATATCTGGTTTAATTCTGATGCAGTCATTATTTTGTCTAATGTCATATTCTTCTTTGCCGTTTACTTGTAATTCAATAGTTTTAACATGTTTCTTTGGTATTTCTTACTTTTCCTTCCTTTTCCTTTCTTCTTTTTCTTGCGCTTAGAAACATTAGTATCAAGCGCTTTATAAATATAATGTATTATTATTTATTATAGCAAAATAATCCAGGAAACACAACCTTAGGGAAATATTTCTTTACAAAAATGAAATTCAAAAATATATTGATTTTTGCATCATGTTTGGCACCACTGTGAAAAAGGGCATAAAAACAACGCATCAAGAGAGGACTATATCTGCCTTCAACACCTTCAATCATTTTACTTTGCTTGAACTTGCTTAAAGATCCTAAGAATACTAACCCTACGGTTTGCGTCTGCAGACAAGTAGCTACCAGTGCTACAAGTAGCTTCAAATCATTGAGTAGCAAGCACTTGACCTAATATTCTCTCACCCTTGGTGTGTATATGTACATGTAATCACCTTCTATTTCATCACCAATCGTTATCAATTCTAATGAGGCTCAATCCTAAATATAACGCATCTTTATCAGATCTACAATACAATAACACTAAACTGTTTTGAAATCATAACATAAATATCATGTCCTTGAAGAGGCACATCTCCACGTGTGTGGGGATACAGACCTATATTTCATCCAGGTCATTCTCATCATTTATTCCAGAAAAAAGGTGTTTTTGACAACACCAAATGCATGTTATAGATTTGTCTGGCATAGCAACAAATACAATCTGCATTCAGGCCACTGGAATACAATAACTTCCACTATAACAAATACATGTACCTGCAAAACATGGGTGTGTCTACATGTCGTTAGGGACGTAATAAGGCAGCCTTCATAGATACAACTGCAAGTAGCTCTACATGTATGTTAAAATGGTATATTTTCATATTCTTGATCATTTGACATCAATTTTTTTTCTTCTTCTATATATGTACAAAATAAATTGTTTCAATTCAAGAGAAAGATAATATGATGTAGCTAAGAATAGCCATTCCTCATCTTTCAAGTGATATTTAGCATATGCCACAGGGGAGCAATGAAATCCATTATTTACAATGATAGGACCAAAGTCGAGAATGGGGGATTCTGAGAAACTCAGATGGAGAAATCTGATATAGTATGACAATCTTATGTTTTAAAGATGAGCAGAAATCATGAATAAATCAAGAAGCAAACTTCAAAGGTTGAACTTGTTTCTGTATCAGGGTCATCTCCCTCTAACCATCAACATAAATCAGAAACATGTTATGAAAACTCTATTCAGCCATTCAGAGATTAAAGGTCACAACAGAATAATAACAACTGAAGAATTAAAAAACAAATACCTCTTTCTAATTTTGTGTATATGTACACTGTCACTGACACGATATCACACTAATATTTATATGGGTCATGTACATCATGAAACATGTTAATGTAATACTTTCAAGTATTGAACATGAATAATCAAAAGCATTATTATGAAACACACCCATAGACATACACTGTAGATATATACTGCATGTATGTATATCAGTTGCAGTGATGTGCCTACTATAATAAATGCACTATAGTATTGTACATTGGATAACTAGTGAGAAAATTGGAAGCAACAAGCAGCTTTCTTGGTGAAAGCATACAATTGCTGGTAGGTAACATGTACACTTAAGTACAAAGTGATCTATATTCAGACCCAACATTATCAAGAGAAGATTGAAATTGAGATGCATCAGGGCATCGGAGAGTGCATAAAGTACAATTTAGAGGGTAATTAATCAGAACATATGACCACTTTGATACAGAATGGACACATATCATGTCATTGTCAACGTTCTAATATTATTAAATTAAAATGATAACAAACTCATTTATCTTTTTTAAATAAGTTTTATACCAAGCTCTGGATGAACCCATTACAAATGAACGAGAGATAAAAAACAACATCAGATCTTCTCAAGCAGAATACATCATTCACTTGAAGAGATTAACGTGCAAATCTACATGTTACTTAATAGGGTTCTGCATACAACCACATTGGCCTTAGGCCCATATACTAAATTTAATTACATGTACATACTTCCATTTTGTGTGTTTCAGCTGGTATACACACCTGACAATTAGTGAAGTCAGGCATGACATCACTGTCCTGGTTGACAGTATGTCTCTGCTATCTTCATATCATTACAAAATTTGAAACTGTCATAATTTCAAAGTTGAGCAATTTCCTTACTATTTCTCTAACGTTCATGCTCTGATTGAAAGCAACTTATTGGTGAACTGGATTATTCCTTTAAGTATGCTCTTTTGTATATTTCAGAGTTCTACTCACTCACACATCTCAAAGGTCAATAACCACTTTACTTTAATAATAATTTCATTTCACTACTGACTATATAAACACTACAGCAGGAGGTTTAATGTAAACTTTCTCAGCACATGCACAAACAAAACTATGTTGCCTCTTACTGTGTTCAGACTACCCAATTACATTGTATAGCTATACGATAAGTAAGTAATCCCCCCGTCTGAAAGTTGTATAACGAAACGTGGAACAAAACGCTTGTTTCAGCATTGTTTCAAAAACTCAATAAAGAATCAGCATCAATCCTGCTTTAGTCTGAACGTTGTATCATACGAAAATGATATAACTGGGTATAAAGGGCAATATCATGAGTGTACACAGTCTGATGATCGGCCACCTACATGTATATCATGTCATTTTATCTTTCTTTCTTTATACGACGTTGTGTTCTACTGAATTTCTAGTATGTAAGCTCCTTTCGCTAAACGATGATCCTTTATGCATCTCTTTATAAAAGTTTGCTTTAAATTCCTTCAGTCTGAACAGACTATCAGTTTCTGGTTGAAACCAATCAGATTATAAATTGCTTCATGAGGCCTGTCTTCATCAGACCGAAGTTGCAAAATAACCCACTATTTAAACTAGCCTGATTTTTTGCAACTTCGGTCTGATGAAGACAGGCCTTATGAGAAGTATTAGAGGAAGTTTGTCAGCAATGGAAACCTACTTCAATTGAGATTGTAAAGCTGGTGTATACATGTAGATGATGTTATTGCTCCTGTGTACTACGCTACAAGCGAAAGCATCCAATTAATACAGGATGTCATTAAAATATAAAAGAGAAAATGATTAAGAGAAAGTAGTAAGGCGTGTCCTCATTATGGGATTTCAAACATTAACAGAGAAATGCAAGTGAAATTTCACATGCTACAATAGAGTACAAAGACCAAGTTCACTATGAAGCAGAAAAACGATAACATTTATCAGAAAACTCACACTTATCAGGTACAGTATGAAGATGGAGGAACAGGAAAGGAAAGGAGTAAATGAAATTTTCTGTTCCTTTGACATGAATGAATTTGCTACAAAATCAGACCCAGCAAACAATATGTACCTTCATTTATTACAAATCATGAACATTTCAGGTTTGCATTTTAAACATGTACTCTAGGATTCCTAATTTACATTATAACCTTGGTGAACAAAGCAAGAAACATCAAATTCGATTAAATGGAATAATTCAAAGACCATCAAATCATGATAGACATCAGTGCTTTAAGAAGCCACGATTATTATCACTAATTGCAACAAATTGCATCAATCGAAAATGACATCCATGACATTTCACACATTCTGTGAAAACAAGGGAATTTCTATCAATCAATTAAAAAGAGGGCACTTACATTTTTTGGAGTAGCTTGGCTTGTGAAGGGTTCTGTGCGGATCTGTTGTGGGCTATTTTTAGCAAAGTTTCACACCATTGCTGAAAGATAAATGTGTGAACAAAGATGTTAATATTACAAGTGGGTAAAGACATTAAGACAACAATCTTTCTCCATGCAGGATTTATCTTTCATATTAAGAAAATATTGTCTGTTTGGAGCCAGAAGGGCACTAACTCATATCTTTTACATATATCTAACGCCCTTCTGCGTCCAAACAGATGATATCTACTGCATTAGACCAATATAAATAATTAGGTCTACAAATCAATATAGGAAGCTGAGGAGTTTAGATGAAATCCTAATTATCTAATGCTCCCCATCATGAGAATTAACGACTAATATAGGCTCATTAACACTGCAAAAACCCAATTTGTAAAAAAACATGTATAACATTGTCAGCGCTTGCCTGCCATTGAATCATTAAGGTTTTTGAGTATTAAAGTAGTACCCATGCGTGACTTGTCATTGCTTTGCATGCGATAGTGCGGAAGAACGTGATGGGAGTCACATGAGCAAAAACCGGACTAACTGACCAGTGTTTTGAAAGCAAGCATTTACACTGCAAAAACCAGAAAAGTTTTGGCCAGTGTTTCAAAAACCTCTTTGCAGGTGGGTTTTTTTAGTCAGGTTTTTATGTTTATGAGTTTATGGGTAGTTGCCTAGCAACGGCAAGCAAAACTCTGAAATGTGAAGAAAAAAAACAGAGATTTTGGTTGCCAATGTGTTTTGCCATTACTTTTAACCTTAATAATAAAAAAATATGTAAAAATATTTTTAACAATAATAATAATAAGAAGAATATTAATGACAACAACAATACCCAGGGTAGCCTCATCAGTATTAAGACTGTTCTCCCTGAGGGCCCTGCAATCATATCCTTTGCCCTCTCCTGTTTTATATTTAGTATTCCCTATTTACTTCTGTAACGCTTCATTTACATGTAAATTTTGAGTAATTGTACATGTTGTCAACTTGTCATAGTTCAGTTTCATTTAAGCGCATAGAAGTACGGAGTGTAATGTGATCAAGGAAACAAAATGCATCTAGAGCAGCTTCTGAAATGGGCACTTTCTATTGACCAATATCCAGAAGGGCATTAACCCAGTACTAAGTTGTAGAGGTTAAAACTCTCCAGTTTGGGCTTTCGGAAGATAGTTATATCCTACTCTAACACTTAATGTTTCCCTTCAATAATCAAAAACCTTGTATAAAACTGGCCCTTTACCTCATTCCTATCTTTCCGCATTCTTTCTGATCAGGTTATTGATCTGTGCATATTTTGGTCACCGTTCAGCTTACATGTATCTCTATAAATAGAGATAAGGAGTTTGTTGTCTAGTGGATACGCCACCGGACTGTGGATCGAGTTCCGCCACGGCACTTATGTTCTTTGGCAAGGCATTCATCTACATTTGCCACTCTCCACCCAGATGATGTAAATGGGCATTCCTTGAATGCCAGAGTGCCATATCAGGGTAGCTTGGCTAATGCCGGGTAATAATAGTACACAGCTTTAATAGTATTGATTGATTGAGTGATTCAAATTTATTCTATTTCATATCAATTGTTTGCACAATAAAGAACATACAGCTGTTGTTGACAAAGTAAGTTCAAAATTATGAAATGAAACAGGAACCAACTGGAAAGCATAGCTTGTTTTTTGTAGGTTCCCAATAAGTAATAAGTGCTTTACAAATATTAATATTATTATTAATTTGATTATTATTATCAATGTTATTATTAATATAGAGTTAACAGATTGCATGATGAGAGCCAAAATGGTGTTAAGTCAAAGAAAAATGAGTCCACATTCTTCTGGCTCTCAATAACTTATTTGAATTGGTATTGTTAAAATCCATGTCACAAAGAGTAGTGTCCATGTTATGCTTTTTTTTTTTTTTTTGTAGTTTGTACTGGTTGATTCACTATACCTCTTCACGGTTTTTTTCTTCCAATGATAAAGAGCCCAAAGGCTCGTTCAGACAAACCTGCTGCATTTTTTTTAAATGATGATGTAAAGTGTAATCTCTTATTAACACTTCTGTATCTTATAACACAGAGCTTGGTGAAAACGTGTAAGTCCTTTCTCACGTGCAGTTTCCATTCATTTACATGTTTAAAAAAAACGTGGTGGCTTTTCGTGGCGGCTTAGTGCACCATATCTGAACAAGCCTTAATTCCACTCATACATGATACAGTATGGGGCATGCAAAACATGTATGCCTAGCTTGACATGTAACTGATTATCAAAATGGAGGTTTATTACAACCCTTGGGGAAAATTAGAATTATAATTCCAAGTACCAAATTCCATATATGGTTCTATTCTATCTCAGATTGATACCAGGCAAAAACATATTTCGAGAGACCTTGCTTGGTAAATAATGGCAACTTACTATGCATTAGCACTTACATTATATGTGAGTATGGAAGTGTACGTTTCAAATTACAGCTACAACTGTATGTATAAAGCTTTTATTTACTCTTTTGCATATGTCTTTTTCCTCATCCTCTTCTTCAACCTCCTTCTCCTCTTCCTTGTTGTTGTTGCCCCCCCTCTCTCTCTCTCTCTCTCTCTCTCTCCTCCTCCTCCTCCTCCTCCTCCTCCTCCTCCTCCTCCTCCTCCTCCTCCTCCTCCTCCTCCTCCTCCTCCTCCTCCTCCTCCTCCTCCTCCTCCTCCTCCTCCTCCTCTCTCCTCCTCCTCCTCCTCCTCCTCCTCCTCCTCCTCCTTCTTCTTCTTCACATCACAGTGGTATTACTGATTTAGTCAATTTGACAGTCACATACTCACAACTTCCTTATTGTTTGTCTGCTTTCATTCATATTTTCACCAATCTCCTTCTCTGATTATCTGCTCTCTCTTAGAGCAATTTGCTAATAAGTTTTCCTTAAAATGCAATAGCAACCATCTACATCATTTGACTTTGTCTAAGTCTTATATACTTGGACGAAACATAAATTACTACTTTTTTATGCATATCCATGGAATAATGATTTGTAGCATTTGTGCTTGTCATGTTATCATCAAAGGACCCCTAGGTAATTTCTACACAAGTGCATCAGTGCCAATTCCACATTCTTTCTCCTGCAACATAGGATCATTTTGATACCCCTAGGCTTCCCCGCAAATCCACATCCATCAAAGCATCAAAGCAAAGACAAGGATTTAACTCTCTTCCAGAATTTGCCTTAACATGAGGAAATTGGGCGGAGGCTAGAATGCTTGGCTTGATAGCATCTTAATACATCACCATCAGACTACATCACCTGTAACACCATCTTCAACTTGCCTTACAGCACAAACACAGGTCACTATGGTAACCACAATCACCATAGAAACTACTGCCAAGGAGTGGAGAAAGACTTCATCAAAAGGAGCCAAGGCTTCATCATAAGACTGCCAGGAATCGGTGATAATTAGAAAGAAATACTCCCCCTCTGTATTAACACAAAAAGGGCCTTGCCATTCATTCCAATAGAAAGTAATGTTTGCTCTTTCTATCTCTGTGGTTAAAGATCATAAACCTAGGTTACCTGGGTGTGACTTGCATAGGCTGTGTTTAGCTGTCACTGAAAGCTGAGGCCGAAGGGGTAGTAACTCATACAATTTACAATGAATTCACATGAATCT
Organism: Mesocentrotus franciscanus; assembly: GCA_037976565.1. Classification (NCBI taxonomy): domain Eukaryota; kingdom Metazoa; phylum Echinodermata; class Echinoidea; order Camarodonta; family Strongylocentrotidae; genus Mesocentrotus; species Mesocentrotus franciscanus. Next base: position 40,795,312 of record CP137669.1, on the reverse strand, counting down.
TGCTCATATAGCACCACGGCTTTGAAGTCTAACCATGTGTTGATCATACATGTAAACTGCCAAAAGCACAAAAATGTATGACAATTCTGTATAAAGTTCATTATTAATTTTATTGTACTAACCATGTTTTTCTTGGTTTGTCTTGGCAAAACTGAATCATAGGCTATAGATTTTGTTTTCAAAACACTTCCAAACTAAAACAGCAAGATGTGGGCGGTCAAAATCTATTTCTATGAAGTCAAGGATAAATCATTTAGCATTCATTCTATAATACTTAGCATGTGATCACAAGTTATTATAAAATCTTATGCAATCTTGTACTAAAACAAAAAGGGAATTTGCAAATATGCAGGTATAATAAGTACAATAAGTAAGCCACATAATATTCAACAAGATAGTTGATGTTCAGAGGAGGTGCTGCTACACTATTAGTATGGTATTTGTTTTGGTTATAGCTTGTTACATGCAATACTTGTCTGCTGAAAGAAAGAATAATGCCAACCATAGTTGAAAGAATCAGAGATAATGCCCCATTAGGTCTAGGTCTACGCAGAGATTCAAACGGAAAAAAAATCTGCAAGAATTAGCAGCTCAAAAGGATACATCGGAAACTACAATTCTTTCCTTGCATGCAGGAACGCTTACAAATGGGAAAATATCACGTTAGAACATGACACCATGAGATGCACATCCAGAAAATTACTTCATGCGCACAAAATTGGTTGGCATTATCAAATTGGTATGCAACAATACACCTTCATATGCAATACTGCACAATTTCTTACTGGAATATTCATATTTGCTTCTCACATCGAGTCAGATCCAATAATGATTCTGTTTATAATTCTTAAGTCTCAAAGTGACACACCCTCTCCCTCTCTCTCTCCATCTCTCTCTCTCTCTCTCTCTCCTTCTTTCTGTCTCTCTGTCTCCCTTTCTCTCTGTCTCTTTCTGTCTCTCTCTCTCTCTCTCTAATTCAATGTGATGTGTGCGATTACTGATCTTTAGTAGATATGAACATTACAAAAAGACTATGATTGTTTAATGGTGCAATACTCGTTTTAAATTGAACATCAATTACTGATAAAAAAAAGTATTGTCAGTCAGTAAAATAGACAATTCAACACTAAATTTGCTAATACGAAGAAGGCCTCTTCAGCAAACAAAACACAATAGACCGACAACAAACTAGGTTAAACCATAGTCCATTGATTTATAGAGTACCACAAGGCACTACCGGTACCCTCATTTTGTAGAAATAAAAAAAAGAATAAACAAATCAATTCATTCACAAAAGAGAAATGACAATCTAGTTTCATTATAAAATACATTTTGTGCATTCATTTATCGATAGTTACAATATTATCATGTTTTCATTTAATGAAGAGGTGGATATTTGAGTGTAATAATTCTAGTCATTAAACGTGAGTCAACACTACAGTCCGTTAACTGTAAGTTTAGATCACGTTTTTCAAATTGGAAGATATCTTGTAGTTAGGAACTGAGCGGACACACGCAGGGTTATGAAACTTTAAGTTTACTGAAAGTTATAATCCGTGAACGATCAATAAGGTTTAACATCGATAACTACAAACAGCCAGGAGGTCATCTCTTGAAGTTGTACCATGCGGATGCAATCAACTTCAAGGTTTCACCCGCTTGCAGTTTAAAACTTTTAACTTTTAACAACTTGATGTTTCCGTCCTACATGATCCCTCATCGTTGTCCGTTAATAACTCGGAGGTTTCACAAACTTAAAGTTGAAAACTATGATGGTCCCTTGTGAACATAGCTTTCATCAAATAACATAACCCTTCTCATGATCACAACGATTATTTTTCACCACACCCTGATCAATTTACACCAAGTTGTCAGTCACAGCTGTGTGCAGTCCTGCAATATATTATACTTTCAATCCACAAGCATAGAGGAAGCAGATAAAGCATCTGCTGAGAGTCTGATGGGTTTTAGGGTGCGTTCAAGCGACACTTTTTCACGCTAGAAACGATTTTTTTTTCAAAGACGTTTAGTTTAAAACACGGTTGCGTTCAAGCGATTTCAAGCGATTTTTTGTCAGTCGTAAAAATAGACGTGTTTAAAAACGCAAAGTGATTCTGTAGAATCACGGTTGCTAAAAATCGCTTGAATGCAACGGAGATCTCAATCATGATTCTATGACATCGTTATCTATTATATATATTATCGCTATCTATATCTATTCTTCCTGGGTGGGCTTGAAATGAGCGAGAATCAGCATTGATGGAAATTCGCTTGAACGATCTCCCGCAGTAACCGTGTTTTGTAACGGTGTTTGATTTGTGATTCATGTTTGTAATTCTAGCTTCAAAAAATCGCTTGAAAACTTATTTAACACAGAATGAATGCCCTTCTATCTCTCATCAGATGCAGTATTCTAGTAGACTACTTAGAAGCCATCTCTCATGTTGTTAGTATATATGTAAGACTCTACAAGTATCTCTGTCATAAATTGGATAAAAAATATATCCAAATGCACAATGGAAAACATATAATCTATCATCCTACAGGTTAATATATCAACATGTATATTAAGTGATCTTAATTACAATTAATGCACTTGTCAATTGTGACCACCACGAGAGACACCACGCCATAATTTCCTCGTTTAGTTGCTGAAAAGGCTTTCAACGAGTATCAGCATAGAAGCAGAAGTACTCTTTAGCAGAACCTAGCTCTGTCTGTCAGTGTCCAGAGCAGCTTAAAGACCCTATCCGATGAAAATACAACTTTTTACCAATGGAAAGCTGAATGAACATAGAATACAAGGAATTCAAAATATTTTCCCTTTCAGTATTGCACAAAAGCGAATTAAAACCTTATTTTCCGCACCTCTCCAAATTACAGGTCAACAGGGGTCAAATTTGCCGCAGTTACCCTGACGACAAAATATGTGCACCCGATCGGCTCGCCTCTATAGCTGAGGCGATGAGCCATGCTTAATTAATGCAAAGTCATTGTGAATATGTGTACTCCACATATGATGTCATCAATACGATAGCTAGTTTTTAGGTCGACATCTCCCGATTTTCAAAGCTTTAGATTTCAAGTTTTTATAGAGCTGTTTCTCGTCTGACAGGCACTAAAGTAGCATATAATTGGTATTATTGTAATCTATGGCTTGTATTAAGCTTTCCTTTGATATATAATTCATCTATTTCATTTTTCACTTCCGACAGGGACTTTAAGTACAGAGCCTATGCTGTTAGCCTTTAGTCTCACTGTGCAGATGACTGTCAAAGGTTTGTGCCTGCAAACTAATACTAGCCTTGCCATGGTTGGGAAAGCCAACATTGTGCACTCTTTTAATTTCGACAAGAATAAAGAAAATAGGGACACTCCGAATAATGAAATCCCTTGATAAAAGCACTTGGTTTCTCATTTTCTCTCTTTGCTTTAAAATAATACAAGAGCATTACATATTCTGACTGGGGTTATTGGCAGTAATATAGGAGAGCACTTAGCTATGTAAAATATAGCTCTTCGAGCAAAACGGAAAAGCATCGCAGCTACTGGCTTCCATCTTTTTAGCAGTATATTTCATAAATAAATCACCACTATCCCTTGGCAATGGCTCAAGTAGGAGAGGAGAGAAAACAAAACAGAGGACTAACAGAGGACTGTCTAGCATCAAACTACATAGCTCTGAGCTATCGGCATGTAGTCTCATTAGGAAGACTTATAGCCTGCTCTGACTAAATCACTTTTAGATTGCTTCGAAATTACTGCTGTAGTTCGTACGAAAAGCAAGAAAGGAGAACATTATAGTGATTATTCAAATTACTGTTTATTGGCCATTACAAACATAATTTGCCCTCTGAAAATTCTGCAGATACATTTTAAAACTCTGCTGCCAGGCTTGTAACACGCACACGTTCTTGTGAACACACCACTTCAGTACTTCGCAAATTGCATTGGTTGCTGGTGATATACTGCTTTATGTACAAAATCTTGGTTTTAACTTATAAATGTATTCATGAATTGGTACCAATCTATCTGCAAGAACTTATCTGGGAATACAAACCCTCACGCAATCTACGGTCATCTTCACAATCAAACCTCGTGTCTACTTCGGTGTCAACTCTTTCTTATGGTCATCGCTCTTTTTGCAAAGCTTCTGCTGAACTTTGGAACAAACTACCTTTACATGTCAAAAACTGTGAGACTGTCAACCAATTCAAAACTTGTCTCAAGATTCATTTATTCAGAATTGCTTTTGATGATTAACTTACTCTGTTCACATTGGTGTATATTTCAGATGTATTGTAATTTGTAGGTTTATTTGTAATTTTTTGTTTTGTTTAATATGTAATTGTTTATCATTGTATTTTGTTTGTTATAGCACTTAGATATTTTGGTGGTAAGCGCTTTATAAGCACCGTTTTTTAATACTATTATTATCATTCTTATTGTGTATACCATATCTTTTACCCTTATGCTATGAAAACCTATTATAAATCGAGAGTGTATTTCCGGCTATTTGGTGCATCTCTCTGGCATTATGAAAAAGGTTTTGATTAATATCTCAAACACATCAAAAGTCAAGGTTAATGCAGTATAGTACAGACAATGAAAACAAACTGAGTGACGTACATTGTACATTTATTATCCTCAAATTTCGATACACTGTACGTGAGTGATACAGAAAGGTTGTCACTACGGTAATCAATTAACTATCTATATTCAATATACATGTACTAAAGGTGACTGCATGACATAGGCTCTGGCACGTATTGCTCTCTGGTTAATTTGTAATACTAATCAAATTCCCAACCAAATGAACCACAATATTTTAACTTATACTACCACTAACCTTTAACCTAACCTAAAACGCATTTAAAAGCTAAGACCTACAAGTAGCTAACCCTACATCTCTAACAAATCTAGAAATATCGCAATCTGTATTGCCGCGCAATGGGAATGTATCCCCTGGCAGTGGCAGTGATTTTGTGTCATCCTTATGTTCGAAGGAGGGACAAAGATCCCCTTTCCCCTCCCTGAAACAAAAGGATGACGTAGAGATCGCCACTAGTGGCTTGGACTCTTGTCAAGACTAGGATAGGAGCAGCATCACCAAACCAATATGTGTGTAGATTAGAGTATAATGCATCTCTGTAGAAAATTTGAAAGAAATCTTTTAAGAAATGTGGCAGTTAGAGCGCACAAAAGACAGCCACCAAAATACGACCTTTGACCCTATAACAGACGGAACACAGGTGGCAGCATCACCAAACACTAAAGATGTGTAGATTGTACTAAGACACACCTCCATACAACATTTGAAATAAATCCGTCAAGAAATGTCGCATTTAGAGCGCATAAAAGACATATGACCTTTTACCATATAAAAGACAGAACAATGAGGGCAGCATCGCCCAAAAGTGTAGATGTGTAGAAAATGATGCAGTTAGACCACACACTAGAGTGCACACAAGATATCTATCAAAATATAACCTTTTACCCTATAGAAGACGGAACACTGGAGGCAGCATCAGCAAAATCTATAGGCTTGTAGATCGTACCAAGATACACCTTCGTTCAAAATTTGAACAAAATCCCTTGAGAAATGTGGCCTATAGAGCGCACACAAACCATCCACAAAAATATGGACTTTTACCCTATGGAAGACGGAACAATGGGGGCAGTATCACCAAAAGTTATAGGTGTGTACTAGATTATACCAAGATACACCTCCATACAAAATTTGAAAGAAATACGTCAACAAATGTGGCAGTTAGAGCGCACACAAGTATATGACACGGCCGCGGCTACAGCCGCGGCTGCGGACGCAGCGTAACGCTGCTGAATCCAAAGTACCCCACCGGCATAGTGCCGGGGGATACAATAAAGCCTGGAACAAGTATCCAATCACTATCGTAAGTACATGTCTGTTTTGATCATACACCATATAAACCTCTATTTCTTGCAAGTTGAATGGATATCACTTTGCCATCAAAGTTAAACACCACGTGCGATCTTAAGGTTAGCGTTATAACTAGAGCAGCAGGAGGGTCCTCATATAGAGTTGTGTGCCATGTGAATGCAAAACTTTGAGATTACACCAGCTTTTAGAACTTTGAATAATCAGTGTTTTGGTCCTGTGTTAACCCTTGTCATTGTTTAAAAGAGTTTTGCCAAGTTTAAAACTACAATGGTCCCATGTGAGCATACTGGTGCTATACAAAGATGGTGAGGGTTACATGCTACTAGCATTAAAGAGAAGGTTCATTGATTTTAAAAACTAACTTTATTGTCATTATTGCAAATGTGAAACTTTGATTGGACAAGGTTATCAAAATTCAATGCTTGGAAACATTCGAAGTAATGATTATTATCAATTACAAAACGCTTAGCACCTGAAAAGCTCTCCGATCGCTGCTGAGAGGTGTGACGTCACATGTTGAACATGATTTGCACAAGCAGACGATGTCCCATGACATCTCACACATTTTCAGTGACTGTTTGTCATCTTCTCTTCAGTTATTTCTCTTACTTCACTACCGTCAGGCTAAATGTTTAATCTATTGCCTCACTCTAAACCCCGCGCATGGTATTATTTTGATGAAAAATGCAGCGATAAAAAAAATAAGGGAATCCGTCGCTTGTAAACAAAATAAGACGCCATTGTATTTTCAGCTGCATACACCGCGGTATGTTCGGCGTTTCAAGAGGGAACAAATGCCGTCCATGCTATCATTCTGGGGTTTTTTTAATTTGAAAGTGTGGTTTCTTTGATTGTTCATTAACCCCTATCCTGTTTATTTAAAAATAAAAGAATTTAGTTATCAGAATCGGTTTCATATCCTTTTTGAATGGTGTAAAATTCCATCACATTTACTGTATATACACTAAACTCATTAATAATAGCATTGCAATTATGTTCATTCTTTATGGGATGCTGTCTGCTTGGGCAGGATTGGTTCATATTGTGACGGCATTAAAACATCGTTATTTTTCTGGAGAATTTCTCGCATATCCCAGATGCTATGGAGGTGGTTTTATTTGTATTTTTATAAATCACCCGATATGTAGTTGACCTAAAACTTGTACGATGGCCATCTGTTAGCTTACCAGTTTCTAGTGATACGTTATTTGCCATATTTGTGATTTTCTTTGAACAGGCACGTTAATGTTTCATGAAAATTTATGACAACCCATTTCGGTAAAAGTGTTTTTTTTTCAAGATAAAGGACTCTGTGAATTTTGGTACCGGCATTATTTTCAGCCTGTGTCACTTGTACTGTAGATCACTCAACTTTACCAGAACGCAATACACCACACCTTCATGTTTATGGCAATAACAACGGTAATACCTGCATTTATACAGAGCGTTCTAGTTACAAGATCAAAGGCCTTTACAATGTATTATAACCCGGTCATTGGATTTTATTACCATTCTACACTTGCATAGGGCATGCTGTCCACTCCACTGTGAAAATTCTAGCCAGTCACTAGTTGTTCACACACAAGAAGGTTAAAGAATCACAGTAAAAAGTATATCTTGAAACTAGTAAGGATAGTTATGTTCTGAACAAATGACATTTCTAACCTACTGATGGCATACATAAATGATGAAAAATTGTTGCATGGATATTATTTTGTGATGTAACAAAAATAATAAGTTGTTGTACAGTACACAGTGCATGGAAGAGGCTCTGTACAAAATGTTGAATAAATACATGTAAATATGTTATAACTGATAAGGCAACCCCACCCCCAAAAAACCCACATCACTAATATCTGATAGGTACAGTATCTTTGACTCACACATAGAATTTAGGACACCCCCCCCCCTTTTTTTTCTTTCCTAATGGGCATAATCAGCCTAAAATCTTAAATGTTATCAATGAGCTCATAATCCATTCCATTCCTAAAAGACTCTTCCAGTGTCCAGCACAAACTGAAATTGGGACCCTTCTCAGCGAAGTTTCAATAAACTGCCCTGCAGGAAGAAGTTGTCTGAACCTTTAGACTACTTGTACATGTATGTCATGCTAGTAGATCTTGACGCATCGCAGTAGCCGCTTAGTTCAGTTCCCTAAAGATCTCTAATGTGATAAGACGCCCCAGCTTTTCTACCAATTATTATAATTGACAGACTTAAACCATTCAACAATGGCGACATAGCACTTGCAAGGTTTCTCAAAGTAGATGGATAAAGACACATTCAGATGTATCTAAAAGCTCAGAGCATTTCATCCCTTCTAAACAGGATGGTGATAGATTTCTGATCGCAAGTAACAATGCAAAATTCTCATTCTTTTCTTCATGAAAACTTATTGAAACAGTAACCTCATACATTCCAGTTGTTCTACACCCACAAGATCACATAACTATAGATCTTTCATGAGAGATCATCATTGATGTATGCATGTGTTATCTAGGGAAGATGTTAAGCTATTCTTCATGCTACAGGTATCTAAGAATGATCTTCTGCTCAAATTTATTCTACAGGAGATTAAAAAAAGGATAGACTTCATAAATCTTTATCACCAATGTGATAGTAGGCATTCTGATATGGTCTCTGTAACATAATTCTGATAATTCATTGCTGCCTTCTCCATCAGGCAAACAACGAAAATTTTGAATTTCTGATTGGTGCGATGCGGAAGGATGTAATATGATGCTTACCTGAGCGACTTTCGCTGATGTCCCACAGAAGTTGGTGAAATTGAGACTAACAATCTCTGATCCATAGACCACTGTGAGTGTCTTATCTTCTAGAGGAACATCCTTTGAACCCATGTCACACAGAACGCTGAGCTTGGCATCCTAAACATGATTGAAACAAACATTGAATGTCAACATGTATCAGAGATCTAGGGCTTTGATGAGACAGCTCTCCTGCTCTCTGATCTTACATCCAGGGATGGCATAAGCTATTTATAAAATACAATATGAACAATATAGAGATGTACTGAAGCTTGTTTATCTCTATGGATAAATATACAATGAAAGAATTTGTTTGCAATGGACCAACCTTCAAACAATTTGATAAAGCTGACCGTTACATGAAATATATCATACATATCATACAAATATATTCAAGCCAAGAGCTACTAAAGGATAAAACTCTTGGTTCTTGTAACAGACAGTTCTGCATTATCTACTTCATTGGACCATGCAAGACTGATTCCGTTCTACAACATGTGACAGGTCAATACACACAAGATGCACATATTAAAGGGCAAAATTTCATTTTTAAAACTTTGTCCCATTTTATCCCCCCTCTTAAATTTCCCTATCGATAGACCTATCCTTTTACAATCACTTCTGCCACATCATACCTATCATTATACTGAATATAGGTCCAAAGGATTCCTGCTTGCTCTTGAAATATCACTATCTTATTGATCTATATTTGGTGTGGATTAAATCAATCTCCATTTTAACCTTCCCCTTTCTTGTCGTCATCTTTTTTTTCTCCATAGCATCATCTCATATCCTTTGCACCACCCTCCCTTGTTAGAACTATGAAAGTCTCCAATTTCAATCAACAAACTCATCTAGAGCCAGAAAGTAGCAGGACTTGAACTCATCCTCTTTCCTAGAAAGAAGTGTAACCCAAGACGAAGCAAATTATAGAGTGAGACAGACAACGGCGCTATCATCGCCTTGGCTATCCCCCAATTAGCATTGATTGAATTGAGTTGCTTATCACCCAGCCATGTTTAATCTTATGTATGCATAGTATGGAAAATGGGTTGGGGACTGTGTTCACACAGTCAGTTGGAGTCTGAGATGTCTGAGTATCAACATTGATTGACTTTGCATATCAGCCAGCTATATGTAGGTAAAGCATGGAAATGGATTGGGGACTGTGTTCACACAGTTCACAGTTGGAGTTGGAGATGCGCATTAGCACTGATCAACTTTGCATATTACCATGCCATGTTTAATCTCATGTGTACAGGAAGGAATATGGGACAGTTCACATCATGAATTCTAGCCCAAGATGAAAATTATCATTGAATCAATGAAATGAGTTTTGTATCATCCTTCAATGTCTATTCCTTTGTATGCTCACTTTGCTCCCAACAAAAAGATGGGTTGTAAATCCTTGTTCACACTGACAGTTAATTGGACCCCAAGATGTATAATAGCATTGATTATTAATTGAGTTACTTATCAGTCAGCCATAAATACAAATAATGGAAAGAAGGTTACCGACCATGTTCACATTATATACAAAATTTAGGAGATGAGATAAATACTCTAACTTTGAAAGTTAAATGGTTAGAAGACGCAATTTTTTTAATCTTCATATAATTTCCACATTTATACACGCTAAATTTCTTTATCGGCTCAAAGTCTTTCTTAAGTGTCCATAGATAAACAACTCATCTCTCTGAAAATTCAGTACCTTTTTTTTAACCATTAGTCGGTCTTCCAAGTAAAATATCATTTTAGAAAATTCTTTGTTTAATGTGGAGAGATAGATAGAGATTGTGTGGAAAGGCGGATACAACGAATATAGTTTGGAGACAGAAATGTGCTTTTCATAGAAGAAAGATATGAATGATGACACATTTCTCTGTCACATGTTCATATCTAAATCTCCTTGGTCATTGCTATATGATACTCTGTCGAAGCTAGTCACTGAATGCTAATGGCCGAGTAAGCTCATTTCAAACGCACATCAATGTCAGAATAAATTCCAAAAAAGAAGTTTCTGCTTCCACCTTTAGAACCAAGTTGGTAATGTTTGAGGTTATTTTTTTTCCAACTGAACTTAACGTCTAAAACAAAGCTGAGAGTGAGAGAATATGAAATTTTTGCATCTGACTATTCAAAGCACTTATTGTGTATGTTTATTTATTAAATGAAAAGAGGGCCCCTCTGTTTCTTAGCAGAGCATTTCAAATGTTGTCTGCATTGAACTTTCCAAGTAAACAGCACTTCTATCTATTAAGAATTGATTGAGGTGAAAGCTTCCTACGCAGAGGCTTGAATCATGACCAGAAAGCAGTTGATCTTGCACCATGGTTAGTGATATATATTCACTACGAATAGGAATCAAAGTGAACATGGAAAACGGTTCCAGGAATGTTGCTGTACGCTGTTTTTACAGATGCTCACATGTCTGTTCCTCAGGGCTCACCACTTATCAAGCCAAGAGGCGCTTGGTCTCCCATTTCACTCATACGCTTAAGAGAGAGAGAGCGCGAGCCAAGCGGGTAGAGGATTCGGGGGAGGTTCTCGAGGGCTAATGGATTTAATGGGATAAATGACCTGCAAGGATCGTTAAATCCTCCACCTATAATTCATCTCAGTTTACCCATTAACCATTTGGTTAAGACTGCAATCATCGTTTAAATTGATTCAACTATCAGCTTAGAAATCTAATACAAGGTAGGAGTGCAGAAGGAAAGATCAGGGAACATCACTAGTGCACAGGGAATTTAAAGATTGATTTACATCTAGTGTAAGTTAAGAGAACAATATAAATTCTCTTTCTCTCCCTCTCCCTCCCACTACTCTGCAAGATGTTATAGTCAGAACTTTCAAATATCTTAAATACAACAAATTGAATTTCATTTCAATTTTCAAAGACCAGTAAATTGTAGCAAATGAATATGCTCTTTGCTGCTGCCCACGTTACTGACTGCAAATTCCCACACACAACACACTGTTTGCTTGCCTCTTCATTTTTATTTTTTATTCATATTTGTTATATGACTAAATTACCTTTGGTGTCATAGCATATTTTCCTGTTCTTGTGTCTCGTAATTGGGTCAGTTCCAGGCACTCCACATCCTGAATAAAAATAAAAGGATAAAAAGGGAAATGAATGAAATCAAATAAGGGAACTGTAATTGATCAGAAGGTCAAATCGTCACAATCAAGTAAATAAACTCCAGAAGAATCTTTCTCTTCTCTAGGTTTATTATTGAGCAGGGCTGCTACTTACAAGAGCCTTCAATCACCATGGTAACTATAGATTTCTGAAAGGGTGAGATTTCTTTAAAATCTCCACACTTACTTCACTTGCTTCAATCTGAATGCTGTCACATTCTCCGTTTCATCTATGCAAGAGGTACAATCAAATGAAACTTTTCAAAAAATAACAGTTTATTTTTATAAAGCAAAGCAGCAAAAATCAAAATTATAAAATCAAATTTCCCTTCACACAAGAAATCCAAAGAGCATAATAATAATCATAAAACCAAAGAGAAATGCAGAAGGTAAAATTGGTATTACAGTACTAGTGTATTCTGTCGTTAGTTCATTACATGTACATCAAAGGGACTTTATTTTCAGATATTGAGAAAATGCAAATTCATCTTAGATTTATGGGGATTATTTTTAAAGATATTGGTTTGTTATTGGTGAAAACTATTGCTATTCTAATCCCAAATGATAAAAATAAACAGTAACAGAGTGCAATAATTCTATATCGTAAATTAAATTTTACCAGAACAGTCTGACTTTTTATAAATTGGTGACCATTACTTCAGTACCTGTCATTCCTATTCTATTCCTAAATAATAATAAAAAAAAGACTCTGTGTGCAATATATATACTAATCTATCAGAATATATTCTTGTTTACTAGTACTTATACACAGGTGTAATGTTTTGAAGAACATATGAAACATCATTATCGGTGATATTATACTTTAAGTATAAATATGATGATGATGAAAATCAAGTACCCTTTCAAACGACTTGCCCACATGTACATTGTATAGAGCTACAAGAATAGTTGACGTACATGCAGATCAACTGTACATATTATACAGAGAGAGAAAATAAAATATCTTTTACATGAAGAGATAGCTGCACACCTGTTGCTGTGTTGCTCTCAGTTTCAATTGAAAAGCTTGTATTAATATGCACAAATTTTAGTGACTGTATCAGACCTGCCAACCTCTGGAGTTCAAAAACTGTATTCTTTAATCCCAAAAGTTGTATTTTACTGACAAAAGTTGTATTTTAAAAAAAACCCGGAGCAATGCCTCTTACAGTTCCTACATGGAGCATTTTTATGGAGCATTGGTTGAATATGCATGATTTCGTCATGACTGGTGTGTTCGATGAACCAATGAACATCCCCAAATTGCCGATGTGAGAAGCTGGTAGGATACTTTACAATACAGAATGGGCATTTTGCCATTGAAAATGGCACACACACAAAAAAAAAATTATTTAAAAAAATTTTTAAAAAAATTTTAAAAAAAATAAATAAAAAAAAAAAATTGTTTTTTTTTTTTTGGAAAATCGTATTTTATTGAGGAAAATCGTAGTCGTATAATTTACTTCTAAAAATCGTACTAAATACGACTAAATCGTACTGGTTGGCAGGTCTGCTGTATTCTGCCCACATTCATAAGTAGTATTTTGAGTATGTTTACAACTGTAATCGCTCAAATTGAACTCTCTACCTGTCAGAGATATCAACCAAAATAAACTGAAAGGTTTCCTTACATCAGATACATTTTTAAAAATAGACCAGCAAAGGGCGATATCTGCCTTAATCATCCAAATTCTACCCACATCACAGACTTTCACAAACTATAATTGTGAAACTGTTCATGAAACTCCTCTGGAAATGCAACATGATACATGTAGTTCACACCTTAATGTGGATGAGGTGTGGTTCACTTTTAAAATCAAAAGAAGATTTTTAGTAACGAAATTAGACAAGGTCACATATTCTAAATTTATATCCACCCCATAGTTACAATGTAGATAACAGCGCCCATAAGCTATTATAAACGTACATGTACAAGAATTCATACAAAGAATAATTTTTCCATAAAATAAAATATTTCAATATCACTTTCTGTGAATTTCGGTTATTAGTTAGTTAAAAACTCCTTTTAAAAGACATGAATATGAAAATTACATTTGATATCTTATTGATTTCAGACATTCATTAAAAATGTACACTCCTATGTGTAGGCTTCCATACCAACAGTTTGAAAATAAATCTGCAATGTATGGTAATCTATGGCAAGCATTAACGCATGAATACATTTCTGACAGCATTTACATTTGAGAAGCTTGAAATGAATTTAATACTCAAGTACACAACTGTATATGTGTGGCAAGGGAAATCATAGTTGGTAATTGAGTTTATTATGTATTCATGACAGTTTCAGAGAGGTCTCTTTGGTACAAAGGTCTTGTCTTCACAATGACTGGTAGGTTTGTATTGAAAATTTGAAATGCCTCCCCTAAAGATTTTGGGTTAGAAACAGAGTACTCTTTTCCCTCCGTTCAGACTACTGAGATTCATTGTATAGCTGTACGATTTATAAGTAATTATAAATCTTAAAGTCTGAACGTCACATAACATAATGTTGTATAAAGAAACGCTTGTTTGAGCATAGTTACAAATGAAAACTCGATAAAGAATCGGAGTCCGCTGTAATAGTCTAAACAGTGGCGTAGATCCTTACTACCTATTGTTCAGGGGGGATGAATGAATAGATCATCGCCTCCTAAACAATAGGTATTAAGTATTAAATGATCTACTCCACTGAGTCTGAATGTCTTATTGTAAGAAAATCTCATTACTGGGCTCAGCTTTAGCGTGACAGGGCGCACTCATGATTGGCTAGCTGTCATGTAAACAGATCTCTTTATAAATACAGTGTTGTTATCTAGTCTGTATACTCCTTTCACTATACGGTGATTCTTTATACGCCATTGCTTTATACAGGTTTCATATCAATTTCATATCGTCTAAACAGGCATTAAATCAGATGCATGTATGTGGTCCAATTCTTTGTTGGTATCAGGCAGGGACTCACAGGTGCCTGGGACACATATGGCTCCCCAAATCGTAAGTCTGGACCCCTAAAATTTCAAAAAAAATTACATTGGGCTTATGCATACAGGCTGTAAAAAGTTCAGTCTGGACCTCCTTTTCATGAAGGTTGATGTGGAGTCCTGTATTAAAGGTACTATATGTCCCATTTACAGGCCCAAAAAATGAAAAGGTTAAAGGCTTGAAAATGTTACCGGTAGTTGTCAAATTGACTTTAGGGATTGCAATCCTTTTAGTAATTAGTCTGATTTTCAAACCCTTGTACCGAATGGTGTACGTTTTGTGCTGCGCAAAGATTCAATCAGTTTAATTTGGCCATTACAAGAAGTGGGTTATTGATGTAGACAAATGCTCATGTACATGTACCCTTTACAGCTCATTTTATGTATGTTATTACCAAAGAAAAAATGAAGTACCGTATTAAAGTCAGTCAGTCAATAGTGTCTGAAAGTGACGGGTTTCCTTGCATAATTTGAATACTAGGACACTGCTAAGGTTTAAATTTCACAGATAGGACATACGTGACATATTCATAATTCCTGCAAAGTTCTACAGAATTTGATGTTGGCCTTGGCTGCAAATGGGACATAGTACCTTTAAAGCTACTACATTTGTACCTCATACTGGAGCACCACGTAGGCTTTAATCTTTCTATAATGTGTTCTCCAATGGTATAAGCGACTGTACATGTATATCGAGTATTGATGGGGTGAAATAGGTCAACAGGGTCTGTGTTTGAAGACTAATGACAGACCCAAACGGAGTGCAAGACCTGGATGCTGTAGGAATATGGGTGCCTGGAAGACTGATAACAAGTTTTCATACCTTGATGAACGCATTTTATAGCCTGTTGAGACTAGTTGAAATTATATGAAAGTCGTATAAAGATACTAATTTTGAAGAGGTCAATGCTCATAATAAGTCCCCCAGCTAAACGATTTTCATAGGATACAACTTTCAGACTAGAGCGGAAACCTGATTCTTTATTGAGTTTTCATTCGAAACGATGCTTAAACAGTCATTTTGTTACATGACCTTTTGTTAATACGTTTGTATTACTGTATAGCTTTACAATTGATCCTGGCGGTCTGGACATATGGTCACTCATTATATAATCCAGGGACATGGATTTATGTATTGCAGAGGAACATGATACATGTAACTACAATTATATAATACATGAAACACTATGAATCATCAACTCTTTGAAAATCTGCACTTATTGAGCTGTACACTTCTTAAAAGACACTATAGGCCTTCATTGAGGCCTACTGTACATATAGGCCTGGAAAACAATCATTTATAGAAACAGCAGGTGTACTTCTTACTGATGATTTCTCATGGATAGTATCAGTATTGAAGGTGCCACTGTGTGGGATGGACCAACAGAACTAATTGCACAATAAACTGTACCACTTTTCTTCCTTGTTCTGCAAGAAGAAGAAGAAGAAGTCTTTAGAAACACATGAATAATATTCTCTACAACCCTACTGTACATCACCATACAATATCATGCCAAGTGGTAAAATCAAACATACGCAATCTACAAAATTATTTTTCAAACACATTCATTGAATCATTGCAGTGTACATGTATGTACGGTATTGATAATCTGAAAGAAAAGTTGGCCTTTCACCATGCAGTCACTTTAAAAGCCTGTTCACACTCAAGGCAATTCATACAAAAATCGTATAAAGAAATATTGTACACATTGTATTATAAAGAAAACTAATTTTGAGAGGTCGAATGACATGCCAGCTGGCAATCATCAGAGCACACTCACGATAAACCCAGACCTGTTACATGTATATGATTTAATTGTGATAGACTATAGAGCCGGATCCTGGTTCTTTATTGAGTTTTCGTTTAAAAAAATACTACAATATGCATTTTGTTATAGGAAATTTCTTTATTCAACTTTTCTGAACAGAACATTTTTGGAAATGATATTCAGACTAGACAAGGGTAATTATTTATTGTATAGCTTAACGATTCTTAGATAGCTATAGTATACAATGAATTCTGGTAGGCCGAACACTAGCTATTAAAGAAAGCCAGTGAAAACTCTTATTTTAAACCTTGTGTGCATGTATTAGTAAGAACCTAAATGATTAATCTGACACTGCTCAAAATACTGCTATCGAGACAGCGTAATGATGGATACAAACCACAGATTTTCCTCAAAAGACCTTTTAAAGTCCTTTCCAGATGAGGTCTTCATAAATATTCTTGCTCTGTGCTTTTGCAAGCTTTCTCTACCCAAAATTTAAAGTTCACTTAGAGTTTTTAGCATGCCCTAAATATTTCATTAGATTTTGTTATGATGGTGTTTGCTCGTTCGGGCATTTACACTGCAAAAATCTATGAAATTTCTGTCAGCATTTAACATAAAACCACACTCCATACAATGTAGGTGGATTTTTCGATTTCGGTTTTTTCGAAATTGCTTAGCAACTTCCAACGAAACATCAAAATGTGACAAAAATCAATGATTTTTGCTTTTATTAGGTGGTCTGTCGGCATCGACAGATCACCTATTGTTTTTGTCAGAATTTTCTTTCTTTATTTATTTATTTATTCTTTATTTTTATTTATTTCTACCCCCTTTTTTGTTCCGAGGATAACTCAAGATCGGTTTTGTCAATTTCTTTCAATTTTGGCACAGTCATGGGTCATAGTCATGAGACATGACAGGAACATTTTCAAGGTCATCAAGTCTTCATGACGTCATCCAGGCGCCATTTTGTGTTTTTTGGTACTTTCAACTCATGATCATATCTTCATAACGGAAAGTCATTTCTCATTCATATTTATCATGATCAAGGTCAATATCCGTCCGGTCAATTTCAGGTCAAAAACGCGCGCGATGCGTCGTCGCGTCAGCGCAAAATTTCAAAATGCTCCAAATCGTCTCAAATTCATTTTGGATACGTTTCAGGCCATTTTAAGCATTTCGCAAAAAACGCGCACACGCACATGCGCGCGCGTTGCGCGTAACACCATTACACAACATAAAATCGCCATTTTTTTCTTTCATGATATTTCCCATATTTTTTCAAACAATTTGATACCATGTTTATCTCTTATTGACCATTAATAACAAGATGAGCGTCCATTCAATATAAATGTCCGTGCGCGCGAGCTCTTGTAATACATAGCATATATGGGCAAAAACATGCCTATACAAAATTCATTGTAACTCTTCAGAATGGATGGGAACTCCCAATTTTTTTCATATTTGGATAGATTATGAGTCGGAGATATGATTTCATGTCTCATTTGACCCTCAATTAACTCATGACGTCATCATAATGGCCTCCGAACTCAAAATTTCAATTTGCATATTATGACGTCAGCATATTTTTGGAAAATTGATTGTATCTCTGTAAATATTGATCGATTTTCTTCCAAATTTTGATATGTTCTAGCTGAGACAATTTTCTACAAATGCAGTCATCACGATTTTTCATTTTGACAAAGGCATCATGGCGTATTTTTGCGATTAAAGGAGGCATGTCAATTTTTCACATTTTGCGTGTATTCTCTATGGGACATGACTTTTTCTCAAAACTGGATTCTACATTCCGTCTTTCGCGAGCAATATCTCCGTCGTTTTAGTTTTGTTTTGCTGAGCTTTGAGTATGTTGTAGCTGAGACAATAAGCTATCACAAGTGTGCCCTTTATTTTTCGATCAGATGCCGGGATCATGCTCATATTTCACTTGCAAAGTGGGATTTGAGAATTCCATTTTCCGTTCACGTGTAATGTCTATGTGGATTATTTTGGTATAGTGGTCATAGCACTTGCCTCCCATTCCGGCGACCCAAGTTCGATTCCTGGTGGGTCATTTTTTTTTTTTTTTTTGCCGTCGTTTTAAATTTGATTTTATGATCTTCTTCGACTATTATAACATATTATCATATACAATCACAAACAATGTAATAAAATGCCTAATTTTGCGTGTTATATCTATGGGAGAAGAATGTCAATCGTTTGAGTACAACCCTATGGGAAATCTGGTATTAAACCTAATATAGGGTGTATCTCCCAACTCTGCTACAATATCAAATCACCTTGCTAGTCTCCTTCCCAGACGTTTTTACTTTTTTCAGTTATTCAGCCCAAGGTATATGCATGTTTACGTCTCTCCCGTGGACATAGAATTGTTTACTTGTCTATACTTCTCTCTTTCTCTATATTAAATTCTATTTATGCTGGATATATTGAATGCATCGTTCTCCATTGCATCTCTCTCTTCTCCTCTCTCTTGCTCTGTTTCCTTCTCCTCTCTGTCTCTGCATATATATCTCTCTACTCTTTTACCCTCTCCCTCTCTCTCTGCCTCCTCTACCTCGACCTCTTGCCTTGCCTCCCTCTTATTCTCTTGCTCTGTCTCCCTCTGCCTCTGCCCTTCTCTTTTCTTCTCTCTCACCCTCTACCTCTCCCGCCTGCTCTGGTTCTCGTTCTCCTTCTATTATGTCTTGTAATGTTCCTTAATTTTCTACAGCTCTGCCCTTTGCCCTTTGGCCTTGGAACTCAAAATACGAATTTGCATATTATGACGTCAGCATATTTATGGAAAATTGATTGTATCTGTAAATATGGATCGATTTACTCCCAAATTTTGCTATGTTGTAGCTAAGACAATTTTCTACAAGATCAGTTATTCAGATTACATAACAGACCACCTAATTCGTCCTCATGACGAATTACATTTCTAGTTTTATTCTTAATTTGTTACATAATTCCTGACATAGCTTGCATACTGACATCATAAATAACTGAATTATCTATTCTGAAAGCATATGCATTAATTGAACTCACGCTGTCACTGCTTGCTATTAACTTGTAAATAATTAAACTCTAACACTGACTTATGGATGACATTTCAAAGCACTTTGTAGGAAAAGGTGCTATATAAATTTGCAACTATTATTGCTATTGAAGCTTCTGTATTTTTATTACTCTTTCCCGTTCACAGACCCTTTGGTACTGCTTCCCAGTGGATGAATACATGAATGCATTATTAATCTGTGGTTCCCATAGCAGGTTCTGACCTCATAGTAACAGAATAAGGTCATCAGAGGATGACCCCAACTCAGTATTGACAAACCAGATTTATAGTTATACTCACCCTGCATTTACACTACCACAATTATTTACATAATAAGGACCTCTTTCTAGTCTGAAATTCATAAAAGAACGTCGAAAACAAAACGCATGTTTGAGCACCGCTTTTGTATGAATACTCAATAAAGAATCAGGGTCCCATTCTAGGTTGAACGTTGTATCGTAAGAAAATTGTGCATGTATAACTGGGTGAAGCATCCACTGCTGATTGGCCAGCTGTCATGTCAACTGACCTCTTCAAAAACTATTTCCTTTTAAAGGGATCGTTTAACAGTGTTAAATCTGAGATACACGGCCCTACATGTTATTAGTGTCTGTGATATGGTGTAATAATGAAGCCCTAAAAAAATTGCGCTTCAAAATGATCAAGAAGTGCCTCAAAAAAGTTAAAATCTTTGATTGACCGGTTTTACCATACTCGTTTTCCCTAATAGACTATAGTGTTATGAAAACCGTCAGGCGAACGGTTTTCAAAATTTGTAATTCCAATCATAAATATCTTGATAATCAGACAGGCGATCAGCTTGTAAAAGTCATGGGGTTCCTGACTGACCTAAAGGTTTATGATTATCATTGCATCATGAGCTAAATCCAGAATTTTGTTTCAGAGTCTGAGACAAAGTTACCGGATCCCTTTAAGTTTCTTAATACGGTGTCGTTATCTAGTCTGTAAGGTCCTTTCGCTATACAATGATTCTTCATAAAATTTTTCTTTACAACTTTTGTATATATTTCATATACAGTTTGTACATGTAGTCTTAACAGGCTATTATACTCCTACAATAAAGACCAACTGCCTCGATGAGTTTACCAAAGATTTTGAAGTTACTTATAAGTTCTTTTCAAGGTGAAATAAATGTTGCAAAATTTTGATCCAACTTATCCCATATCATCAAGCTAATGATTGTTACAACATAAGTACATGTATTACTGAATTGAAATGAATTGAATTGAATTTATTGACTCATCTGTCACTGTAACAGAAATTCTTCTTCTTTTGGTTTAAAAATAACAAAGGACATTTACATGCTAGGAATGACTCTTCACTTTAAATCTGGATCAATTGATTACTGTACGTGTAAGCAAGATGATGAATGCAGCACAGTAACACTGGTGTCAATGACCCTGGTACATGTACATGTACATGTAGCTGAAATCTGAATGACTACACCTTACAGGTCTACATGTACAACAGGATGCAGAACTTACTGCAGCATGAACATACCACTTGTTATAAATAATTAACTTAGGAATGATCTCTTATGCCTTGTCATTCTTAACAACCCAATGCTTTCCCAAGGTTTTCCTAACATGGCACCAGTTAATATATATTGGGAGTAAACAAAAGGAATCATCAATTAGCAGATTATTGTAAATATGTATAAAGAGCTATTTTGAATAACAATGTCATAGGAGAGATGATACAAAAATGATAGGATTCTTAAACTATTTTAGCTTACATTGTCTGGAAGATTTGGAAAGGTATTCTAATTAATTCAAAATTTGTAGAAAAAAATTGGCCTCTGACTGTCTATACTATACATACTGTAGTTACAAACAGAGTATTATTAGCAATTAAGGGCAACCACAAGCCTTTCACACAAAGGAAATACAAAAAATGTATTACTGTACAGCACTTGATCACTCCATCAAAAGGGGCATCATGAGAAGCAATGTGTTCATGTACAATATCTAAAGCTAATCTTGAGCTCTGGTATGGGAATCGCATTTTGAGAGAAAATTTCTATGATTTATTCTGGATTGTTTATCCTGCAGTAGATTGGTTGTTTGAACCAGTGAATTAAAAACAAACGCACAAAAACTTACTGGGCATCATCTTCGATAAAAACTACAACTCCCATTTGCACATAGTGACCTGTGTTATGCACATGGTGTCGGGCCTTTATCAAGTTCTTTTCCTTCATTTCACTATACATGTAAGTTTTGTTTGATTACAGGACTATTACTGTATATGACATTTACACCAATTTATCATTTATTGTGTACAGCTAAAGCATGTGCACTGTAGGAAAAATGTTACAAACCTTTCCACATCTAGTATTATACTCTCATACACAAGGTTAATAACAGTAACCTCACTGGAAATATATATATATATATATATATATATATATGCAAATTATTTAATATTTCATACTTCTATAAATCCCAAGAACATTATTTTTTTCTAAAACTGAATGACAGAAATAATGTAATTTGAAATCAATTGAATTCAGTCATATGGGTAAAATAATGTGGCTGTTTTCCAGCCTAAGGTAAATATACTTTATAGTGATACATGAAACATACAGGTTCATGTATGTACCTCGATGCATTCAGCAGCTGTGTGATCTCAGACCAAAGTATTTTGAAAGTCCAAGGGTAGCAGACCTCCAATCTCAATATAATTAAGTTTTGCAACCAATACCTGCTGATGACTTTACCATGCAGCACCAACTTCTAATTCATTAAAGGTGTCTAAGTTTAGACTATACACCCTGTTTTGACATTGGTAATTGCTGGGGAAGAAAAAATCACGGCAATTGAAAACACCCAATATATGAAGCGCTTGCACTAACATACCAATATACAGGTCAATTTCATCACAAACTAATTCAAAGGTAGGCTATATCAAACATGTAATTAACAAGAGCAAAAACAAAATAAAACAAATAAAAAACTAAGCTAAACAGAGAAGACAATATCATACATTATTATCTATGTATATAAGGCTTCCAAGTGGTACATTAAATCAGTGTATTTAATATCTTTAGCGCAGTACCCGGATGACTGATTAATATTGTTTTCGTATTGCTCAGTCATCAGGGAACTTCAACTATCGATATCGATATCACACAAAAACAAAGCCATATTTATTGAGATAAGTCAAATTTTGTTATTTCGCTTGTCAGCCTGATATAGATAATAATAGTAATATTATATGGCTTTGTTTTCGTGTGATACAAGGATATATTGCTTGAGCTATGACAATATTGGAGGAGTGATTGGACGAGTCGACGAGTCGAGACGAGTCCAATATTGTCATAGCTCGAGCAATATATTCTTATATCACACTCAAAGCCATTCAATATTATATCAATATTCTATCTAAAAGTTCATTCTATCAATGGATCAATAAATCATACAGATACATGTATGTCACAAAATCACATGCATCTTAGTTGGAATATCACTTTACCCAAACACATTTGATATAATGTGTAGTCCCTAACAAGATACTACATATGTACGCTAATTGACACATGTACATGTACTTTTTTTTAGAAAAAGTAGACAAAGAAGAAAAGATTCATTAAATATTGGTGATAAATTTTTTCCACAACCAACACAAAATGACCCTTTGACAAAACAAGTTTAATTTCCAATACTGTTTCATAATGGCATTAAAATCCCCCCCCCCCAAAAAAAAAAACTATTGTTGAAATATTGTGATTTTTTAAAAGATAAATTAATGTACAGATGGATGGAGAGAGAGATCTATGGATAACATGAGCATACAAATCATCTGTGGACCTCCTGTATAGTAAAAACTTGCTGTAAAAGTGTGAAGGCATGAAATTGTTGGGTCTTAGAATTAGTATCCAGGCAACTTTTGTGCTGCAAAGAAAACAAGTTTAATTATTGAATCATGTACCTGTTAAATCATTTCAGTTTTATC
Organism: Mesocentrotus franciscanus; assembly: GCA_037976565.1. NCBI lineage: Eukaryota > Metazoa > Echinodermata > Echinoidea > Camarodonta > Strongylocentrotidae > Mesocentrotus > Mesocentrotus franciscanus. The sequence goes on along the minus strand of CP137669.1, from coordinate 40,771,691 downwards.
TTCCAGGTCACAGTTTTTGAAAGTACATGTACATGTAGCACTAATTCTTTACTAATTTAAAATCTCACCATATTTTACCAACTTTGGCACCAAATTAAGCTATAGAACTTCACATAACTCAATCATGTAAATATGCATAATCAGGTATAGATCACTAATGATATCTAAATCAACCATTTAATATACTACTCACAATAAACATGTACTTCAGCATTAATTACAGGATAGAAAGCAAATCAAAATAAATAAACCATGCTAGGGAGAGGAAAGGATCTACGGGACAAAACAAAATAGGGCAATTCCAAAAATTCTAGCATCACTTTTTTTTACAACTAGTAATAAAATACTATTTCATGTAATAATACTGAATGATTACTACATGTATCAATGCTAAAATAATACACAATTATTATAAAAATAAGGGAAATAGGTAAGCAACTACATGTAAATCTTATTTGATTTCCATACTGCAAAGTAGCATCAAACTTTTACTCAACATATATTCTACACTTCAGTGGTTAACAATACTTTTGAACCTTAGTATCAAAGTACAAGTAAGCGGGCATACATGTACATAGGCAATGCAGGAAGTACATCAAAAGATGCATTCCAATAGAGGTAAAAACACTGCACACAAACATCTATAAAATATGTAGAAAAACTAATGTCATGCTACACAATATAGTTTTGACATAGAGTAAAAACTAAATTAGTTTCCAATAATGCATAATCTGCTTTAAAACCAAAGTCTTTCTCCTTCTCCTCTCCATGGGAGACTAGGGATATTTGGGTTTATACATTTTAATGATACCTGTACATTACATGTAGGTGTTGGTTCTTGTTCACTACGCTCTACAGTAGGTTTCAAACCTTAAACAATACTTGCTGAGAAAATGCATACCTCACACATGTTATGATACTATATGAGGGAGCAATCATGTGATATGATGTGTTTCTGCATGAATTAAGGGCCCCATTCTCATTACAAGAGTGGATTACATGGATCACACCATCATTGCGTGAACTGCAGCGTGCCCCAGGGAGATCCACTAGCACTTGTTGCGTTCACACCTATAGTCAGTTGGGGCAATCCTTTGGAGGACTCCCATTTTGAGAGGTCTTATTGCCATGACAGCCTACATGACATACATTTTGTACCATAGTACACATTTCCCGCACTATTGCAAAGCCTCCTACTTGATATTAACAAGGAAGATGATCAAGGTTAAACCACTTCCGATATGCTAGCATGATCTGCTTGAATTGATCATTCTTATATTACAGGAGATTAAGACATGAAGCTCGATGTACATGTAGCACACGTGCTAGGTCTCACCAGGGACATGGAAGGGCTGGTCTCACTATATCTCATGGAGCACGCCCAGGAGGTTGAGAGGACAGAAATTATGTCACCGCATTCTAACCTCAGAGACAGCATGATCTAGTACATGTTGGATCGCGCTTTCTCTTGTAATGAGAATGGGTAAAGATTTGATCTAAATTATAAGAAGTGCATTGTGTTGAACCAGGTACAAATGGAAAAAGAAGAATAGACCTGAATTCTTAAAGGTATTGAACAGGCATTCCGACCTACAGTATGTAAAAAGTTCATTTGTATGAAAGCAGAAAAATGAGAGATACAGAAAGTCTGAAATAAATCGGAACAATGATAATAGATTCATGAATGTCATTATGTGTTAAATATGAGATCATTATCTACGCAAATCTTAAATTGTCAATTAAGTCAGTGGATTATGATGTATTCATGGGCAACCCTCCTGTTTTTTGTGTACAAAAATATCATTGATTTCTGTTTCTTCTTCTATTAAGTGCCTTCTCCCTCAGGGTACACTACTGAAAATATATTACGGATAGCACAAAATCACCTGTCCTCTAAAAAGAAAAGACACTCTTTGAGCTATAAATTTTGAAAAATTGCCATTTTAGCCATTTTGTGTGTTGGAACAAATGGGAAAGTTTTCAGGCACTTTACATCACTAACTGATTTAGTCAATTTGAAATTCCCATAATGCACATACAATGATTAGAACTTTCAAAAATTCATAACTTTATCATTTTTTTTCCAAATTTGTTCAAACCTTCACCGGTCTACATGTGTACATGTATGTACCAATTGTACTTCTCTGATTTTTCTGCTTTCTTTCAATGTTGTTTTCTATTAGGGTTGGATTCCCCTTTAATGCGGGCTATATACATGTACATGTACATGTAATCAAATAATCTTTCTACTAGGATGATTCAGAATAAATGGGGCCAGTACAATTAATCTATCTACATGTACATGTACACACTGTACACTGTACATGCACATGTATATACTGGATGTTCATGTACATGTACGCTGTATGCACAAAGTACATTGTATCATAAACATCATCATTATGTCTCGTGAGAGCCACAGGGGCATTAATTCATAATAATTTACACAGATTAAAGGCCTTTTTGAGTCCCAGCAGACATTAAATGTTGAAAGTGATATTAAGTCATGATCTACTTAAGAAATAATTGATTACATTCATTGGTACATTATATTTTGCAATCATAGAAATATAGGAGAGTATATTACATAGGAACCATATATATTTACTATCATACAATCTATAAACTATATGTATATATACATGTAGAAATATAAAATAAAGAGTGCTGCTTATGTTTTGTGATACAGAGCTATTAATGTGCTCCCATCTACATACATACAGTACCATAAAAAGTACTGTAAAGCTAAAATTTTCATGAGATTTACAATTAAACATGAGTAATACAGGGTGTATGTAAATATGTAATAATTACTAGCTATAATGTGTAAGGCTACTGAAAAACGAAGATCTAAAGATGACATACTGTACATGTAAACAATGAGGGATCATATTCACACTAACACTGAAATTGATTTTTCATCTCATAATCATATTTTATTTTATTTTTCTTCAATCAGATAAGAAGCAATATGCTGATTCAAAAGTAATTCAAGAGTAATTCAAAATCATGAAATCTCTAATTAGCATGGAATTTCTTAAAAGTTCTGTCCTCTGTTATAAAATAAAAAAAATGCTAGCAGAGATGAACAATTTTTTTTTCAACCCATTTCAATTTTCAAAACGTTTTTGCAAGGCTGTGAATGAAACATGGTTTTCAATAATAATCTCTGGATAATCACACTCCCATGGGTACATACATGTACACTGTACATGTTTATGTTGATGAGTAATTAAAAAAATGTTTTTGCTACAAATCACTTTCTGTCTCAATATGGAAATGCAGGCTTAGAACTCAAGTTCTCCATTTGGTAAAAGTTCACAATAGCCCTATACTGTACTATATAAATGTATTAATTGTACTGTACAGAATTAGGCAATTGCTGTCAGAAACATCCCACCACAAAAGATAATGCTAAGAAAACAATAGAAATAATCAGTATCGGAAGTATACAAATCTTTGAGAAGTAAACAGAATAAAAAGCACGGCATGCAAACTTCCCTCTCACCAGTGGAAAAATAATCATGTATGGACTGGGGCAATTTGCCCGTGTTACCCTATGGAGAACCACCATTATCTACAAAACGAACATGCACAATAACGTACAGCAAAGAGCTCCGAGGTCCAGTTGGTATGAAAATAATAAACTCTCATTTATCTGCATAATTCTTCATGACAAAAACGCTTAATTCTTCTCTTTTCCTGAACAGAATTACTCACATCTGACATGGCAAAATATGCTTGAATTAAAAAAAAAACAGTTTGGGTCAAATATGTAGTTATACACACTGTTCTTTAAAAATAATACAATTGTTGCATCATGACAGCAATTAAATCCTCACACACATTATAGATTGAAATGAACAATGAAAAATAGAGGAATTTGGAAACTAAATGTCTACGGGATGCTGGAAAAGGTTTGAAGGCTCACTGCAAACTTTAAAATACATGCAGAACTGCTAAAAATGACAAGAGGAATACTAAGATAGGACAGAAAGTATCCCTGATGTGTCCATACTTACCAATTTACTACTGGGTCCCTCCTAATATGAACAATGTGAACACAATCACAAGAAATACATTGAGTGAACATTTTAACAAGACAAATTGAGCAATATGATGCAAATAAATCAAATATAAAAATAACGTTCTGAGCCAATAAAAATGAATAACAATTTCACCTCAACAGTCTGGAGATGAACATTACATACAAGTCATGCATAAAAAATGATTTGAAATAACAATATACACCTGAATCACAGGCTGTGAAAGTCACATGTAAGCCTTTGTGTTGTACTATTGACTCTGAAATATAGAGAAATTACCCCCATTGTACATCACACATGTATGTATACACTGTACCATACATGTATGTATCTACATGTATCATGTTTTTATATCCATGTTTTTCATGACTTGCAATGATAAGTATGGTTGTTTGTTTTTTTCTATTTTCTCTTGAACAAGTACTTTTTTACTTTAAAGTGAGAGAGAGCTTGCCTGCATATTGAGACAATTCAATTCAATTTACACATGGAATGAGACAAGCATTTTTCTTAAACCTCTAGTACAGTCCATTGAACATGTGTTTGCGTATGTATTATGTACTACCGGTAACTGGATTTTGTACCAGTAAAACATATACAAACACAATATGCACTTTACAATATCTTCTTCTATTTTTTTCTTGTTTTTTTCCTAGTCCTAGAAATATTTCCCCAGGGAATGTTATTATTAACCATTATATTTAGGTACTTTGTATGTATTATGTTTAATGTAACGGTAATAACGTATTTGTAATGTTAGTCACTGTCTATACATGTATATCCAGTGCATGCTTCTGTTCTATTTGTTTTAGTTTTGTTTGATGTAAAATTTGTTAAACAGTTTCATTTTTTATTGTCTCATGTCCATCTATAAAATGTCATTTCATGAACTTTATATAAAAATGTACATGTAGCCTACTTGTTTCAAATGAAAAAATATGAAAATGTCTCATTGTGTCTAAGAAAATGAATGATACTGGCATTTGGTGTGCTATTAACCGAGCTATATCTACACTATAGCTAGAACAGTTTCTTCAGCGGGTTGTATTGTACCTTGACCCGTTCTGTGACAAAAAGCACATATTATTTGCTGGTAGAGAGAAAGAGAGAGAGAGAGAGAGAGAGAGAGATGGAGAGAGAGAAAGAGAGAGAGAGAGAGAGAGCATGTATTAAAACAGAGAAGCTATAGGCACACTCTATAAATGGTTATACTACGGATTAGAAGCTACATGTATCTATTTTGTAGATATGTATTTGATAGTTCTGCTTTCACTCAACCTAAATAGTTACCTATCTTTTATGTCTTAGGGGATTATTCTTATTGCAGTATCTACATGCAAATGTAGATATGATATTTCATTCATGTTGATGTGTATACATGGATGTGTGTGCCATGAAGATTTTTAAAAGCATTTTTCAAGATTTGTTAACTATACATGTATACAGTATACGTGACCGCCTATATCTGAATAGATAAGTCCAGTGTAATGTTTTCTTTCTCCTGGTTTGGACGACACTGGGCCCCGATGAATGTTTATTCTGTCATTTTAATTGTTTCAATTTGAAACAAAATATTTATAACTTGTGCAATTTGAAATGAAAATACTGAGTTACAGACTAATTAAATTAATGCAAACTGACATAACAAGTACATGTATGTTCATGTTATCCTTTTTATGAACTATTATAAATAGACAGATAAATAAAGAGAAAAAAAGAAGAAAAAAAAACAATTTGAAAATAAGTAATAAATAAATCAACAGAATAAACAAATAACTAGATATAAGTACTCAAATAAATTAATGAATAACTACAATAAATGAATAAATAAATAAATAAATTTAAACAAAAAGTATTTTAAAAATTGATGTTTATTACGTTTATTAGATTGTCAGCTGACCAATGTACAAGTATGTAACTTTGTCTAATCTCGTGTCCAAATATTCTCACCTTTTCCCATGACGCAAATCAATATTTCAGAATACAGCCTGTACAAAAATAAAATGCTTTTCATCAGCGTTCTAGATGCATATTACTGATAATACTCCACAGGCTGCATCTCCTTGTGAAGTGAGATAACCATACACATCATATTTGTGTTATTGATTGAAGAGAAGTCAAGGTAAATATACCCAGCCCTAGCTGCTCAACAAGTGTGTTCCCATAGCCCTATCAATGATTCCACATGAAATTTATCATTATGGTGATAAACTACTGACATATTTTTAAAATTAAATTATCATTAAACAGGTTATGCGTGAGTAGTGCATATAAAAACAGATGTTGAGGCTGTGCACCACATATATTATAGTTTGTGATATTGTGCATACGCAGTGACTGGATGGAACGTTCTTTATCCAGCAGTAGAAACACACCATCATATTCATAGAAGGTACAGGTAGTGTGGTCTTTAAATGAAATTGATTTCTCTTGCCTTTCCTATCTGTTTGGCATTTGCTCCTAATCTGATTAAATCATGTTTACTGTACTTGTACATGTTGAGTAACATTGTTTCCAGAAAAGGATTTCATATTGATTGCATCCGAGCAACAGTTAAAATTAGATAACCTAATTATCATCAAACTACCTCTACAATACATGTAGGCCTATATATTAAGGTTGGGGTGCATGATACATTGCATTGTCTGTATGAAGTTACAATGCCCATATTTTTCTTTCTTTTTTTACAAGCATTTTTTATAGCCTTTTTTTTCTACATTTCCGTTGCCTTTCAAATAACTTAGTAACCCCAGCACTGACAAACATGGTTTTGTAAGTGGAAAAACAAACATGAATTATAAAGGAGATAATCCAATACTAAAATTTGTTTTTGCAGAGCATGGCAGGGCTCAAGAAGTGACCTTGGGGAATGTTTAAATTTCAAATAATGAAGCAAAACTTTAGTCAAGAAAGTATCTTTAAGCCTGTCTTCATCAGCTCGAGATTGCCAAATAACCCGCTATTTTAACTATCCCGATCGCAAATTATCCAGCTAATTTGCGTCTTCATCAGCCTGCAGTTGCAATTAGCAGGATATTTGGTCAAGATAGTCATCCCAAGATATCTTGGGCTAGTTTGCAAAATATCCCGCTATTTGGCAAAATATCCCGCTAATTGTCAGGTGCGTCTTCACCAGCCCGAAGACTCGCACTATGCGCGAACGCTGAGCAAAATATCTCGAGCTAATTTCTCAAGCTCGAGATTCATGAAACTCGAGCTGATGAAGACGCGATTTGTAACTTCGGGCTTATTTCCCAAATGAGAAATAGCGGGCTATTTTGCAATCTCGAACTGATGAAGCCACACCTATTGAATTTACTTCAAAAGAAAATTTTCTGCAAATCTTCATATGGTGAATATGTTTGTGTTCTATGTTCACATTGACATTGATACTTTCTTAAGATTTATAAGCTATAATTTTAAGAAGATTGGTTTGTATTAACACTTATTTTAATGTGTCTGTTTGGTATCTGTCTTGGGGATATTTACAATTGTCCATGATAAGTAATTTTGTGTGTTATGCATGTTGTGTTTACAAGTAGCTCTTTAATCACATATTTATTTTAAACATAAAAAGAGTTATAACATTTGTGTTTGTATTTTCGAAAGTTAATTCAATTAAAAAGCCCTTTTCTTTGCTAATATTTATCAAAATATTGAACAAACAGAGAGTGAGCACTGTGTGACTGGCAATAAGGTGAAACCGTGAAAGTGTCACGGTGAACATTCCACTTCATTCCAGAATTGTACTAGTCCAATCTAGTTTAATCTTGATTCTGGTTGACACTGTTTACTTGACATTGACTGTCTTTATGTGGATGTGTGACAATGTAAGACAAGTTTAATACATTGAACATGTACACTTTTTTTAATGTCAAAATGATGAACTGAAATGCATACCTTATTCTGGATCTTCCAATAGAGATAGTGTCCATGAGGGTCAACCTTCAGAGTCACTGGAATTGCAGATGAAGAATCCTGGTAGAAAGAGAGAAGAAAAAAAATTCTTCAATTTTATCTTCATGGATCTGCTAGTGCCATCTACATATACGTAATAGTACATGTACAGGTGCACCTCTGTAAATGTCATATGTACATGTACAGTATGTGTTATAACATGTCTCATTTATCATATAAAAGCTCATAAAATGGCAATGACAAAATTTATGTATTAAATACATTTAAAATTACATGTAGTAGCTAATGAACAGGGTATACGCTTGCCAGACATAGCAACACGTACATGTACAGTACATGTAACGCTCTCAATATATTGGCTATTAGACCATGAGGTAAATACAAAATCAAACACTAGATCTACATTAGCTTCCCTACATTTGTAGCTTAAGAGAAGAAGTTGTAATAGGCTGTATACTCCTTCTAAACATTGGTTTATGAACCTACTGTACATACTCATTATTTGTTTAGTTTGTTAATTAACTAGTTTTTTTGTAAGATGCATGTACATGTATTAAAGTGTCTCTGTGAGGTGGATATCAATTCTCTCACATGATCATTAAAAAATGACAGGACAGGCAACATAATGTGAACACCAGGATATTTATGTATGTTGTACATGTAGGTCTAGATGAAATATGCATGTACACCTGTAAGTTGAAAAACATGTACAATATAGTGTACAATGTGTTTTGCTTTTTATAAGTGCAGAGTCCTGCTCAGAGTTCGAGAAAATAAAAAAAAAAACAAGAAAATATTATCCTCCGTACACAAAGAACTTGCTTTACAAAGTGACAATTTCTTCACGTATGGAGGATCGTTATTTCTTGTGTTTTTATGGATATATATTACACTGTATACATGTACATGTATGTAGGCGTAGTCCTTGGGTCTACCTGCATGTACACGTAATGTTTTGTTTCTCAGGTGGCTACATGTACATTAGTACATATACAACTAATCTACGCATGTACCGGTACTAGAATGGAGGGAAAAAAATGTTCATTCATTTTGTATGTAAATATCCATAATAAGTGACATTAAAATGTGATATGAACTATAACTAAAACCTGAGTCTATAAATACACAATCTTATCTAGTCAATAGCCAACCAAGGTAAACAAAGAAAGTCATTTATGATTTGCAGTACCGAGTATCCCAGAAAAATTTCAATATTTTTAAAAATTATATTACATGTACATGTACATGTACATGTATGCCTACATGTACATGTACACTGCAGATGACATGAGAGAAAAGCCACATTTGGCTGGCATACATGTAGATCTACATGTACATGATGTACATTTGTGTAGTAGTAGTAGTAGAAGTAGTAGTAGTAGTAGTAGTAGTAGTAGTAGTAGTAGTAGTAGTAGTAGTAGTAGTAGTAGTAGGCTTAGTAGTAGTAGTAGTAGTAGTAGTTGTAGTAGTGGTAGTAGTAGTAGTAGTAATGGTAGTAGTAGTAGTAGTAGTAGTAGTAGTGGTAGTAGTAGTGGTAGTAGTGCAGTGGTGGTAGCAGTGGTAGTAGTGGTAGTAGTAGTAGTAGTAGTAGTGGTGGTGGGTAGTAGTAGTAGTAGCACTAGTAGTAGTAGTAGTAGTAGTAGTAGTAGTAGTAGTAGTAGTAGTAGTAGTAGTAGTAGTAGTAGTAGTAGGTAGTAGGTAGTAGTAGTAGACTAGTAGTAGTAGTACATTGTAGGCATATGTTACCAATTTGTGATTCAACATGGTATCTTTTCTGTACATGTCTCACATAGAATGAACGAGTGAATACATTTTCTGTTCCAAAGTTTACAGATAATAAGCATAATTCATAAATAGACAAAATGAAAAGCAATCTGCTTTGACTCTGTAATGCACAACCACTACAAAGGCACAAGTGGACAGCCATACTATCTCCATGGTAACACTATACGAGAGGCAGCATGTGAGTGCATGGCAGGCAGGCAGGCATCATGAGAATGAGAACGGGAGTGTGAGAGAGGGCCCTTCTTGCTGTACAAGCATTGATAGTGTGCACTGCTTGTAACGCTTTAGACTAGAGCATTGGTATTCTCTGGTCATTACACAATTACACACACATACATGTAATCATATTTCTTGCAGCATTGTGATTATGATCTGGCGAACCCAGAACATAACAAATATTCATATGTACATGTACATGTGTATGTGTTAGTGCCGTGTGCAGTTGGTGCAAGTCTAATCATACAAATTGTTTGCAACATTCTCCCTCAAATACTAATAATCTGGCCATGAGCTATAATTTACTGTACATAATACATGTTTCGAAATAATATCGCTAGTGATATTCGTTTGTCTCGCAATGTGGTCAATAAGGAATCTAGATTCCTTTTGTTCATAATGTGGTCAATAAGGAATCTAGATTCCTTATTGACCACATTGCGAGACAAACGAATATCACTAGCGATATTATTTTCGATACTACATCCGCAATGAGTAATATATTTAACATTATAATACATGTTCATGTACAATGTACATGTACATGCAGTACTCTGAAACAAGAAACTACATGTACAAATACATGTACTGTACATCTGCATGGCCATGTATTGAATCATGTAACTTTTGCACTATTTGTAATTAAACTACATGTACATGTATACCCATTTTCAGATAAAGAAATTCTTGCAAAAATTCAGTTTTGTGTCAGTTTTGAGTTGCAATTGAAAATGTTTGCATCATTAACATTTTGTGAATCTGAAAATTCCGAATCACTTGCAAGTTTAATTTATGCCAGCAAATATTTCTAAACTATTTTCCATTCTAGGAGTACCGGTAGCAAAGAGTATATAAACTTATCTGGATTTCCTCATGTACATGTAGTACATGTAAATCAACTACATGTACGTACACTTTACATTAGGCCAATTTACAAAGTTTGCTTATTCTGGTAGGGGTTTTTTGGGGTAAGAAGTGCGCATGCGAGACTTGAGGTCAGTCACGTGACCAAAATCTGCAATCATTCACCAATTTTTTGAGAGTCATAAAAAATAAGCTACAATGGAAAGTAACCAGCAAGTACAAAATATGAAATTTTGATTTATATTTGTTTTGGGCTATTGCAAATCTATGAGATTGGGTCTTTCATATATGCAAGCATCAATTTTCTAATAAAGGACATCAATTTGTCAGGCAATCTCGTATTGGTTAAGAGTCCCTCACAAATCATGCAGAGGTAAAAGAACTTTATGTGCTCTCTGTCTATATCATTTCTGACAGAATATTTCATACTTAAAACAGACAAGTACATACATGTACAATCTTCAAGAATGTTAATGTCATATTTACAATCCTTTGCATTTTGGTTTGCCATTATATACAGGGTGTAGGCCTTTTAATGTACATATTATGCACTAGGTTGCTAAAAGTTGAAGTAGACCTACATGTACTGGGTAAATACCGGTAGTCTAAATACATATATATCTTACATTAATTTACTTGTTTATGTCCCTGCACATGTACTTGTACATGTACATGTAAACTCTCAAAACTGTGGACTGAAATGCATAATATATTTTTTAAGGAAATCACTGCTTTGCCTTGTTTTACCAAAGTAAAACATGTACACCTGTACACCTGTATACATCTATCTTTGATACCAAAATCATAACAATGATGAACAATATATGTTTTTTAAACGATATGATAGCCCAGTGGATTGAGGTTTGCACAATTCTGGACAGTATCTTTTGAGATAATAATAATAATGATAATGATAATGATAATGATAATAATAATGAAAATAATAATGATACTAATGATAATAAGAGTACTGATAATAATAATAAAAATAACAATAAAAACAACAATAATAAGAATATAAATTTATTTTAAAAAATAATAATGATAAAAATAACTATAACAACAACAATAATAATAATAATGATAATAATAAAATAGTACTAATAATAATAAGAATACAAATACTAAAAAATGAAGTCAAAATTGCAGTAAAAAAAACAGACAATCGGCTTTAATAAATAACCAAGATCTCCCCAGAACTACAGTACACGTCTACGACCTGCAGAAGGCAGCTACACTACAATGTAGGCACAACAACTGTTATTAAGAAGAAGAATAATTATTGTTATCATTATAATTGTTACTTGTTGCTGGGTTATTTTTTAGGGGGGTGTTGTTATAGCACCTTCCCGATTAAAAATAACTGATCAAAGAACTTTACAATGAAATCATTGGATTCAATGATGACCCTGCAATTACAGTGCAGATCCTCCATTCCACTTGGAGCATTCCAGCCTGGCAAACTATTTTACAACTCATGTATTCTATTCCAACCACAATAACATTCGCATCCTAACAGGTATCCATTTAACACCTGGGTGGAGAGATGAAGTGCACATACAGTGCATTTCCCAAAACATATACATGTACACATGACAGGCATAGAAACGATAACCTTTATATCCCCAGTCAAGTGATTAAACCACTTGACTATGACGCCTCTATTGCATCTGCTCTGATGAAAGTATTTAGTTAAATAGTATTTGAGTAATAGCCCTAAATTACCCTGGAAGATATAGGGTTATCAATTGAATTAATTTCATAATCGTATTATAAGTGAATGATGTACACATGTAACCAATAACCAAAATACAAATAAGATCATGTAATGTTGTAATGTCTGGAACCAGAAGGGCATTAACTTAATATATACTTTAAAGGTATAGACCAGTTCTGGTCATGCGATTGCATTGTGAAAGAAACGTGGGAATCGTTCAGAAAAAAAGGTTGATCATCTAGCATATACATTTAAGTATATTGGTGTGTACTGCAAGGTTCTGGAAACATCAAAATGATAAAAAATTTGGCCCAGTCTTGGTAAAGTTACAAGCACTGTACACAGAATGATGTATATGGGACTATATATGCGATATCTATCCAGTCCGGATCGATATGATAATTTACCAAATATATCAATTAGTAGGTGGTTTCCCGGCAAAATTTATATCATCACATATTAGTCGAAACATATTCTTTCACATGATTGGTAATAAGAGCTTCCATTTCATTTTTTGAGAGGGGCGTTTCGAAAACTGGTCTATACCTTTAATAAACAGAGTTAACACCCATCTGGCTCTGAACCGACAATACATGACTAGTTAAGTTAGTGCTTAGCAGCATATTAGATAAGACAGAGCTTTAATAATTGCCCTATACCAATAATACCACATACATGTAGGCACATACATAATGTACATGTACATGTACATTCAATCATGTCAAAATTTATGACTGAGTTGTATGTATGCAGAAATGTATGCAGAAATGTACAATATTTTCAAGAGCAGCCGATACAAATAATGTACATCTCTGCAAATATTTGAATCCATCAACCAGTGCATCATCTCAATGACCCAGGCAGGGAGGGTACGACATGGAGGAGAGTTTGTCAAACAAGGACAGGCTCTCTCAACGGAAATGAATCCTCCATGGTTTCCTTGTAGATCTTTAATCTGTATAGGAAATGATTAATGAGACTGCTACACCATGAGATTATCACAGCAGCAGTCTATGGGCCAATCAAGGGCTTATCCAGTTATCCTTCGCTAATCTAGCTGCATTCCATTGGTTATTGAGATACATTGTACATGTACATTGTAGGTCTCTTCATTTTTGCTAAGCAAGAAAAATGACATGATAGTACAATGTAAACATACATGTACATGTATGTAACGTTCATATCTCAATCCTGTATGACAGGAAAGAAGACGACTGAGACTTGTAGAGATTGTACATGAAGGGTCAATAAGTATTCTAGAAATTTCTTTTCTAAATTTTGATACATTTGGAAAATAGATCACAGAAGATTACTGTATTATGAATACTGAAACATGAATAAATTTTATAACATCAACAAGTACATACAGATTACTCGCTAATAAAGACCACTTTTCTTGTATAGAAACCATACTATAGAAACTTTCAATATACCTTTGGCCTAAGAAGATAACTGTAGCCTTTATTATTTAGAGCACATTTTGTTTTCACATCCCCTACATTCAATCCATTCGTTTATTAAATACTAAATATATATTTTTTTAAAGATGGATAAATTTTTACAAAACAAACAGGATAGGTGCTTTCAAATCACAGAGATACCAATGAGTTTTGTTGATTTCAACTCTAAAATTCATAACTTTCATATGTACTGTATATCCTTTGTCAGAATAATATTTTCTTCAAATTTTCAATAATATTAAAACTGTTTTTCTCATTTTTATGCCTACATGTACATTAAATCAAAACTATATCATGCTGATGCTAAATATATTACTCATTGCAGATGTAATATCGAATATATCGCTATCTATGAATAATAAGGAATCTAAAGATCTCGACGTTTGTGCTGCTGCAACACTTCGTCAGGTGATAAAACTAATGTTTATCACCTGAAGTGTTGCAGCGGCGCACGAAACGTCGAGATCTTTTAGATTCCTTATTGACCACATTGCGAGACAAACGAATATCACTAGCGATATTATTTTCGATATATCATGCTGTATTTCTTGTTTAATATTAATCAGTAGCCTATATTTATCAAGGTCATATACATGTAGTACTGTAGTTCTCCCTGATACATGTATGCATTCAGGTTGACAGACATACACATGTAATTACATGTATGTGTGCATGGCTCAGATCAAGGGTACCCTTTACTGACTTCAACTTCATTTGGAGATAATATGAAATCGGTTTCCCTACAATGTTTACAAACATTATTAATGTGATGCTAATAGTGTGAGGATGCTAATAGTGTGAGGAATCTTACCAAACCATTAATTATGGCTTGTCATGGTTTTGTTTTGCACTAGCACGCATAATGTCATGAAAAATGCCCATATTTGGGCATTAAAACGTTACACGGGAAGCATGTGTATTTTTCATCCCAAATTAACAGTATTGTATCATATATTTTTGTCATGATTTTTAAATGAAATGAAAGAATGACATCTCTAGTTGATTTCCAGTGTGTCTCATTCACTGATCCTCGGTGTTGAATATTTTTAATTGCCGTTTGAACATTAATGTATTGTACATAACCTTGGTGTCCGCCTGTTGACCAAAATTTTGTGGAAAAAAATAAAATGAAAGAATAAGCCTCATAATGATAAAAATGTAATGTATCAATGAAATAATTACACAACAATATAACAGAATCAAAAATTTTGTACTCGCATGATTAAAATATCATTTTGAAAACAATAATGTAACCTAGCAAATTTTGGTGTCCTGTCCGTTATGTACGTGCACATGAAGCTCACAGTTTGATTAAAAAAGAAAAAAAATGTTATTGTACTTGAAATGAAAAGTGCCTTCGTGGGCGAAATAAAAAATATATACTTCGCCGGTAATTCGTCCAAACGCGCCGCAATGCGGGCAAAGTTCCTTCACGATCGGCCATTTTGTTCTGTGTTATGTACAATCACCGTCACGAGCTCGAAAGCAGTATCATTGAATTCGATCAACTTTTGGCGATGGAAACTTGTCAGTGTTATCTGTGTAAGGTTTGCAATGGATTCTGAGATTTGGACATGAGGATGAAGTTACAGTGGTTGAGATTGGGAAAACGTGATGTATTGTACATAACTTGGTGTCCGTGTTTGTACATAACTTGGTGTCCGTATTTCTGTTTTAACAATATAACTTATTATATTTGCACTATATATGTAACTTAATGGTGGCATTTTTGTTTTATTTACTTAAAATTTGTTATAATAATTCCATTTACAAACAAAATATCCAATAGCTTACTTACAGTGGTTGAGATTGGGAAAGATGTGTAGCATTGTACATAACTTAGTGTCCATATTTGTACATGTACATAACTTGGTGTCCATATTTCTGTTTTAACAATATAACTTATTATATTTGCACTATATGTAACTTAATGGTGGCAACTTGTTTTAGTTACTTTAAATTTGTTATAATAATTCCATTTACAAACAAAAATCCAATAGCTTACAAATTATGATTCATTTTTAGTGATACCAGGCATAAGGTGGACACCGAGTTATGTACAGGTATAGTTTGTGATGAGTAGCATTTAATGCAAATAAATAGAAGTTGGGCGGTTAAGTGAAAAAGGAAAATATGTGCATGTGTGTTGCATAGCTCTCTATAACATAAAACATTAGCAAGAGAATATATGCACAGATAAGAATGTGAGGAGAAAGTTTGTGTGTTACAAACTCATATGCGTTGTACATAACTCGGTGTCCACTTTGGTTTTTGCACTATTTTGAGAGCTTTTCCTCAACATCGTGATTTATCAGTTGTATTTTACTTACTTTATGATACACCTTAAAATACAAATCAGTTTGTTTAAAAAAAGTGAGATCTACACAGAAATAACTGCATGAAGTGGACACCGAGTTATGTACAATGAATTTGTGACAATGTGAACTTCGGTGGCTGATTGATAGCATGTAGAAAATTCTGTATGCTCCAATACTTTTGGTGTGTGTTGTGGGATGTTCAAGGTCTATAGTCATGATATTACAAAGGTATGGCAATGAGTTTCAAATTTTACCTGCAATGTAACACTTGGGTACCCTTGATCAGAGCTATGCACATGTTGATATTTATGATCCTCTCTTACACATACTGTACACACATGTACACTTTATCCAGATCATGGCTTTTGGTTAACATGGTGAATAAAAGGAACATGGCGGAAGCTGAAAACAACCTTGCTTTACTTTTGTTCTGTGATGAAAAAGTCCAATTGATATCAGTTTTGCATGAATACCTCATGCTCTGGTGAGGATCAATTGGTACCTGCAGGTGCAAATACAATTCTACAGTTCTAGTAACGGTAAAACACCAACATTTCTTGTCATGAATGTTTTGGTTTTCTAATTACTGAATTTTGCTAAATTACCTCTTTTTTCATAAAATTGTAATGAACTTGCATGCACCATATTTCAGTGACTCTTTACATGTAACTTCTTTTATATATGAGACAAAGTCAATCTAACTCTAAAGACAGTAAGAAATATCACAAGACCAATGAAAGAGGATCTTTGAGTAGATTTTCATTCCCAGTCTTTCAAGTATATTTTTGTCCAAATTAATTCTGAAACCTAAGAGCACGCAAGTAAAACGACACACAGTCATAACTGTCAGTGTGATGCTACAGAGGCCTTGAGTTGGCTTAAACTAGACCACAACTTCCTTTAAATTTCTTGCATGCTGAAAGATACAGCCTTATCGGCAAATACATGTTACATGTAGACAGCGGCTGTCTTGGTAATTCAAAGAATAAGTTAGGTTCTTGTAATGGAGACAGAAGTAGTGTTGACTATTCTTTCTAATTTTTGTTTCATGAAAGAACTTCTCATTTGAAGCATGCATGCCTTGTGTTAATAGTAGGCCTCAAGACCATCCATATTTTGCATTTAAATAATCAAAATTTCAGGGATTTCAGAAACAGCACTTGGTAAAATGTTTCAGACTTTCAGTCATCTCTGTTCAAAATAATTTGCAAGGACTCTCGTATACCAGGCCCTGTCTTACAAAGAGCTGCGATTGATCCACATGATAATCAATCGTAAGTCCTCTAATCAATCAAGTTTGCAGTCTCCTATCTCTTATGTACTGTACATAGTTACGATTGATATCAATCACAAATAAGTTGTGATTGATATCAACTCTTTGTAAGACGGGGTCTAGAACTAGAAGTCATTCTTTCCTGATTCCATCAGGCTTTGGAACTTGCTACCTACTGGTCTTGTCAACTGTACCTCTGCTGACGCTTTTAAGCAAGAGGTACTAAACGTCCATCTTTATTAGAAGAAGATGACAAGTTTTTAGCTGCACATAGAATATTGTAGAAAGTTTTAAATTTGCACTGTACATTCACAACACCTGACCTGCCTAATAGTATGTGATACACCAGATGGTGGACTGTACTTTTCCTGGAAGAAGTTTCATCTTGACTTTTATTGCATAACCAACCCAACTTGACATTTCAGAAATTCACGGACACTTGAGAACATGTACAGTTGTACATGATCTATGTACATGTACGTCTACTGTGTATTTTCTCAAATCACAGATTACACTGACCTTTTAAATGAAATTATGCAGATTCTGGTTATCGTTTTGCTTCCTCATGAAAGGTCAAATTAATAAATAGAAATAGAAACAGATTAACTGATCAATTAAATAATTAATAATTAACAATTAATAATCAATCATCATCATCATCATCATCATTAACGGACAAAAATAGACCCCTGTAGTACTGTACTCTAAAAGTTAGATTTCTATCAGAAATTTAAATGTAAAAAGTACTTCAGTTCAGAACTCAAAATAAAAATCATGTACAGTATGCTGTCTATGCAGGTCTAACTTTTGATCTAATAATAGCTTAACCTAAAAGTTATTAGATCTAGAGAGACTAAGCTTCTTGTGGGCATTATCACATCATAAATTATTGCTACGTGTAGACCTACAAACAATACAATCAAATGAAGTTCAACCTACGTCCTACATCATATGTAATGTACATAATAAATAACACAACTCATATTAAGATTAACTTGAGTTATAATCATGATGTAATGACTAATGTGGATTTTTGATTAAGCCAGACTAAGCCAACTCATGAAGACTACATGTAGATCTATGTATGTGTACATTTATGAACTGAAACTGAATAGCTCTAGGTCTAGAATGTAATGTTACTATTTACTAACCTCGTCCCATTTGAGGAATTTGTTGCCTTCCACTAGGTCATCAGGAACAATAATCTCTTCTAACTTTAGCCGAACCTTTGATGTATCCGCCCCGGCCAT
Organism: Mesocentrotus franciscanus; assembly: GCA_037976565.1. Taxonomy (NCBI): domain Eukaryota; kingdom Metazoa; phylum Echinodermata; class Echinoidea; order Camarodonta; family Strongylocentrotidae; genus Mesocentrotus; species Mesocentrotus franciscanus. The sequence goes on along the minus strand of CP137669.1, from coordinate 40,752,844 downwards.
TATCAATTCTAAATTCTGTCTACTTCATTGGTGTAAAATTCGAGCAATAAGGTTGTTATTTAACACTGCAAATCGAGGGTATTTGATGACATTCAACTCCAAGACTAGTCAGACAACGACGGCTCAAGGCAGTGCTAGTGCTGTACTGTCTGTAGCTTGTACCAACCCGTACCTGCGTCAGATTGAACCAGGCGACGGCAGATGGAATTCGTGTATCATATCACAGCGAGACTGTACTGCTTTCCAATGGGCTGGCGCAGCGGTACAGGTACTTCCGCGTTCCGCTCACACAAGTCTACTTGTTGAACTTAGATGAAGATACCTTCGTTCTGCAATATTCCTGCATCATGGAAATCAAATTCCTGCTTGAACATTTAGCTTTAAAATTTACAGAATAACGTTCAATAACTTGAAGTCAAGACGTTGAGTCTAATCAATTATAAACTAAATATCTGACTGTCGGTCGAGGTACTCTCAGTCTCGATCTCGATCTCAGCAGCTCACACGATAAATGATTTGTGAACGATAACTTCTATCGTCGCGTATCGAACTAATGGGCGTGGTCTCCAAAATTACAAATGAAGTTACTTTGGTATTTTTACAGGCTCATGATTTTGAAATATATATTCATGAAATGCATATTTTTTAACATCGCTTTTTAGTAAAGGTTCATTTTCCCAAATTGAAAGATACTCTCACTTTGGTGGTCGTTACGCAAATTTGCCTATAACCCGCCCAAACCCGGGCCCTCGAGTGCGTTGGCTCCCAATCCCCCCACTTCTTAGCAAGTCAGTTTGAAACACACGGAAGGCGGAATTCTCGTAAACAATGTTCGGTGGCGGGGGGTCCAAACCCCAAACTCCTTACTGTCAAACTAAACATGCACTGATCCACCCCTGTCAATAAAATACCTTAACATAAAATGTGATGATTGAATAATGGATCTTTCCATTTCCTAGGGTGTAGAAGTGAGTTAAAAGGGCCTGCAAGAGGGTCGGAATATTAATTTCTTTTAAATCTTTTTACATGTAATGATAGGTAGATGGAGTCGTATATGATGTATGGTAAATTGCTGCTGATGAACCCTGGATTGACATCATATTCATCATATATACTCCATGAATGATACGCATGGCATGAGACTTTTTTCTTCAGAATTGACCATGTCAACTGATAAAAAAAAGGGTTCTCTCTCTCTCTCTCTCTCTCTCTCTCTCTGTCTCTCTCCCAACATTTCCAACACTCATGCGGCACAAGTCAGAAAAGGGGGTATGGGGATACACCCACGTGTATGGGGATACACCCACGTGGTGGAAAGAGGGACACAGTCATGACTTGTATCAGTCCCCCCCCCCCTACTTGCTTCCAAAATTTGAGGTGAAGGTAGCCCGAATATTAGTACTTTAATTTTTCAGGAAGCAGAAACCCATCTGCCCCCATTTTATGAGCCTATGGCGGCCGCATGGTTTAGAGGTGGGGCACGGGACACAGCCGGGAGTAAAAATATAGAAAATAAATTTTGCCAATATAGTCAAGCCTTCCACATCACTAATTTTGATGAAGAAGATTAAGCGGGTACTGCATGCAATTTTGTCTTCTATCATTGGTCACTTGGAGCAAAATATATTTTTGAGGTATAAGTTAAAAACAATATTTCATCGGCAATTACTTTTATAGGGTAGAAATGTTGACTTTTTTCATGACGAAATTGCCTTGCAAAACCAATTTTAAAAAACGGACGCTGTCCCCATGAGATTTGTGATCCGAGAATTTATTTTAGTCTTGACCCAAAGAGCAAGGTTTCATTTAATCCCTTGATGACAATTCAAATATTAACTCTTAAACATCGCTTTAGAAAATTAATCAGTTTACTCTTAAATCAATTCATAATTTACCTATATTGTGATATCAATTTGCAAGGGTAGTAGGCCTATATGCATTGATATATAGGTCTGTAAAGTTCCCTTTTTGCTTGGTATGTCTGTATTATAGGCAGCATACTACACACGTCGTTATAATATTTAGACACATCTTTCATTTTTCGAAGCTTTGGCTCCAAGTTGTATTTATTTTTGTTTGAGCGAATAAAAAGAATAGTTGAAAATAAGTGTGAGTTAAGGATGCATTACTGCTAAGGCCCAATGATTCAACAGGTCGCTAATGAGCAGGTTTACTCCATCATTATACGTAAATTTTGTTGTTCAGATTTAGGGTATACTTACGCTTAACCAGGGGTGACGGAGCGAATTCCAAGGTGGGGGCAACAAAAAGGGGCACTTTCTGGGGAAAAGGGCACCTACAAAGGGAAATCTCAAAGCGAAAATATACAATTTGTTGGACATTGGTATATACCCCTCATTGTGATTACATTATCAGGGATGATTTTAACATGTGTTTCTTTTTATACATCATACAAGATATTGCATAAGCATCTTGCATACTTTGCAGTTGGGTGTGATGGTCTGAATATTCATTTGCGAGCGAGCGAGCAAAAGTTGTAACATTTATTACATCTTATAAAGAGGAAAACCCCAATCCTAATGGGGTTATAAGCACATTCTCATAACGGAAGACTGAAAAGACCTTTGATAAATAACATAACTATAATCATCTATAAATGCGAGCGAGCTTTGGGGAAAATTGCTCTTAGTCACTTTATATTAGGGGCACGTTTAATGATGAGAGGAAAAGGGGACACGTATCGAAAGTGAAAAGGAGTAAATTCTCGTACCTGAAAAGGGTCATTTACCAGAGATTAAAAGGGGCACTAGTGAGAAGGAAAAGGGACACTTTTCACAGGTGAAAAGGGGGCATTATGAGAAGGGGAAGGGGCTCTTTTTTAATGGGGGCACTTATCATAACTCTTCATTCATTAATTATGCTTTATAGTTCATTGATACTCCCATACTTAAATTATGGTCTTTTAGTTTGGGGTAACACACATCATACGTCATTAGACAAAGTGTTTTTATTACAAAAGAAGATTATTCGTATAATTTGTAATTCCCCCTTTCGCTCCCATACAGACTATTTATTTTTTGAAAATAAGATATTAAAGGTAAAAGACTTATATCTTTTCCAACTAGGTCAATTTGTGTATAATTATAAAAATAATATGTTGCCATCTGTTTTTCATGAAATGTTTTTTTAAAAATAGCTCAATCCATAATTACCCAACAAGACATTCGGACGATTTTCATTTACCTCTCTTGAAGGTCCAAAGTTTTGGAATTCTTTAAGTAATGAAATAAAAAATGCTCCATCGATAAATATTTTTAAGAAAAAAATTGAAATTGTTTTTATTACAATCATATCAACCTCATTGAATTTATATGTTGTTGTTGTTTTTTTTTTCTTTGAATACAAGATCATTCTCTACTCGCTGACTCAAAATGTAATTTGATATATTAAGTTATGCCTTCTCAAGCTTATCTCCTTTCTAATGCGCATCTCTCTTTCCTCATTTTCTTCTCAACCCCACATGCACCTCATCATTTCATATTATTTTCTGTACCCCCGATCTCTCTCCTTTTGGGGGCATTATCTACTCTTTGTATTGTAACCGTATCCTCCCATGTTTGTCATGTAAAGTACTCTCTTGTCCTGTTCTCGTCTCTGTTGGCATCTCTCCCCATTGTTTCTCTATTTTGTAGTTCTTTTTGTAGTTAAGAACTTGTTAATTTAATTAATCATTATTCTTAAATATCATTTAGGGTGTCCACACTTGTACAAGCTTTGCTTTTTAGTGGACCCCTCTGTTTCCAATATGTATTCTTAAATTGTTGTAAATGTTTAAAATTGATTTTGTAATTGTTTTGTTGGAAACATAAATAAATTGAATTGAAATTGAATTCATTGGAATTGAATGTGGACATGTGGACAAAAAAGGTACGCTTATCCGAGTTAAAAAGGGGTAGTTCTTAAAAAGGGAAGGGGCACTTTTTACAAAGGTAAAGAGGCACTTGTCTTGGACTTGAATAGGGCAATTATCAAAGGTGAAGGGGGCACTTATCAAAAGTGAAAAGGGGCACTTCTCTTACCTGAGAAGGGGCACTTACTAGAGATAAAAAGGGCACTTATGAGAATAAAAAGGGCACTTTTAAAAAGTAATAGGGCACTTGTCAAAGTAAAAGGGGCACTTTTCCTATGTAAAAAGGGGCACTTTTGGGGGTACTTGAAAAAGTATAGGAGCACTGTGCCCCCTTCCGGAGCGCCGCCTCTGCGCTCAACTCATCAGTCTTTTTTAATTTTACACATGGGATACAATAAAATTGATTCTCGTCTACAAAGTCATGTAAAGTTATTCACATTTAAACATTAACTTGAAACATAATCTTTCTCTGAAATAAAAACGAGTGGTAATTGTAATTATACAGTCTTGGTATACAAATGGAATCTTAATTAAAGAAAACAATGACAACTTGGTGTGAGCAATAAGTTTTTTTTTTTAATTAAAAAAAATCAAAATGGGGGCCAAAATGGGTGGTCCCCCTTCTTTTCTGACAAAACATGGGGGACATTTGATATGAGCCCCTAGGAAAAATCGTGGGGTCCTGACGACTCCTCCCCTCCTGATTTACGCCCTTGGTAGTAGTAGTAGTAGTAGTAGTAGTAGTAGTAGTAGTAGTAGTAGAGTAGTAGTAGTAGTAGTAGTAGTAGTAGTAGTAGTAGTAGTAGTAGTAGTAGTTTTTGTTGTTGTTGTTGTTTTTGTTTTTGCTCGTTATATGAAAAAATGTCACCCAAAATTATTTTCCAAGTCTAAATTTTCTTTATGGTGCGTGCATTCACGGATCTCCAGATCCTCTCTCATAATTATTAATCAAAACTATGGATGTTTCTTTCCTGGGTAAGTGACGAGTTATTACACTCACCTGTTATTAATGAATGAATTACAATACTTGGAATCCAGTCCGCATACTTTTTTTCTTTAAATGTTTGCTTGTTGCTATATCGGGAAAGCCTCGGGTAAGCTTTCACGTTGCCAAGAACAACATGTGTTTTAAAAGTATGCATGAATTATGAATATGTTAGTTAACCGGTCTATTTACAATGTGTGGGGGCTGTCTAGAGATGGCGCTATTGCATTTAACGCTCAGATATAGATCAAAAACTTTGAATTAAGTGGATTGAATATAAATATGGATAAGACAAATTTTATGTGGTTGGAGAGGAAAGTGATAGGCCGGGTTTACCTCTGTTCGGACAATGGGTACAACATATAAAAATCCTAGGGGGTATATTTCGCATGTTATTCCAAAATAAAAGATGAATTGAACTACAATCATGTATAAGGAAATTTTGAGCAAAATCAAAAGACTAATCGGTTAGTGGAAGCAACGAGATTTAACGATGTTTGGCAAAATTAAATTGTCGAAAATGTATGTATTTTCAAAACTAAATTATGTTTCGTCTGTCACACATGGCATTTTTGAAGGAATCGAAAAGATTTCTTTTAATTTTATTTGGGGAGGGAGAGACAGAATAAAACGGAAAATATTATATCAAGATTACTGCGCTGGGGGACTCAGAGTAACGAATTTCAAGGTATTTGTCAAGACTCAGAGAATAATGTGGATCAAACGGTTGCTCTACGGAGAAAAGTATTCAGGTTGGAAAGTAACCTTTGACCACTTTTTCAGATGACTGGGTGGTCGAATTATATTTCTTTGTAATTATAATATAAATAAAATGAACTTGAATGATATACCATTGTTTTATAAGGACATGTTGAAAGCATGGCAAGAATTAGATAAGTGCAGACATTTTGGAGAAAATAAGAATAATCCGGTTATTTTTAATAATAAATGTATATGTCTCAGCAAAAATTCATTTTTTGATGTCGAATTATTTCAGAAAGGTATACTTCAAGCATCAGATATAATCGTCAGAGGTCATTTAAAACCCATCTTACATTTTTATAATTTGGGTTTTGCAACTGAAAGCTTGCTTAGAATTCAAAAGATCTTTTCAGCAATCAAAGAAGAAGTAATTTTATGGAAGTGGACACTGAACATTTTGAAATAGAATTGATGATATTTGGACGTTTACAGATACTATGTGATATAAAGTCTAGGCGGTTATATGATTACTTTTCCTTTCTAATAAGTGCCCCTTTCCTAATGATAAGTGCCCATTAAAAAAGAGCCCCTTCCCCTTATCATAAGTGCCCCTTCTCTGGTAAATGACCCTTTTCAGGTACGAGAAGTTACTCCTTTTCACTTCAGATAAGTGCCCTCTTCACCTCCGATAAATGCCCCTTTAAAATCTGATCGGTGCCCATTTTCTTTTAACTAATGCACATTTTACTTTATTATAAGTTCCCCTTTTTCATTCACATAAGTGCCCCTTTTCATATCTGGTTATTGCCCCTTTTCAGGTGCGATTAGTGCCTTTTTTCACCTCTAATAATTTCCCTTTTAAAAATGATACATGCCCTTTTTCTTTTCTAATAAGGGACCTATCCCCTTTTCATAAATCCCCCTTTTCACCACTTATAAATGCCCCTATCACAATCTGATGGGGGCCCCTTTTCCGTCGACAAATGCCTATTTCCTATTCTCATGACTGACTTTTTTCATCTCTGGTGAGTGCCTCTTTTTGAGGGTGTAAGAATTGCCCCATTTTCACCTCTGATAATTACTCTTTGTACTTTGACACATGCTCCTTTTCTTTTCTGATAAGTGTTTCCTTTTCCTCTCATCGTTAAACGCGCCCCTAATTTCAAGCGACTAAGAGCAATTTTCCCCAAAGCTCGTTCGCTACGCTCGCACGCATCTATAGATGATATAATTATGTTACTTATCAAAGGTCTTTCCAGTCTTCCGTTATGAGAATGTGCTTATAACCCCATCAGAATTGTTTTTTTCTTCTTCTCTTTATAAGATTTAACTGCGACCTCACAGATCTTTAAAATTTTTCTCGTTCGCTTCGCTCGCTCGTAAATGAATATTCAGACTTCACACCCAACTGCAAAGTATGATGCTTAAGCGATATCTTGTATGATGTATAAAGAGAAACAAAATAATATTGAAATCATCCCTGATAATGTAATCACAATGCAGGGGTTTATATCAATGTCTAAAAAATTGTATATTTTCGCTTTGAGATTCTCTTTGTAGGTGCCCTTTTTTCCCCAGAAAGTGCCCTTTTTATTAGTGCCCCCCCCCCCTCCCACTTTGGAAGTCGCTCGGCCGCCCCTGCCCCCTCTCACTCTCTTGTACAGGTGGACAAACCGGAATAGGTTGCATGCAGTGTGTGTGTCGGTGTGAAAGGGTATGTTGGTGTGTGTGAGCTAGAGGGGGTTGGGGGTCATGAGTTTGTTCGGTGCGAGTTGAGGTTGTGGGAGTGTGTGACTGGGTGGAACTATGTAACTTCATACCCTCCTCTATTGTTATTTTGATTATAAACTGTTATATGAAAGAAAAAATGTACAATCATGTATAATTTGAGATTTTTCTCTGTTCATTGTTCATTGACTGATGTAAGTTATGAAGTGTCTTGTATCGAAGATCTTGTTCTATATGACTTATTGTGATAATGTCTTGTAATGTGAATTTATGAGGAATGAAATAAAATATCATTTAAAACAAACATAAAAATAGATCGGACTTCTACCTATTATTTTCAGGTTCATTTTCTTTTTAAATTCTAATTTTCTTTACAAATAGTATTTAGGCCTTAATAAGAAACATTTATAGGCAATCAATAAAAATGATTGACAAGATGATATTTCATTACCTTTGTGCGATCAAACCTATGAATAGTAGCAGGAATCCGTTTTCTAATAACAATATTAGGTAGGCTTATTTGTTAAAATTTTTTTTTTCTTCTTCAAGTCAATATTTTGCATGCATCAATGAATACACGATTCATTTTTGTTTCAGAAATTAATGAAAATTCTTAGTCCTCTGAGCATAATACGAAGAACTACGTGACTATTCTCTTTGTCAGGTTTGAATTTTATACGGAACGAGTATTGTCATATTGTCGGAAACACATTTACACTCTTTCAGTTTCACTATGCGAGAATGAAATTAACGTGCAAGCGGCTGCATGTGTTATCTCGATATACAACTATCGTATTTTAAGGAGGGACAGGGGCGATTTGCCCCTAACATTCCCAACCATAAAGAAAACACACATAACTAAATGCAGTTAATTTTTAGATAATCATTTGTAAAAGTAGGAATGCTCTTTGAAACATTCGAAGTACAACAGTCTTTATCAGACCTCTCCAGACGCTTCCCCTCCTGATGCTAGATATGACACTGTAGGGGGAGGGGGGTTGTCCTTTCGGTAAATTTTGGTGGCTACTCTCACCGACCCCATAGTGAAAAGCTGACTACTCCATACAGTAAGTCGGACCCAGACAAAGAGACTAATAAAACAAAAACATCACAAATACATATATTCTAGATATAGAAACAGAAGATGAAAGAATTGAAAAAATACGTAACTGAAGAGAGAGAGAGAGAGAGAGAGAGAGAGAGAGAGAGAGAAAGGGACGGAAACTATCAAAATATAAAAGTGAGCCTAAATTTAAAACTTCAGCTTACCCAAAGGTATAAAGAAAATAATTGAAATATATACCAGTATGGAATTATATATTACATAAGGAAAGAAAGACGGCAAGCCAAGGTATCAACGGGGGTATCAAGCAAGGAAGCAAATGGTTCACGCTTTAAAGATAAAATGGGGAAATATTATTTTTGTATTCCAACTGCAAGTGAAAAAAGAGGTTTTCGGCGGAAACCAAAAGACATATGCTTTGATATCGTCATAGTATTTCAGCCCTAATTGTTTACATTAATATGAACAGAATTCCCATATATATCGTTAATAAGACAAATGTAAATAGGTATTATCCTTCATAACTGAAAATACATGCTATAAAGACTCCCTTCATCTTCATCATACACATTGATAAATGTGAGTGTATTAGAGTTTCCATATCTATCATAAACAAGAAAAATGTAAATCTTAATGTTGTCAGTTATAAAGTAGATCGGACTCATGAAACTTATTTTCAATGAGAACGGTTAAAAGCAAAACTATTTCAGTATAAGCTAACCACTTCAGTCCATAACCATCCATCAACAATTGAAGACCATTCTTAGTGATATATTATTACTATATATAACTGTTATTAATTACATACCTGTATATTAAATACCTGTGTTAGGACGCACCAAACGTATACTGATTAGTCCGTGATTATTTCATACAAGTCATGTTTTTTATATTGTTTATTTTCCTCTCCTTTTGTTGTATTTTTTCTCCATTGTTTGTTTATCCCTTTTTTTTTTTTTTTTTTTTTTTTTTTTTACTGTAGATGTATAATTCTATTTATTATTTTTCCGCCTTGTACTGTCATGTGTATTAAGGCAGTAGTCTAGGCTCGAATGTTCCTTTTATATGCTTTTTCTTGTTATATCAAATAAATAAAATATGTGATTAATTTTTTTTTCTTTCTTGGATCGGAATCATTTACAAATTTTTACTATTTGTCATAATAAGGTAGCCCATGATGAACAAATTCTTGCGGATTTAATTCCGTTCTTTTCGTTTATGATATAAAAGAAAGCGATTTCAAGAGATTGGGAGAGGTTGAAGCGGAGGGGGAAAGGGGTATTTGGGAAGAAAAATTAAGAAAGCTTTACTGGAGTAAAAGAAGCAAAAAATGTCCTCCTTATGTGAACTGAGGTACTAGGTACGTAGAACGGAACTTAAATAGCGCCCTCAGATAATGGAAACAATATAGTCGCTGACACGAAATGGAAAATCTGCAGACCGACCACCGACTGGTGCAAATTAAACACCTTTCTTGAGGTTGCTGAGATCGGTATCCGTATCAGCGTTGGCTAGTCCAACTAACATTCTCTTCTCAGTTTTATAACATACAAGGTGAGTAATATTTCTTACTTAGTCATTTGAAACAATGTTTATACCAGACTCTGACTCGACGAGGCTGCGAAACGGCACCGTAGTAGGCCTATGCATGTGTGTCGCTGTGTTGCACCGGTACGCCGGGCGATCTCCCTTTACTTGATCTCGTAGTACTCGTAGACGGTATGTCACAGTGTGAGTGTGTTGATGGGCGTGTAAACTGTGATTGACTGTGACAGTGCAGTGTGAGTTTGATAATGCCTTTAATGGGATGGAGTCTTATTCTGTGCACCTTACATTTGACCTCAAATTGACAAGGACTTTCTTTTTTTATATCTACAATGCTTCATCTTGAAGAAATCCCTGTAGAATAAGTGTGCAAAAAGTTTCATGGAAATTTGAGCAACAACGGTGTCATTATTTTATTATTTTTAAACTCATTTTCACTTACTTAGGTTAGCTTAGTCTAGATCTAGTTGTAATTTTGTTTTGTAGATTTAGTTCAGTAGTTGTGTGTTATAGTTGTGCTGATACGCCCTCAGCTCAGGCTCAGGCTCAGGCTCAGGCTCAGGCTCAGGCTCAGGCTCAGAATAGATTCTCATACTGTAGCCTAGACCTCTATATAAAAACTTACAAGAATGCACTAAAAAATCAGCAATTCAGTGACAATTGATAACACGTAGCACGTAGAACTTTAGCTTACAGCCAGCACATGCGCATGTGCAGAATGTTCATCCGATCTCAGTCTAATTTTCGTAATTTGGCGCCTAGCCTCGCCGACATGGGCCCTTTAGATTGGCTATCGCTGGCTCCCATAGGCTCTATGTTATAAGATATCAGTGCGAGGAGATGGCTTGCGATTTTCTGTTTTTACCGATACCAAAATTATGATATTTCAGTCAAACCTTCTAATTGTTACAATTTTTTCAGCGTCCTTGAAAAGTTAAGTATTTGACTCAAGTTTTAGTCTTACTTAACTAAGTCTTAAGTTTGAAAAATTCTCATTTTCGTCATATTTAAGGTTAAAACTGGAAATTTATTCTGAAATGTTTGTTGGTTTTTCTATTTTATGTGTGTGCAATTTTGTGTGTGCGTCAGTTATGTGTGAGGTGCGTCACCTGTTTAAAGCACGACATGTCAAAATCTCTGTGGTGTGACGTAATATTACGTATTGACTTTGCCATTGAACTTAAGTCGTGCTTAAGTTAAGTAGGCCCTCTCTCACTTAAATTCAAAGCTACTCGAGCGCATCGGCAAATGAGTGGGCGTAAACTCACTGTACTGTACATGCGTTCAATGCGGTAAGTTCTTCGTGCCTAGATCTACATGTAAATCTTGTAAGTTGTATGTTGTTTTTTCCAGCGATAGTTTCTAGTTTTGGTACATGGCCAATAACAAAATTTGTTGTTGCTGGTTGAGTTACTGTGCTCACACGAAACGCTGTGACCAATAAATGCACACAATAATCTTGAAGCGGCACATCAACAGGATTGACAATAGATTTCCTATTTGAATTTTCAAAGAATATTCTGCAAGATTGAAGAGTTGAATACTTGAATTGATTGTATTTTACTGATGAGTGATATTTAGTTGTCATCATTTGTCACTAAAGTGCCAATCGTGAGTAAATTATAGTGAGTTTTGTACAGCGGTGTCTCATAGTTTTGAGAATCAAGACATGGTGGCTGAAAATTGTAAAAATACTACAAAGTATGGTATTAAATGCTATTGAAGCAGTGGACTATAATGTTTTCTTCTTTCAAAATATAGCTCAGCTTAAAATCTTAGAAACTCTCCGGAAAATCGCTGTTTTGCTTTCATCTTGTACTTTTCTTAGTTTAATGTGCATATTATCAACCCTAATCTCATCTTTCAAATAAAAAGACCAAAAATATTTTTGGGAAAAGAACAGGTTAAAAAAAAGTTTGGAACTCTAAAACATCAGGGTTGAAGCAATCAAAATTGAGTGTCCACGACTTTTCCAAGTTTGACTTGCATGTGAATGAGTTTACATTACCGTACTGCTGATGATAACAACTGATGGGAGATTGTTTCATAGGTTGATCACACATTGTGAGAAGTCTTGTTGTCTTATTCTTGTTTTCTGAAGTGTGGTCTGTGTTGATGTGCAAAATGTTTTTATTGTCTACACAAAACATGCTGAAAATTTATTATTTTGTCTGAATTATGGTGGGGTCTGTTTTTTATGGATAAAACCTCCTTTACAAGCTACTCAATTGTATGAATGACATGAAATATTATTTGGAACCAGGTTAATTTTGGATTGAACAAAAAAAAATCACATTTTCAAGTTTCTTTTCAAGAAAAAGACATTTAAAATATAAGAAGAAATGAAAAATTAAAGTAAAGCATTATCAAGATTTTGTAAACAGAAATTACCCATTCATTCTATGTTCTACATGTACATGTATGTCCTGTCATATTTCCTTCATTATGGGGGTAGAAAACGGGAGATTTAAAATGACCCGGGAATACAAATTGTTGCAGCAGGTCCTCAAGAATACACCTCATGAGTTGATGAAATTTGTCACCATTTTCACTTTTCACAGTTAAAATATCACCAGTATCTATGATTACACATTTTATGACTTTCCTATTTTTAATCTTCAGATTTTTATGGAAATTGTTCTTTATTGCCCAGTGTTATTTCATGTGGAATATGAATCACAAAAACACATCAATGAATACCTATTAATTCTACCTTTAATTACATTAGCAGTTTTCACATGATTGACTGTAACCATTAATAATTCATCTAAAGGATTGGATTTCAAATTTCTACCATAATCTAAATCAGTTCAAAATTATGTTTTTATCATTGTATATATTTACATTTACTACACACATGTATACATATTTTATGCATATATATTCAATGTCAGTTATTGTACAAAACTCACAATTCAGTTTTGATAGCTGGAAGGATTTAAACAAATCAATAGACCATCTTGATTTTATTCAATTTAATTAAAAAAAAGATGTGTTGCACGATTGCTTGTTTTGATGACTTGCATGTTTCCGCATGTTCTTGAATTTTTGAAAGCATGATACAGAATCTGATACATAATTTTTAGTGTTCTGTACTCCATTGAAATGATCTTGAAAAAATGATATGGGAGTTGAGAATGATTTGACTCTGACCAAAGAGGTCTGAGAAATTTCTAAAAGCATTGTAGAGAAAGAAAAAAAAAACATCCATTTGAGAAATATCACCTTTTATTTAAAAAATTTAAAGTAGTAGGAAGATTTTTGTAGTTCATCGTTTGTGGTACAGACATACAGTACATGAAGGTCTAGAAGATGATGCATACATGTATGTACACATGTATTTACATGTAATGTACAGACTTGCGCTGTTACAATTTTCGATACATGCAGATCTACAGTAATATTTATTCTTATGTGATGTTTAATACCTCAAACCTGGTTGAGCAGTTAGGACCACTGTGCTGCTCGGAGAGGTAATTAATGAGCAGTGAAAAAAAATGAAGATGAAAATAATGACTTGATGTAGTTAGATTGTAGCCTACGTGCATTCAACAATGTCCTCTTTCTCAAACCAACTGTACATTGTACACGTTGGAATGTATGCTGTACATCCTAGTATTTGCCTCATGCTATCATAAACTGTGTGTTTTGTGGGAGTAGTCATGCCAATTTGTCACTTCCTTACTATAATCAATACTGCTCTCACTCTGGAGTTTATATATGATACATTCACGTGTCTCATCAGTACATGTACTTGTACATTGTACATGTACAGTACATGTATGATGTGACAGCATGTAAACTTGCATGAGATCAGAAACTGCCTGTGAAATATCACAACTCATTACCTCTAGGTTGTCACTTCATGAGTGTAAAACATGTCATGTGTATTTTACAAAAGGCATTAACTTTTTGACATATAAAGAATGGAATTTGCGTGATTATTTATATGCAACTGCCCCTTTACCATATACATGTACCGGTACATGAACATATATATTGTGCAAAGAATAAAAAAAACTTAGAACTTCACATTGACATAAATGTGACAATAAATGTGTAGTACATGTGTGTACAAATGCTTACATAAAATCTATAAGGCCATATAAAAAATATTCATGTTTAGCGTCCCCGCCCGCTTCCTTTTTGGGGGCCGCCTGCCCTTTTTTTTCAAAATTTTTTTTTTTTAATTAAAAAAAAAAAAAAAATCTTAATGAAAAAAAAAGAAAAACATACTGCTAAAGTGGTCTTTTACTGAATTAAAAAAAAAAAAAACATAAATGCCGGTGGCCATCTTGAAAAATAGCCCGAAAGGCTGCCCAGCCAGTGGGGGAAAATGTACGGAGCGGCCATTTTGAAAGAAAAAAGAAAAAAAGGGCCTCCTCCTTCCTATTTTTCAAAAAGGCAGGACGCTAAACATGTTTTTTTTTTTAATGGCCTAACCAGTGAAGAAAATACATACCGTAAATCTCCGTGTATAAGGCGCACTTTTTTGCCGCCGAAAAAATTTGAAAGTCGGGGGTGCGTCTTATACACGGGTACAAAAAAAAAAAAAAAAATCTTTTTTTTTTTTTTTAAAGTTCGATTGTGCCCCTCCACCTGGCACTATGCCAGGCAAAGTCTCCCAGCTCAGTAATCGGTGTGTTGACTCACCACTCGGAAACTAGAACAACACTCAAATTTGTCTGTCATCTTGGTTTGAAAGTAATCTTTAGTTTATAATAATTCCTCCAATTTTTCTTCTATTACACATGGCATACCACAAGGTCCTATCCTAGGTCCTCTACTGTTTTGAATTTACATTAATGATCTTACACATTCTTCTAAAAAACGACATTGTTCCTATTATTTGTGACAAGTTCACAAGCACAAATCGGCGCCTTCAACTGCACCTCGCAGTTAAATGAAAGACCTTCCCCACGTGGGTTTTTTAACACAGACCTGGGGGAAAAAAAAAAATTTTTTTTTTTTTTTTAAATCTTAAAAAAGGGGTGCGCCTTATACACGGGTGCGCCTTATACACGGAGATTTACGGTAGAGTTATTTCTGCCTACATGTACATGTAGTGTAGCTCAAGAAATAAACATGAAAGCAAAACAAAGAAACTCAAGAGGAAATCTTGTTTCTCAGAATTATACAGAGCTCCTGCGAGCAACAAAAAAAAGAAAGAAGAAAATAAAAGGAGAAGTGAATTTTGTACATGTATGTATCGATATATTGTCTGCTGAGAGCTAGAAGGGTATTACGGTAACTACATGTACTAGTTACTTGTATATAGTTAATGCCTCTGTGGATCTCAGCAATAAGACATATTAACCCATTAGCAACTAGAGATTTTGTAAAAATGGCCTATTACTCACTGGAAGATGCTGCAAATATTGCTCTCATTTTGACATTGTTCTGAACAATATGAAACATATGCAGAATCCTACTGTAGACATCGTAAGGATTACGCACATTATAACATTATCACGGTAGACCCCGTAGAAGGATACTACAGCGCGTTGAAAACGGACCAAAACGGGCGGGCAGTGTTCAGTGAGTAAAAGGAGGGGCGGTTTCGGGCAGTTTAGTTGCTAAAGGGTTAATAGGATTGCTATTCAGGTACCGTACATGTACAGTGTACAGTACATTGTACAATAGTCGATACCATCATGCATACAGTACCATCATGTCCGTGCTACATGTATATTGTTAATGTTGAAGAATGAGAATTTCGCTCATTCATGACAGTTCAGTGAAATATTGATGCTTGAGGCATAAAGACTGTACATATTATTACTGGTTCATTGGGAAGGCATGTATATGTGTGTATGTGTGTGTGTGTGTGGGGGGGGGGCACTGAATGCCATTTTCATCATGTACACTGCATTGCCTACATGTACACCTGTAGGCCTATGAATCAGGCATGCTTGTATTTTGCAAACCAAAATCATTAGAACATTCAAGGAATTGGCCTGTCTGGAAATGAAGTAAATGACAAGCATGAAATATTACAGGTCGTGCAGCTGTTATTATAATTATGCATCTAAAGCCAATGACTGTGCCACATTGTACACACACTCTCAGATTACTTTACATGAATATGATAATTATAAGCAATAAGGAGAAGCTAAAAATGTCATTGTGTAATGCTGAGCTTCGTTCATATTTATATCCTGGTTTATTTCTATTATTGTGTTCCCAATTTCCCTTTCATTTGTAATTGAGAAATGAGTTTGTCTGTCTGTATTCCTTTGTTTTGTCCTAGTACGTCTGATTTTGATTTTGTTTTCCCCTTCTCCCCTTTGTTTTTATTTTATGTGCACGCATGTATGCTCTTCATTTTCCCTGCCTGTTAAAGTGTTTCCCAGTCAGGAGATAAGGGATGTTACTTGCTGCATGGTAACTCTACTCTTGACCCACCCTGCTCTACTCAAAGAAAACTCCTAACAGGCTGTGCTTCCGCTCTGAAACTGCAAATCACATTTCTTTCTGCTTGCTAGAAGGTATGTACAGTGTCATTCATTTCATAGGCTACAGAAATTGAGGAAAAAGCACGAATACTCCCCTAGGGAACTCATGCTCTTTCTGAATATCATACAAGTAGAATGTGTGGCTGTTCAATTCATGAGATTAGAAGAGGAATTCATGCACTTGGCTTTCCATTGTATCCTCTGCATAGAGCCAGAAGAGCATTAAAGTACAAGTCCACTCCACTGAAAAGTTGAGCTGATTAGATAGACAAAAATCTAAAAAGCCCATATATAACTTGATTTTGGAAAAAATTTTAATGAGCAAAAAACAAGTTAATAACCGAGCCGGTTCTCCCCAACGTTGCATTTTTTGTGACGTAGGGTCCTCACAACACAGATTCGTAATGTAACCAAATTTAATGCATACATGTACGTCTTTGTGAAGTGCCTCGATACAAACTATTTCATTCACATGATGAGAATAATGAAATACTATTATTCTTATCAGGTGAATGAAAAATTTTGTATAGAGGCACTTCACAAAGACGTATGCATTAAATTTGGTTACATTACGAAAATAGCCTATTGTTAGAATGTATACTGCTGGTACTTTCGTTGTGAGGAGCATACGTCACATCCGTACAGCAATTTAAATGTTTTGCTCGAAATAACCGAAACCAAAATTGCTCTTAAAAATCACCTGATTGAAGTACGCCCATGATATTTGGTAGTTTTAACCCATGATTTATTTACAACATGCTATAATTTTTGAAAATCGGAGTGGACTTGGGCTTTAACAAATAATATAATTACAGAGAACTGAGTAAACATGTTAATGTCCTTTGGCATTCTGCAGGATTGTAATATGTACAGAAATTGCACTACATAGGCCTACATGGTGTTTCATGATTTTCCTAGATTTTCCTTCATCGTTATCATCAGTACAATCATCAAAATAAAGGTCTGTGTTTATCGTCTTCACATTTATGTCTAACGCTGTAAATATGTTATAAACTAATTATTCAATCAGTGTATAGATTACCGAAGTGCTAAAGTCATATTCTTAGTCATCCAGATTACTGTTTCTAAACGACAGAGCCTGTGCATGAGGTTCACCGCAAAATCATTCAAGCATCTGGCTGGAGAAGGGCAAATTCAGTGTTTGGGGCTGGTGTGATCACGACATAATTACTAGCACAAAATTGTTTGAATCCAGCAACCTTGACAACTCGGCCAGTATGAGGTCACACTTCGGTACTCTATTACACCCTTAGGCTTTTATGCATTCATGTAATATTCCTACCTTCATTACTGCAAAGGCTACGTAGTGATTACAAGGAGCTTCATACCACCTTATTACTCTACCATATCTTCACATTCCTGTCCAGGTTTATTCATTAGTTCCACATGTTATTAGATCTATGCTCTACACTCTACAGCGTACATGTACATTATATTGCTCAGGTTTAGTCTAGAGAGAGTCGAAAGTTCTCACTACAATAACAAAGATTTTGTGAGGTGAAGTTTTCCATCATTTTGCCTCGTTGTCATTGCCAATCTTGGAACTAAAACTTTTTCATGATAATTTGTGAACCCATCGTAAATTTCGCCAGACAAGCGAGCTTTTTTGAGCAACTTTCAAATGATTCTGTCCCATGTGTTGATAGCGCTACTCTAGTTGGGTCAGACCAAAGATCAAGGAAACTAATACTTCATAATACTCATGTTTATTATGTTCATTATTATATGGGGGAAAAATAGAAGAAAAAAAGGGTATTAAAAGTATTATTCAAAATATTATAGGCATATTGCTTTACTAGACAACATGATAATATAATAATACTGATGATGGTGATGATGATGGTAACAGCAAAAACAACTACAACAACAACAACAGCAACCATGGAAATGTTTGAAAGTTCAAACAGCCTACATACTTTTATTGGTGAGGGGAAGACGAAAGAATGGTAAAGAAGTATGAATTCACCAACTAATATCATAAGGAGGATTTGGTACATGTACATGTATGTAACAAACTCTCCAGGGAATCGAAACCTGTGTACCACAGCATTATCAGGAAGCCAGAAATGGACCTTTCAATACGTGAGAGATCTTTTTGACCTTTATCAAAACAAAGCATTGGAAGATGGTAAGAGGCTTATGAATTAATCATTTAAGCAGGGATTTACAGATAGAACTGTGTATGAAAAGAGATTATTGTCTATTTGCAGCCAGAAGAACATTAATTCATATACTTTTAAGTTTTAACACATACAGGGTAGTTAATATCCTCTTTAGCTCTGAACGGATGATATCAAGATAACGCATACAAATACATATGTGTATTGCATATTTTGTATTTCAATTCCATGCTTTAGATAGTACTACTGATATGAGGTTTTCCCTATTTCAATTATTTTTCCTTTTTTAATATGAAAACTCTCATTTAGCAAGGTACACAAGTTACTTGTACCAGTAGTTGGTTCACTTGTTATTCTTAAAGGGATTGGGTAACTTTGTCTCAGATTCTAAAACAAAATTCTGGATTTAGCTCATGATGCAATGATAATTATAAACCTTTAGGTCAGTCAGGAACCCCATGACTTTTACAAGCTGATCACCTGTTTGATTATCAAGATATTTATGGTTGGAAATTGAAATCAAATTTTGCGTTTTCCTAATGATTTTCTTAACACTACAGTCTATTGGGGAAAACAAGTATGGTAAAACCGGTCACTCAAAGATTTTTTACTTTTTTGAGCCACTTCTTGATCATTTTAAAGCGCAATTTTTTAGGGCTTCAATATTACACCATATCACAGACACTGATAACACCTGGCAGTGGGTGAAACATTAACCCATAGCTGTTCTGTGTCTCTTTTAATAGTGACATTTTTGATTGATCTTGTGATCTAGAATGCTAGGAATTACACATTATACATGAGCAGAAGGAGCAAAAATCACATAAAAAGGTTTGCGTCTATTTCCAGTGCAGTATGTAGTGCCGTTCTGGAATAAATGCAATTTGATTGTACATGTAACTAATCATTAAAGTCTTTAAATTGGCAATGCAGAGTAAAATAATAAAAAAAATTACTATATTTGTGCTTGTGGAGCTGTACAGCCTACAGTTGTACATGTAATGTAGTTGTGAATCTCCCAGTTCTGATTTTATTCTTTTTAACATTAAAAAAAAAACTTTGGAGGGGGGTGGGGGGGGGGATGGGCCGGTGGGAGGCATATATGTATACTTGATTTTAAAATAATTGCAGGAAAGGTGTAGTGTTTGAAATTGTTAAATAAAATGATTAGATTTTATAAAGGATTTTGTAAAGGACATCATCACCAATGGTATTGGTGAACATATTTGACTATAATCCAAAAGATAGTGTGAAAACTGAGGATTAAAACCTGTGTGAAGCAATGAGATCACAGTGCTAGCAAAGTTTTTGCAGTGGCTATGTATAGTTGCATCCATAATTGAAACATGGCTTCATGGTCTATTATGTCATGCTATGAGGTCCTTTTCTAGGGTACTCTACCTTCCCCTCTAAACAAAATTGGCTGAATAAACCCAGAGGAACTAGCTTGTGTACATTGAATCTCCCCCAATATTAAAGCTTTAGTAACTATGCCATGTCGTGTATGTTGATTTCCTTTCCCCTAGGGAATATTGCATTTCATATTGCTTTCATGTTCACATACAATGCATCACAAAAATTCATTTAGGGATATTAGAAATTGAAAAATTGCAATTAACCTGCTCCTCCTTGTACATGTACTGTGTATTTCATGAACGTACATGTATTCATCTTAATGTTTTCCATTTTGAATTATATACATTCTTCATCCCTAACCGATTGTGGTAAACTCCTTGCTCATATCAACCTAACCTTCCTATTTATTCCTTCTTTACTAATGATGCATCCTATTAAATGCATTTTGTTATCGATGTACATGACCGCCCACACCTACTACATGTTCAATTGGCTTTATCGTCTTACCTCTACACGTAGCCAATTTGATGTTTGGGTGGATATACAGCTGTAATGATTAATAATGTATGCTGTGTAATCCTAGATGTGCGAAGTATCTAGCGAAATTAATGTTCTGTGTCCATCAAAAGAATAGATTGGTTTTTGCATATGAGCTGAATATCAAATATAGAAGACGATCTCTGCAGCATCTTGACTTATCAACGGAATACAGTAAAACCTGTATATAAAGGCCACTCAAGAGAGGCAAGAAAAGTGGTTTTTATGTACAGTTTTTTTAATGTAGGTTTTAATGGGAATCTTTTTTTCAAGGGAAATCAAAAAATGCTGTCTTTATAGACAGTGGTCTTTATGTACAGTTTTTTTTAATGTAGGTTTTAATGGGAATCTTTTTTCAAGGGAAACCAAAAAATGCTGTCTTTATAGACAGTGGTCTTTATGTACAGGTTTTTTTTAATGTAGGTTTTAATGGGAATCTTTTTTCGAGGGAAACCCAAAAATGCTGTCTTTATAGACAGTGGTCTTTATGTACAGGTTTTTTTTAATGTAGGTTTTAATGGGAATCTTTTTTCAAGGGAAACCAAAAAATGCAGTCTTTAGAGACAAGTGGTCACCAAAGCAATTTTGACTGCAGTAACTGAAATTTCAATAAAAAACAATATAATAGATTGCAGGAACTTGATCTTGGGACTATATTTTTTGTTATGGGGCCCACATATATATCAATTGGGTGGGGTTGGGTAGGGGGGGGGGGTAGAGATACATCTATCACATGTAATTACTAATCAATCTTTTGCATTTTAAATCTCTGGTAATGAGAGTCCAACAAAGTGGAATATATGCCAAAACTCAAAAAGTGCAAGTTACCTGTTGGGCAAACAATATATGATCATGTGCATTTACTTTAATGTACTCTGTATTTATTGAACAAACGACTCGAGTTTTTATCCCTATGGACTACAGGAATTGCAAATATTTACCTCACTTCGTATCCCCTCTCAGGTACAGTGGTTCTCACTGCTGCAATTAAATTTACTGCACCCAATTTATTATTAACGAAATTAGGATCTGAGTAAAATGCCTTAATGAACTGTATGGATGAATTCACCAGATAGCAATATCGCCTGGCCGAGCTTTGCAAGTGCAGCCTAGCTGTTACTATGAACTTCATGTAATAATTGATCATTTACCCTGCTATGTACATACATGTAGTGTACCAGAGAAGAAATTCAGCTTCGGCTGCAAAGTTCGTATTAACATTGAAAGTTTTCTGTAATGTCAGTTACTATCCTCCTGACAAAAGTTCACTTCAGCATTTCAAAATATCTCCCCCAACCCCCCCCCCAAACAAACAACAACCAAAAAAAACATATACTGTACATGTAAACAGACAACAACAATGAAAAAAAGGTAACACAATTATTCCAAGACTAAAATAGCTACATGTATGTAAAGCAAGATTGACTTCATAAGCCTAAAAAAAGGAAGAAAGAAAGAAAGTAAGAAAGAAAGAAAATAAAGAAAATAACGAAAAGAGAGAAAAGAAAGAAAAGAGAAAAAGCGAACATATACATGTAGGCTACCTGTACATGTATGTACACTGTACCTGCCTTAATGATAGAGAGATTGAGTTTTAAGGCTGTCAATTTACTTTACATGTTACTATTGTGTCAGACTTTCATGCAAGAAACTTTAGTGAAATGCAAATTTTATTTTGTGATGCAATATGATTTTAGTCTTTGTAAAAGTTTTGAGAATCTTGACCACTCTAGGAAGTATTGAACATTTCTGGGTTTTCTGTTTTTAAAATTGGATACTTGTTCTAATAAAAGGAAGGTGCTTCATGTGCAGCACATCCATGTGGGTCAAAGTCAGATTCCGCTACTCTGGTTTATACTATACGTAAAGCAAAGCAAATGAGTTGTGTAGAGACGAATCATCAAGAGCGGATCTAGAACAATGATATCTGTCATATTAAATCCTCAAAAATATTGCCTTCACAAATAATCAATCATTGAAGAAGATGTAATTAGACAAGACCTTAGAGTTTCACCCACAGTGACATCACAGAGCAGTCTTCACCCATAGCGATTCAGCAAAACAAATTGCAAAAATTGCAAAAAAAATTGCAAAAAAAAAAAATATATATCAAATTTCTACACAAAAATAGTTATATTTCATTTTACACTGTGTTGCCAATCTAGAGACTGTAAAGATTAGTTACAATTAAATTGCTCTTATTTGAGAATGACATAACATACTGCATTGGAAATAGACTCAAAACTGTGTGTCTTATTTGCTCTTTCTGCATATCAATAATGAATAATGTGTAATTCCTAGTATTCTGGATCAAAATATAATGCATAAAACACCACTAAAAGGAGACTCTGTAGTACTGCTATGGGTCAAAGGTAAATAAAATATGAGAACCACAGTACATGTATATTGGCATGCAGAAATGTATATGTACCAGTAGTGCATTTTATGTTTATGTATTCTCTCTGTATTTGACAGGGTTTAGAACCTAAATGTTCATGCCCAAATTCATAGCCATGCATGTTTTTGTGATCAGTTTTTAGTTTGAGTACTTGTCAAACACAACATGAAATTTTCATCACATGTAGATTTTCACCAGATAGACATTTTTGTATTGAACTTATTATTTCTCATACACCCTGTACATGTACATGTACTGTAGATGCAGACCAACATGTACAATTTCGGCACATGTATAATATTTTGTATTAATCGTTCTGTGATTTTTATTTTGTTGTTGTTGGGCAGTAGTCACAACTTGAATGAGAATGTTACAATTAAGATAAACGTGTGTGATTAGATTGTATTGATTAGACTGTCAATTGATTACCGGTAAACTTTAAATTGACAAAAACTTGCAATGTACATGCAGTCCATTGGAGTTCCGTTAGAGTTCCGTTAGGGATGATCACATAAATGTAATTTATTTCTTATGAAGTTGTACATGTAGGCATTTAAAATGTAATTTATTTATTATGAAGTTGTACATGTAGGCATTTATCTGAATTTTGTTAATGAATGTTGTCTGCCTGAATAGAGTGCTTAACAAATGAAGATGTCTTGAAGCCTCTTTAACCCGCTCTAGCGACCACCTGTGCAGAAAGGCTACCTGGCTGTAAAGACCACATTTATCGTTTCCCTTGAATATGGTTTCTCAATAAGACTTGTACTAACAGAATCTGTACATAAAGACCCCCTGTCTATAAATACCACTTATCATGTATCCCTTGAGCGGTCTTTACATACAGGTTTCACTCTACATAGGCCTACATGTACATATTGAGTATCTCTGGGGATACAAAACATTCTTGAAATAAAAGAAAAAGAAGATTAACATCTAAATATCATGAGAATGTTGTGTGTTCAAAGGGATGCTGCACACTCAGTTTTTTCCCCTTCTTTTTCAAATGTCAAAATAACACTGCCTTGATTTTGCAGCTTAGGATGAATAGGGCAAGAAAGTCTTGAGGAGAAGGACAAGATGCCTGGAGTGGAAGATTCTCTGATAGATATTGCCTTGAGATACAATCAATCATCAAGAAGGCTATCTACCTTTCTGTGACATTCACTTGACGAGTGCTGAGAAGGAAGGCCAATGTACAAACCAATGTCGACTTACCCTCATTTTGAATTGCCATTTATTTTCCTTTCAGGAAATTCTTTTTTCACTGGTTTGACAATCATTGTACATGTACATAATACAACGAAAAAATACACATTACAATAATAGAAAATGTACATCATCATAAACATAATAACATTCTGAACATAATTATTGCATTGGAAACGGAACAACATTTATACATTCAGAAAGTGAAGATGGCATAACTACATGTATCTAGGATTTATCATTTTACTAAGCAGATTTCTAGTCAAACTTGATGAAATAGGGGAAAGAGAAAAATCATGTTATCGAACAAAATTTATAAATTACTTATCAATTGATTGCTCTTCATATCGGTCGTGTGATGTGTCTGTCACGACTTTCCACATGCATGTGTGAGCTTATGTAAAAATTATAGGGAAAAAATGTGAGGAAAAAAAAAGCACACTGAAGTATTGTACATGTACACTAAGGTCTACTTGTCAGGTTGATTGAGATGATGTGAGCGCTTTACGCCATTAGGTGGGCACAAAGCTCTATTCAGTGCATTCTATGCATACAATTATCAAGCCCACCTGCGGTAGTGAGCGACACTGTGGCACGCATTTGCCACTTTCTACAGAATCTAATTCAGAAATCAAATGTCAAGTCTCAGTTGCTTCTGTACAACGAAGGTCAAGATATATATAATGAGGAACTTGCAGCGTTGCTCAATCCTATGAATTCAATAATCAATTTTCATACCCCAAGAATATATTGTCTGTTGAGAGCCAGAAGGGTGTTAACTCTGTGTTAAAGTATATGAGTTAATGCTCTTCTGGCTCTAAACAGACACTATGTACTCAATTTATTCAAATAGACAGTGTTTTCATCAGCCTTGCTTCCTCATTCCTTCTGATTATGTATTTTCTGAACTTTTCTTTTTGAAATTTGAAGATTTTTGTTGTTGTACATATTGATGTATTAATATAATGTAGATAAGGGTATTTTCTTTTATTACATGTGTGCATGCATACATATACCAGATGTTCTTGGACACAGTGCATAAATTTTAAATGTACTAAAAGGAATTTTGATTTGAAATAAAGAACCATTATCCAATGGTCATATCATGAAATTCTTCATATTGAATTGAAATGAAATTAATAAATGCATGAAAGTCTATATGTGGTACGAGACACATTGCACGAAAGTGTCTTAGTGCATATTTTACCTACATCAAGCGCTTCTTGTCACCTGCCTCGCAATGAAAACTATGGAAAGTACATGTTTACCTTCCCCCAATTGTTTTGCATACATGTGTCTGCATAACATGTCTGAAGTTGTGCTATTGGTTGGTCATTATCAGTCACTGTGTGAAGAAGTAATGAGTAATCAGGCTTGCTAGAGCTGGCAATTAATGTTTTGATTGCCACCATGAGTCATAAACCATCCACAGTGAAGGAGAAGGAGTGGGAGAGGAGGGGGAAACATTTCTAGTCAATTTGTTAAAGGGCCTACAGTACCATTGAAATGAATAGAGCCAAGTCCAAACTCCAAAGTACTAGTGTGCATCTCATTTTATTAACGTTAAAGATAAAACTCTTTTGGAATGATGATCACATCAAATGAAACATACTGTATTACATTCTCTATGTTTTGAATGATTTCTTTGTGTGGAAAGTAGGCTTACTTAAATAGTATTGCTAAAAGTATTGCTTTTGTACCAAACAGTAACATTTTTTACACCATCAAAATATTGGTAATTTATTTCAATTCATTTCTTAGTACAATTTAAACATGGAATGCAGATACAAACAATGTTAGAATGACACATACCGTACATGTATATTGCTTGTTGTGACGACTGCTTTCTACATGAGAATATCGTACAGGTACCATACATACATGTAATGTAATGTGCATTTTGGAGCAATCATGGAAAGCCTAGTTCTGAGCCACAAATAGCCGTTGGCTAACCGGAATCCATTGCTCAAATAATGAGAGCTTTTTTCCTCCTTTCCAGCTCACCTACTATCTCCATGCCATTATCGTGGCTCCCATGGCATTTAGTTTCCTTTGCTTCCAGGCTAGAGATGAGACATTGCATTCTTTGCACACCTTGACTAGACTAGCTCAGCAATGTTTGCCCTCTTTCTCTCTCTCCCTCTTTCTCTCTCCCTCTCTCTTTCTCTCTCGTTCTTTCTCCATCTGTCTGTCTGTCCCTCTTACTATCTTATTCTATCTCTCTCTTTATTTCTTTCTGTCTCTCTATCTCCTTATGTCTCCCTCTTCCTCTTTCTTTCTGTCTCTCTATCTCCTTATGTCTCCCTCTTTTTCTTTCTGTCTCTCTATCTCCTTATGTCTCCCTCTCTCTCTTTCTTTCTGTCTCTCTATCTCCTTATGTCTCCCTCTTTCTCTTTCTTTCTGTCTCTCTATCTCCTTAATATGTCTCCCTCTTTCTCTTTCTGTCTCTCTATCTCCTTAATATGTCTCCCTCTTTCTCTTTCTGTCTCTCTATCTCCTTATGTCTCCCTCTTTCTCTTTCTTTCTGTCGTATGTCTCTCTCTTTTTTTTTCTTTTTATATCTTATTATGTCTCCCTCCCCTGTCTATAGATCTGTCTGTCTCTCTGTCTTCCTCCTTCTCTCTGTCTTTGGTAGGAAGGAATTTCATGCGTTGAGCACCAAAAAACGGTAGCCTAACAGAGCCTGAGTATTAATATTGGAGCACCTTGATCACCTTGCATGATGGATATGTGCACTATAAAATTATCCAATAATACATTATTATTAATAAATAAATGATTAATGCATAACAATTCAACAGTGTTATGTATTCAGTTCTCTTTATGTGAATGATATTAACACACATTCCCATCTGTTTCCCTCCGTCATTTTTTTTATGACGTTAATTGTTATATATGCTTCACATTACTGTATCTTACAACACATAGCTCAGTGAATACACACAAGTCCTTAGTTGCGTGCAATCGTCATTCATTTTCACATCAAATAAACGTGACACCTCTTTTTTTGGTGGATACCGTGCCGTATCTGAACAAAATAACTCCGATCACTCCTTTGCTCTTTGATACTAGCCTCTATTTCTTTCCACCCCTTTCTCAGGTAGCCTCTGGCTCATGTTTAGATTCATGAGAACAGCGGCTAATCAAGACTTGAAACATCAACCCTCATTGCTATTCATATGACATTTAGAGGTTATTAGATTATGTGCAGGCTAATATAATACATCAGGCTAATATAATGCAAGTATTTCATATCTTTTTTTAAGCATGTACTTACAGGTGCAACTTATATGCAGAATGATACACCTTATACCATTCATATCCTGGAGGATAAGTGTATTAATATTTAATAAGACCCAGAAAGATACTCATGTGTTCAACTTATTGCCCTTCTAGCTCTTGAAAGACAGCTTAAAACATTTGTAGGTCACTGGGTGCTGCAAAAGTCAACTTTTTGATCAATATGGACTCAAAAGTTACAACTTATGTCAACTAAAATATGGATTGGAAATACCGCTAGTTGTTAACCATGATGTCCATATATAGGTATATTGTGTCAGATTCCCTTTTGCTAGTATCGTTATTAAACAAAATAAGTATAGATACACTGCATAATTAAAAAGATACATGTAACTACACATGGAAGATAATTCATATAAATATGTTTATTTTTATGGCAAATTACAATTACATTATGCACTGTTTTGAAGAGGGGGAAACAAGAAGACTACATGTAAATGTGCCCACATGTGCATGACAATCAGTAACCATGCATGATCAGTGACTAGACCAAGTCAGAAGACTGCAACAGTGTATACTGTAGTTTGTGGTAAAAATCAGTCGCCTTTATACTGCAGCTGCTTGTTCGCTTGCCTACCATCAGTTTTATTTGTATTGATGATATCATGTGAACTTCCTATGACATCTGAGTTATACAACCATAACCAAACACTCTTTGTACACATCCAGAGATGCCAACCAGTACGATTAAATCGTATTTAGTACGATATTAAGAGTGAAATACGATAATACGATTTCACCTCTTAAAATACGATTTTTCAATTTTTTTTTTTTTAAACCAAAAAAACGTGGAATCGCATAGAAACATGTACAAGAAAACCCCGGAACCCCAACAAAAACTTTGCTTTACAATTTTCTCATTAAATTTTAATGAAAGATCAAACATTTTTACTTGACCATTCTTACGAGTAACACATTTTTCTGAAATTATACTAGCTCGGGGCCAACGGGCCAGTGGTAGTGTCGAGTTTTCGTGAAAATCTGATTTTTCTCTCCAAAATCTGATTTTTTAGGATATTCAGTCTTTTTTTGTGTGTCAAGAGGTTGGCATCTCTGCACATCAGCAAGAGAAAGTAAACACACTTTTGATAATGGTTCTACTATCAGCATTCCTCTTTCACGTAAAGTAGTCAATTCTTTCCTCATAAAATAATCAATTATGACATAGAAGAATTCATTCCATCATGAGCACATAGAAACGCCTTCGTGTACCACTGCGGAACAGACTTGAAATAGAAAGATTTGATTAATTTTTTTTTTTTTAAATTCAATTATTATTATTAAAAAACAAAAACACAATATATGAAAGTCATATGAGATTCAGTACTTTAAGATGAAAATATTACCCTACAGAGTGCTTGGGAAATAAAGGCGATGCCCATAGTTCTAAACATCTTAATGAGCAAGGTACAGCAAAGGTATTTTTTGGTATACTTACAGTATACAGGTACATGTATGTTAATATTATGCAGTGTAATGTATAGAAAATAAATAGAAATGATGGAATTTTACCTTGTACTGCCAACTCTTTCAGAAAATGATAATCAAGTGGAACTCTAGTTGTCACTCCACTGACTGAACTACCCAAGAGGAAGTATCCCAAAGGATTTTTTATTTGAAAATTGCTGCAAAGCCCCTACCCCCTATGTGTCCCATGTTATCAGGTAATGTCATCTTGCAATTGTTATGGCTTTCACAAATTGTGAAGTAATAGATATTTCAGCTGAGGCAGATAGTGATACAGAGAAGGCTGTGTTTTCTTGTGAGCGGGTCATGAATCAAACACATATCTCAAATAGTTTTTTAAATTCTTATCACAAATCTTCCTTTATCTTCCTCCCTCTCTCCCTCCCTCTTGCTGTCTCTCTCTCTCTCTCTCTGTTTCTGTCTGTCTCTATCTCTGTCACTGTAACTATCTTTCCACCTTCTTGTAGATCCACGACGGGTAGCAAGCAGAGTTCTTCCTCACATTCTGGAGCTGAGGGGGATGATTCAGAAGAAGAGGATCCAGTCATGGAACTCTCACATAGCCTACTGCTCAATGAAGAGGCCCTGGCCCAGATTGCTGACTCCAAGAAACCCATCTTTATCTTTGAATGGCTACGTTTCCTAGACAAGGTCCTAATAGCTGCCAATAGGGTAAGTTTTTGTTTTTGTTTTATATGAAATTCTATTTCTTAAGGAGGCATGATGGCTGGTAGAACAGCCATCTTGTAACTGGGTTCAAAACTAAGATACATGTGCTAATATCCTTTGGCAAGGCCTTTATCCTCATTAACATGTCCAATGGAAAGGACTTACAGTGGTAAGTCCCCTGGTTACTTACCTATAATATTCGCATTCTTAGCAGCCAGGAAATATAAATTGCCAATCAATCAAATGAACTCAAAGGTGTTTATTCTAGACTCCTACAACGTAGTCCATCTCTATCTTCTAACGGCTATGCTTCTAATATATCAACAAGGTCCTGAATACTACTAATATAAATTTTGTCTTCAACGTTTACTATTGATTGCTAATAGCAAACTACGTAATTGATGATGATCAAATATATTGCTGGTGCCATTAAAAAAAATGTATATTAAAAAAAGAAGTTTGATTGCCAAATCCAGAAACCCTTGTTCAAATTTGGAACGTCCTAATCCAAGGGCCTTCCGATCTCTAATAATTTTGTGAAGTTACAAACAAACAAAGAGAAGAAAACAATTTACTGTTGACTGATTAAATCGATGAGAGGCCTTCACAGAGATGAGAGGCTCCGTGAAGTTCATTCTTGGTCAATGTGTTTGGATTGCTGCATCTGATGGAAATGGTATGTGATTAGAATGAACACCATCTTGAATCTTAAGGAAAGAGAAAGAGATCACGATGGAGCAAGAGAGAGACAGAGACAGAGGGAGAGGCAGAGAGAGAGAGAGAGAGAGGGGGAGGGGACAGATACATACATGTAGTTATTAGATTCAATAGTTAGAAGATAATATAATTTATCTACAGTATGCATTTGAAATACTGGAATTCCTTTGATTAAAAAAAATATATACAGCATCCTCTATACTCGTGTATGATACTAATATGCATTGAATTTAACTACTCAGTCAAGTAAATTTCTATTTGTACTACAAGAGTGATGTATTTTGAGTTTTATCCCTGTTTGATCTCGGTCTTAGTATGCAGCATAGATGAATATCTGGAAAAGGTCAGACGTCTGTAGCTCCCACAGAATTGTATCTACATGTATTTACTGCTGGCCATTGGCAAATACTGATAGTACTCTAGATGATTAAAACTTAAATGATTTCTTGGTTCTGACTCAATATGTACATGTAGACACACACAGAGTCTTCTCAATTATGCATTCAGCCAAAGATGAAATAGGTCTTTACATGTCCCTCTCTTCTTCTCTCTCTTTCTCTTTCCCAAGATATCTCCCTCTTCCTCCTCTGTAAATTGAACTTGTGCTGTCTTGCAGGCGATGATGACTCATTTTACTATTCAAACACAGCTCTGTGGGATGGAGAATAATAGAAATCAGAGGTCTGCTTTTATATGAATGTCTTTGCACTGGCAGACATTTGATATATCTCCCAAATATGCCAGCACTTGGAGTTTCATGGGGTGCGTTTTCATTAACTCCAGTTAGAAAGTTATCCAGCTATTTCGTGGTTGTAAAACGGTCTAGAGCTTTAAATCTCAAGCTATTTGGTAGATGAAGACACATTTAGCCCTAGTTCTAGCTCCAGCTTATTGCCCCCAGAATCTTTGGCTAGTTTGCAACATAGCCAGCTATTTACATCCCATTTTCATCAGCAATCTTGATTCCAGCATGCACGACGACCAGCCATTTCCGGTTGTTTGCTTGCGTTTTTTGATAAGCTGTGTGCATGCATTAGGTGTACTCACATGTGTGGGGCATTCGGTCTTCCCTGCATGGCTAGAGCACGGGAAACAGAACGATTGAAACTGCGCACTCAATCTGGCTGAAGCGCGCATGTACCAAGCATCAGCTTGTATCTCGAGCTTCAGCATCCAGTTAAATCTCTAGCTGATGAAATGCGAACGCGAATTTCGGGCTAAAACAAAAGCGGCTATTTTTTCAGCTTGAGCTAATGAAGACGCTTCCATGGAGCTTTGGAGGCTAGTACTTGGCCGGCTCTCTGAAAGAAAGGGGGTTGAATAGGGCAGGAAGAGGAGGGCGGGAAGAGGATGGTGGTATTTTAGAAAGAGAGAGGGAGAGGGAGAGAGAGAGAGAGAGAGAGCATGAAATTCTTTCTGGTAACAATTAAAAATGAGGATAAGGATGCCAAAGAGATGTTAGAATTTTACCAAAGCCAAGATATTGCAGTACAAAGTTCAAGTACATGATAATTTACCTTAGGGCATGATGTTTCTAAATTTAACTACTTTGGTACAATGCTGTAATCATGGTTTCAGTCATATAATAATGATATTCACATTTATTAAGCGCTTACTACTTTTTAAGCCTTAACCTTTTAATCATTATTACATCTGGCATTGGATTCAGTCAATCTGCTCAATGGGGAGTATTCCAGCCATGTATGTCATGTCCAAATATGTCTTTTGCTCTATCGAGCTCTCTGTCTAAAATATTGAGGATTAAACTTAGAAAATGATATATTTTGAAGGAAAAATAAAAATGATTTTATCATATACCGGTACATTGTTTTGAATAATAACGTTATAGCCATGTATGATAATCAATACATTTTTGAATTGTGAATGGCCTTCAATGACACGATATACAGGTACATGTATATACAGTATACAATTTATATATATATATATATATATATATATATATATATATGACTCATGGTTTGACATTGCTTTGAGCATCATTTCATACTAGACTTCCACGTACATGTAGGTATCATCATTAATGTGCAAATGTGGTGTAGGCATACATAATATGTAAGAACAATGTAAAGTGAGAACTTTCGTAGTCTCACGTCATATTACTTATTGAAGGGTAGGAGTTAAGTCATGTCAATGGCTATAGAGGTACATGAATAGAATATAACATTTTAGTATATCTATACCAGAGATGCCAACCGTTACGGTTTTGCCGTATTTGTTGGGGTTTTATTGCTCTTGTTACGGTAAACAACCAAAAAGGTACGGGGAAATGATAAATAAGTACATAATAGCGTATGCCGCCTATCTATACATAGCCTCCGTACACAGCTCTGTATGGCGCTGCATGTCGCACGCATTAACGCACAAGTTCACTGAATTTGACTACATTGCATGGATGAGCACTTCGCTTGCTACACGCTATTTACATTGTGCACATGAGCTATGATGCCAACAGCAGACCGTCCGCCGCCATCTTGTTTAATTCCAAAACAACGCGGCCGCCGTCACTTGTATTCTACGCGTACGCGCGGTTGTGCATTTTGGGGGGAGCAAGATGGCGGATGATCGTGTGTGCGATAATTTAGCAGGCGCATTGCAAGTGCAGTACGGTGCGTGATGTTCATGAACGCCGGGCCTAGTGGCCTGGGCTGGTACTGACGGTACGGTGTGCGTGTGGTGCATTGGTGTGTACGATACAAGTTCTGCCATTTTGATTGTGGATTTGAATTTGCCGTTCGACGCTTGAACGAGGTGTTTTCTTCCTGGATATTATCATGAATTCATGCAAAAGAGCAAGTACCCGAGGAGGAGATCCTAGACCTGTAACAGATTTTTTAAAAACATTTTTATGCACATCTTTATTTTGAACTTAAAAATGGTAGGTTCGAAATGCAGTAATAAGTATAGCCTAGGACTTGTAGGAGTGATTGGGTGCTTGTGTGCGTTTTTTGCGCGAAAAATATGGTGCGTTGTCGTGTGTTACGGAGAGACCCCCATTTGTTACTGACAAATGTGGTAAATGTTACTGGCAGCCATCCTATAGGGTTGGCATCTCTGCTATACCAAGTTTACTTCGGTATGAAAAGGTCCTATGAAACGTTTCTCATCCTCCAAGCAATTTTCTTGGCTGATCTTTCTCGTCTCGTCTTTCCTCAAAGTAGAGCTCCCTCTGAAATGGCAAACTGCCATCATTACCCCATTCCAAGATAGAGTTAATGTGGTCATTGAAAACAACTCGGCTGAATTGAGCAGTGTAATAACCAGAGACATGGCCATTAAAAGGTGTAAACAGCCATATCCATTATCTGGATCACTAGGTAGTGCTGCCAAAGGTTTCATTGATTTGCACTCTACTATAGAGCAGCCTGCTGCATTAGGTGAAGAGCTGGCCTTCTATTCACACCTCCACTTTTCACATTTAGGGGAAAGAAATATTCCTCATGCATGATATTGCTTGTTTGTTCAATGCTATTCATGATCTGGTCTCCTGACTGGTCTTTTGAAGAAGACATCTAGGCTAGTTTGAATGAATAACAGTGGCTTCTTATATCGAGCCTGATAATTTGCCGATTTAAATCGGTTTCCCGATAATTTTTTTTCCCCGATTTTTTCTCAATATTTTCTCAATTTTTTGTTGATTTTATGTTGGATTTTTTTCTTCCAAAAATGGATAGTCCCTGAGATCGATGTAAATCTGGTTTAAAATTAGGGGGGTGAGGTGTCGTTTTTGCATGACTTGCTTGAACGCCTCAAGCAAACGATCAGCACCTAGCGTCGCTCAGATTTCTACAAAATGTAAATCCACTATCACCCCTGTTATATAGCGCACATGTCAGTCACATTATGACGGTCCTTGTTATAATGTTACTCCATGAAGTATACACCATACATTCAATCTTTGACCCTATAATTTAAAGGGACTTGATAACATTATTCAGATGAGAGAAAATGGTGCTAAGGTAGTGACTTAAATGCTAGATGTTCAATTAAAGATAATCTGAAAGTTTGAGTGAAAACAGACCATTATTAATGATACAAATTGGGGAAAACTGATATGATCGATTCCTTAATTCTCCCAACTATATTATTACAATTTAATTACATTTTAGGTGAATGAAAATCGTCACAAAGCAATGAATTGGCTCTATATACAATTCCTGACATTCAAGTGCTGACAGATTTTGAAAAGCCTGTTTTATGTCTTATTTTCATGGAAAAACAGTTGGGAAAATTCAAAAAAGGTTGGGAGAATTTACTGTTGGAGGGTGTCGCACAGTGACGCCTTCAAAGAAAACCATAGATATTTTGGGGGTTTGAGAATTTTTCCAGGATTTTTTGTATGTTAGAGGGTTAGTACAGTAGTAGGAATATATTAAGTAACATTTTTTACAAAAATTACGCAGTTTTTTCATCAACCTTCAACAATGTTACCGAGTCACTTTAAGCCCAGATCCCCCAAATTTCAATTTCATGTATGCATACTCTAAAAACTCAAGTCTGGACTGCTTTTCAAAAAGTTGGTGTGGAGCCCTGCACAGCATATATATGTACATGTACATCTCTACTTGGATCCAAACTTGTAAAATCACTTGATATGCAACGATTTTTCATCAATATGAGTCCAGTTACATTGTGTAGTATGCTAGAAAATAGAAATGTTGTCTCAATGTCCCATACGGCATACAATCGTCCATTGCTTCAATCTCTCCTCTGCCACTTGGCACTTCACATATTGATGTTACTGGTGTACTATTTCATATCATGGTGGCCAGACAGAAAGGAAGCTACAAACCAAATAAACTTGATATATACCACTATTTTTCTAATGGCCTAGTAGTACAATGCCATAGAGATAGTGTACATTAAGTGATGATGGCTCAACTATAATCTTTACATAGTCTAAACTAAAAAGAGACAAACATTTATGTACAACCATGTATCAAGGATGTTGAAACATACAATTACAACTTGATACATGTATATAATCTCAAGTCAAGTCACTGAGATGAGGGTAATTTTTCTATTCAGGGTTTAATAACTATTGATATGTTTAAAGAAGGGAGACTACAAATTCTTAAGTGTGTAGAGATGTCTTGCATTTTTAAAGGAAAATATTTGTCTTTGTATTACACGTGTTGATATACAAATTTTTTCTCAATTTCTTTATAGAAAGAATTCTGAATTAATATTAATTGAAATAATAAAGTATCTTCTACTATAGGATTACAATGTAGTATTTTTATTGATGGAGGCCCTTAACAAACATTTAACCAAAAATGACAAATATTTCAGATCTCCAGATCGTGCATTTGACAACTATTTTGGTTGTCGGCCAAGAAGACCTACTACACTGAACAGTACACACAGGTCTTTCAATCCATGATTGAGTGCCGAGATACAGATGTGTGTTATACACTTGGTGCGTGTGTGAAGCTGTCTCCGAGCAGAGAGAGAGAGAGAGAGAAAGAGAAGAGGGGAAAAAGGGTAAGGGAGTCAAGTTAAGCTTGGGGGATATGAGAGTGTGACCTATTTCTCCATCTGTGAATGCTCACCTACTGTATTCAGGCACCTGCTTTGAATACACCTCACAGCTTCACTAGATTCTACCTGTACATGTAGAGAAGTGGTGTGATGATGGAGGAATAGTGCGAACTCCATACGTACAGGGAAATCTCAGTATTTTGAACTCCTTTTTAAAATGAAAGCCTACAGTGACGTGGCACTGTTTTAGCTATATTTTTCTTCACAAGTAATTCATGATGTTTGAACCAGGCTGTCTACCATCACTGGTAGCCATGGTAACCAATGGTTGCCATAGAAACCAAGGTCAAGGCATAATTCCATCTGGAAGGGTGTATGTAATATTCTGCTTGAATTCAAGATACAGAAAATGCATTACAAAATTGTATCAGTAAAGATAATGTTCATGTTCAAGACTTTTACAAATGTTTTTATTCTATTCAGGAATTCTTGATTGGTATTTATTTGCAAATTTGGCAAATCCTATGAAAATAAACTTTGATATATATAAGGATATAAGATACAATATAAAAAGGACTAAGATATAATGAAAAAGGTAGAGATTAATTCCCTTAAAAAGTTAAGTTATACATTTTTGGCCTTAATTTATATATGTAGAAAAAGTAAAAAGACATAAAATAACGTTTTCAAGAAAATAACAACATTAAACAATTACCAAACAGACTATACACCTTTTTTTTTGTCTATTGAACTGTTGATAAGAAAAATAAATGATTTTCCCTTCTAGTCAACATTACTTACAATGTATTTGATAAAAGCTGATCCTTGCCAGGCACAATTTGGCAAAGATTTGTCGCTGTTTATTCCTGTGTTTGTTTGGCAATAATACAAATGTATATGAATGAAAGACTGCTACAGGAAGTGAATTCACAGGCGTAGGAAGATTGATAGTTTCTGAGTTTACATGGCAACGTCAAAGTGCACTCATCATATCACTAATGCATCATTTATGTCAGATAGACATAAATGCATGTATGACATTTTTGTTTTGTTTACAGACCTGCTGTTGATACATGATCAGGGGATGGAGTGTTTAAGGGGGACTTCTGTCTGTCCCAAGGTGCAAGAATATATTGTAGTTAGAATAATGCTTTGTTGAATTTGTTCACATTATAAGGGTAACAGCAGAAAGCAGCAGGACTTGATATGAAATGCATATTTCAGTTATATTTTATTTAATTAATATTCTAAAACAATTAAAATAAATGTAATGCACTGGATAATGGATCAAAGTAACACAACTAAAGTATTCATACCCTTACCAAGTTTTGTAATGTTTTAGGTATGTGAAAAATTGATTTGTCCCAATTTATGTTTTATGAGAACATGACATATTAAAGCTTACATCTAAAAATATTCAACAAAGGCCCTAATTAAACCGATCCACCTTTCATGATTGAGTTATGAAAAACACGCACACAATCCATCAAATTTACCAGGGGTATGAATAATTCAGTTGATAACTGTACATGTACATGTAGGTCTACATCTGCTCATGTCAGAATGCACACACATGTACAATGTTACAACATAACTTTAGACTGTTTAGAAAGTGCTTGTGATATGAGATACGAGATACGAGACAGACAGATAGACGTTACTTGAATCTGAATGCCAATGCAATTTCCCAATTCCGTGAAGACCCTACATGTACTTGTGAAGTGCCTTTCAGCCATAGAGAGATTGTACTGTACATACAAAAGAAATACATACTGGTTAAAGGAACAGTTTGGAGTGACATTTATTTATCTTCCAAGTTTGCAGTGTGTTTCCCCTAAAATTAAAGAATGCCTAAAAAGAATTCAACATAATCTTAAATCTTAAATGAATTAACAAACATTCAAAAGAAATATAAAAAATATTTAATGAAGTTATTTGTTCCCTGAATTGAAAAGTAGTTTCATCGATTTATAAGGGATCCTCAAAATGGAAGACTAAGTTACAATCACACATGTAGTCAAATGTAACTGCATAATTACACATTGAGTCTTTGTTCCATGATATAAAATGATTTAGTCATAAATGGCATTCTTCTTGAAGGCAGGGGATTCTAGAGACACTACTTCAGATTTATGTATACTATCATCTGCTGCTCAAAATGTCCTGATGCATCACCAACTGCACAATGTGCAAGTGGTGATACTTGGGTACAGGAACCGGGAATCGCTCTATGTATGCCTTCACTGACAGGTAATGCTTTGAGTATGAACAATGCCAGAAATGTTAAGTCATCCTTTTAACTGAAGAGTAGAATAATGCAGGGTGCATGTCAGGTAAGTGGGGCAAGCCGGGGACTTATGGAAAGACGCAGGTACATGTATATTTAACTGTCTACATTCATGCGTAAAGGAATATAAAGACCATTCACTTTCTCTGCTTGGATTGATAACAGTGTTAATCATTATGAAAAGATTAATTTGGTCTATCCAATTTTAGGGAGTTAAAGAAAGTGTTTATTTTCCTGTAATACATTTTATATTAATTTTTTTCACATTTTATATTAAATTTTTTCACCAAAGAAGTCTATTAATGGTACTAAATGTTCTACTAAAATCAATGCAAGCAATCAGGACTTGTCAGTTCTTTATTGTTTTACAAGACTAAGACATTTAGATAAGTTGCGCCTAAAAAGAAATCAGACAAACAGCTAAATCTCGAGATGACCACATGTGTATTGTTCTTTTGTTTTCCATGGGTACCCAAATTAAATCTTCAGGCTAGTTGATTGGTCTGACTTTTTGACATTCATTTAGAATGACAGTAATACTCAACACAGCCAAGCCAAAACACCCGCTGATTAAATTTTCGGGAGGTCTAAATTGGATTCTAGATTGAATAACAAAAAGGCTGCATGCATGTCTATTGCTTAGTGAACTTTCTAGCTCAACAGGGATAATGTGAATACCTGCCGTGAATGTTGAGCAAGATGTTCATGTCGTCCGATGCGTTGTTATGGAATTTGAGAGAGCATTATTGATTGGTGATAGATGAGGAAGAAAATAGAAGAGTTCAATGTTGTGATTTTATTAAAGGGATTGGGTTACTTTATACTTTGTTTCAGATTCTGAAACAAAATGCTAGATTTAGCTCATGCAGCAATGATAATTATAAACCTTTAGGTCAGTAAGGAACCCCATGACTTTGACAAGCCGATCTCCTGTCTGATTATCAAGATATTTATGATTGGAAATCGAAATTGAATTTTGCATTTTCCTAACGGTTTTCATAAAACTACAGTCTATAGGGGGAAAATGAGTATGGTAAAACCGGTCACTCAAAGATTTTTACTTTTTTGAGGCACCTGATGATCACATTGAAGTGCAATTTTTTCAGGGCTTCATTATTACACCATATCACAGACACTGATAATACGTACATGTAGGGCCATGCATCTCAGATTTAAACGATGCCTTTAAAGGTACGGCACAAATGAAATGGATTTCTATAACAGTGAGGAACAATGAGGAACTACAGTGAACTCGGCATAACTCAAGTCACACAAGTTGAATTTTCCCGGTTGAATACTTTTTTGGACCAACTATGCAAAATATATGTTATTTTACACTTCGCAAGACGATTTGGCATATGTTGAACTATTTTGTGTGGTCCCAACAGATTTGACTTGAGCAGAGTTAACTGTAGATTTCAAAAGCAAAATGTATGACTGTCCTCACAGGGCAAGCAAGACCACAGGAAAAGATTTTTTCAGATATGGTGTGGTAAACCACCGTAAAAAAGATGCTGCTTTTTAAAAACTTGTAAATGAATGTCAACTTTTCACAATAAAGGACTTACGCGTATTCACTTAGCTCTGTATTATAAGATAAGAAAATGTGAAGCGTATTACACTTTACGTCATCACTAAAAAACTGCCACTGTTTTGTTGTGTCATATCTAAAAGAGCCTGAAGTGTGATTTTTTACCTGAAAACTTGAACCTGATGAAGAATAAACTCTAGGGCCCGTATTCTGATACACCTGAATATACTTCATGTTTGTATTCAGTCCCTTTGAAAGTTTAAAACATGGAAATGATAGATTTAAATACAAGATGTTTTATCTCTTTCTGGGAAGTACCTTGATAGAGATGACAATAAGAATGAGTAATTAAGAAGAAGAATATATAGCCCAACAGTCTACAAGCCATCACTATACATTTATTTTTCAAAATCTTGCAGATCTCCAGTTGTTTCTTGGTAATGGTTAATTACCTATACTTTGCAAATGTTGTACCGATGTGTTGGCTCAGTCAGTAGAGCGTCCGCCTCACAACTGGGAGGTCGTGGGTTTGAACCCGCCACGTCATACCACAAGACGTTAAAAGATGGGAGTCGCTGCTACCTTGTTTGGCGTTCAACAATAAGGGGATAGAGCAATGTCGATCTGGCGCTGCTCAGTGGCTGCCGGGCTCACGATCAATTGGGCACAAAGAATTTCCATTTTCGGTTTAATAAAATTTGGAGTGGACTTTAAAAGATTAGTATTATTATTATTATTATTATTATTATTATTATTATTAATGAGGCATATCCCATAAAGAACTTGAATATTCATGATTAATCTTCCTATGCTCCCTGATACTCATATTTAGTCTGAAAATCTTTTCATATTTCATGAATATTTACCCACGCAAAAAAAAAACACCCAAACACAATATTCAAATAAAATTATTACCTGTCTACATGTGTAGTGTCTTGCCAAAGATGTGACAGTTTGTGGCTAAACAGATAAAGCATTATGATTATGTTATGAAGTAGAGGAAATTGGCCTAATCTGAGCTCAGCATGCATGTGTTGCTCTATACATAGGACTGCGTACATCAGTAGCGCACTGCATTCATATTTCATTTGCAATCTATATTTATTGATATTGTTCACTTTTGCAGATCATATGTTTACTTTCACACATGTTTCTTATTGCAGTTAGAAGCTGTTCTTGTGCCTTTGAATAACGCTCCCAAATAAAAATATTAAAAGTCAGACCTTCTGTGCAATTACAAGTCATTTGGATGGAACCTTATTGAAAGTAATTTGATTATAGGTCAAGCTATCCCTGATAATCAACTTACCTTCATGTACTTAATCTCTCTTTTTTCTCTCCCCCTCTCTCTCTTCCCCTTACTCTGTCTCCTCCTCTCTCTCCCTATATCTTTCTTGTTCCTTCTCACTCTCCCTTTCTGTATCTTCATATTTTTCTTGCCTTCTCTCACTTCCTCACCCTCTCCATATCTTTCCATATCTTTCTTCCTCTCTTGCTGGCTTCCACTTTAAATACACACACTCTCTCTCTGTTTCCGTCTCTCTCCCACTCTCTTCATATCTTTCTTTCTCTCCCTTCCTTCCTCCACCCACAATTTCTCTCTCCATTTTACTTCCTCTATCCCTCTCTCCTGCTCTCCACCTATTCCCTGTCTTCCTACAGTCTGACATCAAGGAATCCCAGGCCAAGCTGCTCAAGCAATTGACTGCCCAGATATCCCAGTCTCCTGGCCCACCGACCCGCAAGCTTCTAGGGAAATGCATTGCTACCATCTTTCAAGTCGGTGATACCTTGGCTCTCTACCAGACCACAAACTTCTGCAATGACATCATTAAGAGCAAGGATGACTCCCCAAGTTATCTGCCAACTCGATTGTGAGTACCTTGGGAAGAATATTAAAGGAGGCCCTTAATGACCTGACTCTCTATCTGTTTCATTTGGTATTCTGGCCCAGAGCTGTCCGTTATTGCAGTAGTGATGATATCAGCCTTCTGATCATATTAGGTGTTCTTATACTGTCCATTTGTAGTTATGAAGATGAGCTAAACACCTAGTAGAGAGTGCATAACGACCGTAGGTCTTCTGTAAAAGTTATAAATCCTGTTTCATATACCACATTTTCAGAAGGGGAGGGCGGAGGTGGGGATAGGCAACTAACAGCATGTATTTTGTAGAAATTATTTGGATACAGGATGTATCATCCATGCAAAATGGTGTTCAGGTTATAAAGATCATACATTATTCTCTCTACTGCAGGAATTATACATTAATTCAATAATGTGAATTTGAGACCTATATTCTATTATGCGTTTTTTCTGGGTAAAAGTAATAAAAGAGAGGGATTCATTAGAAAAAGATAATATTTTGTAGGTTTTGATTGAATAATCTATTGTAAGGGACTGACTAGACTCTGAAGATAGCTGTTATTAAAGGGGAAATTCATTGATATACCCTTTAATAGTAATAATAAATCTTGATTTATGTAGCGCCTGATACAAAGTATCGTCTCTAAGCGCTTTACAGGTGTTATTACCCTTGTCATCAGATTTATTCAAGCACAGTGTACATCATCTCCACTCCCTGGGGAATATTCCTACCATATGGTCACCTTGAGGGCATACAGTATGGCAATTACTAACACAAAGGCTTTCATCATCCTACCAGGTCCCTATTTCTCTCCTGGGTATGGAGTGGCAAATATAGACTTATGCCTTGCCAAAAGAAACTAGTGCCGTGCCGGGGATCCAACCCCTCGACCTTTCTACTTGCAGTCAAGTGGCTAAACCACAGGACTGCGTCACCTCTACCATTCTGAACCCCTTGCTTAGGTTAAGAGTGTGATTGGTTTGCCACCTTGAGTTCTCCAGATCATGTTTTATAGATTAACATGTCTGACAGTTGTATGCTGGTGTGATGAATTAGTAATATAATGGGGATGATCACACCCAAGACTGATCACGTAGCTATGGATCTGGATTCAATGCAGGTTCAGACATGAATGGAAGTCAGTGTGAAGTGTAGTTTAGCTAGGTTTTAATAAACTCTGTAATACAGGGATTGTGAAGGATATACTATATAGCTCAATGGGGCTTATTGATTTTCCTCAATAACTTTTTTTCTTCTTTTCCCCATAGACACTGAGTCAGTTAAATTGAATTGACATCAAGTCAAATTCTTTATTCATTCTAAAATACAGAAAGTAATCTATTTAAAAATAAGTAGTAAAACATTACAGTGCAGCACTAGAGGAATAATTTTTTTGGGGGACAAATTAAGCATCTTTTATGTTCATGAATGGGAACAGCATGCAGAAAGAATTACACTTTCTTTGTCGGTGCTAGTGCACTTTCGCACCACCACTGGTTATGCTTCTTTTCGTGACATCCTTGGTTTCCTCATTCCCACTCCATAGACTCTACGCATACATGTAAGTGTGTGTGACAAAATGAAGCACGTTTTCTGCAAAAGTGCACTTATGCCTCTTTGCCGGACTTTATTAACACCTCATTTTGTGAAAGTGATATCGATACTTCGGAGACAATAACATTTTCAGTTAAAGATAAGGTTCATTGATTTTCAAAACTATCTTTATTGTCATT
This sequence comes from Mesocentrotus franciscanus, assembly GCA_037976565.1. Classification (NCBI taxonomy): domain Eukaryota; kingdom Metazoa; phylum Echinodermata; class Echinoidea; order Camarodonta; family Strongylocentrotidae; genus Mesocentrotus; species Mesocentrotus franciscanus. Next base: position 40,709,782 of record CP137669.1, on the reverse strand, counting down.
ATTGCAAAGGTGACACTTTGATTTGACAAGGCTATCAAAATTCAATGCTCGGAAACATTCGAAGTAATGATTATTATGAATTACAAAACGCTTAAAACAGCCCCGGCATAGCACCTGAAATGCTCTCCGATCGCTGCTGAGATGTGTGACGTCACATGTTGAACATGATTTGCACAAGCAGACGATGTCCCATGACATCTCACACATTTTCAGTGCCTGTTTCGTCATCTTTTCTTCAGTTATTTCTCTTACTTCACTACCGTCAGGCTAAATGTTTAATCTATTGCCTCACTCTAAACCCCGCGCATGGTATTATTTTGATGAAAAATGCAGCGATAAAAAAATAAAGGAATCCGTCGCTTGTAAACAAAATAAGACGCCATTGTATTTTCAGCTGCATACACCGCGGTATGTTCGGCGTTTCAAGAGGTAACAAATGCGTCCATGCTATCATTCCAGGGGGTTTTAAATTTGAAAGTGTGGTTTCTTTGATTGTTCATTAGCCCATATTCTGTGTATTTACAAACAAAAGAATTTAGTTATCAGAATCGGTTTCATATCCCTTTTGAATGGTGTAAAATTCCATCACATTTATATACACTAAACTCATTATAATTTGAGAAATAATAGCATTGCAATTATGTTCATTCTTTATGGGATGTCGTCTGCTTGGGCAGGATTCGTTCATATTGTGACGGCATTAAAACATCGTTATTTTTCTGGCGAATCTCTCGTATATCCCAGATGCTATGGAGGTGGTTTTATTTGCATTTTTATAAATCACCCGATATGTAGTTGACCTACAACTTGTACGATGGCCATGTATTAGCTTACCAGTTTCTAGTAATATGTTATTTGCCATATTTGCGATTTTCTTTGAACCCGCACTTTAAATGTATGCACTATATGTAATTAAGGAATACATATTGCAAAACACAGTATGTGATACAATGTGATATCTATACTTCGGAGACAATAACATTTTCAGTTAATTGTATGCACTATATGTAATTAAGGAATACATATTGCAGAACACAGTATGTGATACAATGTGCAGTACATTTACATGGTATATCAAGTGTATAGACTGAATGACATTGGGCCATTGGCATTGTGCCAGGTTGTATACGGTAATATTAACTCCACTTGAAAAGATTCTATATATTCGATAAGGGGATTAAAATGTACATCCTATTTCTCTTATTCAATTACGTTATTAGCTGATTATTCATATTACTTCCGCTATTTAAAGCAAGGACACGTATCAAAATATCTACATGTACATTGTACCTGTCACAGGAAAGCTGAGTGAAGTCTTGAATGACTTTTCATTCTGATAGCAGTTGATTATGTCTACTGCTATGTGGGATGTGACCATGATGCACCAGTCATGTGGAACAGACTGCCCAGTGACATTAGAAACATTCATTTTCTTAATCCATTTCAGATGAGAATCAAGTAGATCCTTTTCACCCAGAGCTACTAGGATATTAGGAATAATATCATTGTACATTTATTATTGTATTATACCTGATATTGTTTCGTTTTTGTTAAGATAACATTTTAGTATTATTACATGTATATTGCATTGTAGTGCCATGATAATGGTGATGATGATAATGATGTTCGGAAAGAACAATTATTAAATAGAATATGAGTGTGTAATATATACTATAAGAAACCTAGGGAAAAATTTAATTTTCGAAGTACACATATTTGCCAGGGGTCATATTTTTCCTCAGTTCCTTGTGATTGCCTAATTTACATGTATATGTCGCTGGGATTCATCTGTTTCCCAAGCTTTTAAAGTTATGCATTTAGACTCGATAATCAGTGATCAATGATTAACAACGTTTATATCACTTCAAATAGAGGAATTTTGTTATATCCTAAAAATATCTGATAAAATCATAATTTCAAAACTACTTCCACATATTTGCAAACACTATTTCCATGAATATGTTATGAATATCTTACATGTACTGTATCATAAAATGTATGAATAGTTTAAAGGCTGTATTTGCCTTTAAGAGAAATACCCTGTGTTTGCCTGATAATGCATTATTTAGTTAGTTTCAGGTTCATGCTTGTGAATCTGGATAAATACAGCTGTTTTCCAGATGTTTTTTAAAGACTGTCTCGGAAAACACAAGGTAATGCTTGCCTTGCGATTTGTGCTAGAGTCTGTACTGCTATTCCCTGCATTAGACTTTTTGCATGGTATTTAGTTCAATACATTCCTGACATTTAAATCAATTATTTGATGGGATGTTCAAAAACGGTCCTTTGTGGCTTGTGGTTATGGACAATTTTTCCACACAAATATGCTAACTAGATAACCACAGGAAATCTCCCTGAAATTTTGTTCATTCATCACACAACTTGACACAAGTATAGCATGTTGCTTAAAGGTACATGTACTATGTCCCATTTGCAGGCCAAAAAAATGAAAAGGTTAAATTCCAACGGCATTTGAAAGACAATACTAATTTAGAACTTCCCTCAAAATGAATGGGCTTGAAAATGGCTTTTAGTGGGAAAATAACAACCATTAGTTGTCGAATCGACTTAAGTGATTGCAATCACCTAAGTAATAGTCTGATTTTCAGACCATTGTACCGAATGGTCGTACGTTTTGTGCTGCACAAGATTCAATCAGTTTAATTTTGGCCATTACAAGAAGTGGGTTATTGATGTAGACAAATGCTCATGTACCTGTTACAGCTCATTTTATGTATGTTATTACCAAAGAAAAAAGATGTCAGTCAGTCACTCAATAGTGTCTGACAGTGAAGTCTAGAAGGTAAACAGGTTTCCTTGCATAATTTGAATACTAGGACACTGCTAATATTTAAATTTCACAGATAGGACATACATGACATATTCATAATTCCTGCAAAGTTCTACAGAATTTGATGTTGGCTGCAAAAGGGACATAGTATCTTTAAACATGTACAATTGCCTTATGATAAATGTAGCTTTGTTGCCATTATTGGACTTTCATTTCAATTAATGAATTATAAGTTAGTTTTAGGAAGGGAAGCTGAGATAGAAGAGATAATTATAATATTGATGACGATGATGATGATGATGATGATGATGATGATAAGCGTAAAAGAGGTGAGGGTGAAGAAATCATGATTGAAAGAGAGAGTGAGAGAGATTTTGTTCTTGACAGTAATTTAACCACTATGCATCATATTGTTTGATTCTTTCCTAGGGCTGCTGTGGCTGTGTTGGGTAAGATGTATCAGATGTTGGGACGGCTTACAGGGAACTCCTATACAGACACCATCCAAAGTCTTATCAAGGCTCTTAAAAATGCAGAGGTAAGAATCCCCCTATTACCCCTGTTACTACTATTACAATTCTTTCCTACCAATACTTTCACTGAACCATCTACTAACTCTGCTAGATCTTTGCTATTACCCCTGTTATTACTATTACAATTCTTTCCTACCAATACTTTCACTGAACCATCTACTAACTCTGCTAGATCTTTACTATTACCCCTGTTACTACTATTACAATTCTTTCCTACTAATACTTTCACTGAACCATCTACTAACTCTGCTAGATCTTTGCTATTACCCCTGTTACTACCATTACAGTTCTCTCCTACTAATACTTTCACTGAACCATCTACTAACTCTGCTAGATCTTTGCTATTACCCGTTACTACTATTACAATTCTTTCCTACCAATACTTTCACTGAACCATCTACTAACTCTGCTAGATCTTTGCTATTACCCCTGTTACTACCATTACAGTTCTCTCCTACTAATACTTTCACTGAACCATCTACTAACTCTGCTAGATCTTTGCTATTACCCCTGTTACTACTATTACAATTCTTTCCTACCAATACTTTCACTGAACCATCTACTAACTCTTCTAGATCTTTGCTATTACCCCTGTTACTACTATTACAATTCTTTCCTACCAATACTTTCACTGAATCATCTACGAACTCTGCTAGATCTTTGCTATTACCCCTGTTACTACTATTACAATTCTTTCCTACCAATACTTTCACTGAACCATCTACTAACTCTGCTAGATCTTTGCTATTACCCCTGTTACTACTATTATGATTCTCTCCTACCAATACTTTCACTGAACCATCTACTAACTCTGCTAGATCTTTGCTATTACCCCTGTTACTACTATTACAATTCTTTCCTACCAATACTTTCACTGAACCATCTACTAACTCTGCTAGATCTTTGCTATTACCCCTGTTATTACTATTACAATTCTTTCCTACTAATACTTTCACTGAACCATCTACTAACTCTGCTAGATCTTTGCTATTACCCCTGTTACTACCATTACAGTTCTCTCCTACTAATACTTTCACTGAACCATCTACTAACTCTGCTAGATCTTTGCTATTACCCTGTTACTACTATTACAATTCTTTCCTACCAATACTTTCACTGAACCATCTACTAACTCTGCTAGATCTTTGCTATTACCCCTGTTACTACTATTACGATTCTCTCCTACCAATACTTTCACTGAACCATCTACTAACTCTGCTAGATCTTTGCTATTACCCCTGTTACTACTATTACAATTCTTTCCTACCAATACTTTCACTGAACCATCTACAAACATGCTAGATCTTTGCTATTACCCCTGTTACTACCATTACAGTTCTCTCCTACTAATACTTTCACTGAACCATCTACTAACTCTGCTAGATCTTTGCTATTACCCCTGTTACTACCATTACAGTTCTCTCCTACTAATACTTTCACTGAACCATCTACTAACTCTGCTAGATCTTTGCTATTACCCCTGTTACTACTATTACAATTCTTTCCTACCAATACTGTCACTGAACCATCTACTAACTCTGCTAGATCTTTGCTATTACCCCTGTTACTACTATTACGATTCTTTCCTACCAATACTTTCACTGAACCATCTACTAACTCTGCTAGATCTTTGCTATTACCCCTGTTACTACTATTACAATTCTCTCCTACTAATACTTTCACTGAACCATCTACTAACTCTGCTAGATCTTTGCCTACGTATTGACATGTACATGTACTGCAGTGCATCTTGTAATTTTATATTGTTATCATGGTGCTTGAGGGTACATGAAATACATCTTAAATTTGAATCTCTTCGTTTGAGAGAGGGTTGTTTACATGTAGTTGACAATCTTCTGATATACCACTTACATGTAGCTGCCACTATATAAGCTCTTGTAATTGGAATTGTTTGTTTGTTTGTTTGTTTGTTTTATTTCCGTATAAAAAGACAACATGCATTCAGTAAAACAATAACGAATAGAATAATGAATTACAAGATAAAATAAACGGCTGGATAGCCCATATTCAGCGGCATCGTTATGATGTCGCTGGTCTTCCATGGGGACCAGAAATGGTACAGTAAAACAATACAATATACATAAACAAAAGACAAAGAGCAATGGCAAAACATCAATTTCCCAAGCAAAATATAGTAAGAAATGATATAGCCAAACAGACAGTAGAGAAAAGAAACTAGTATTATAGAAACAGAATTGTGTGAAGTAAACTACAAATAAATGCGATCTCTCGACATGCTGTACGGTCACTAAGGTCTTAAATGTACATGTATTTCCTTTCTTCTTCTTTATTCTTTTTTTATATTTTTATGCCTGTCCCATTCACTTCTTAGCTTGATTTGTCATATCTTATTTACTTTTTGCAATAATTGTATTGTGGGAAAATTTAGTGATTCACACAGCAATTTCCCTGATAATGGAACTTGCATACATTCTCATATTTCTTTTAAAACATATGAACTTGGTTATAGCTCTTAAAATGCTATCCAATTACATTGTGAAGTATTCTTAGCTGCATCATCGAACTTTCAAGTCCATTGAGGCTTTGTAAGAAATCTGTCTAGACGGGAAGGGGTCTTTCACAATTATTATAATTATTTTAAAGTTCACTTCAGTTTTTGTAAAATGCTCTTGATTTTAGTTTTTACAACCCATATGACTTGCGAGCATGAGAATATGAATTGAGTCCTTCATATTAGAAATAGAATATAACCTTTTATTTGTTTGTCTTCAATTGTTAATAACAAATGATGTGTAGAAGAAACAGAAGTTCCTTTCTTTTATGGAATCTCTGCTATAAAACTTGCAAGCAGACAGGTACATGTATTTATGTGTTTATGTCTAATGTATGTTACAAATAACTCTGTGACTTGTAAAGCATTTCTTCTTTAACATTTTCACATTTTGTTTCACTTGCAGTCAACGGGTCGCTGTGAGATAATGCTCTGTCTACAGAAAATCCTCTTGGGTCTTGGCAGTGTAACCCAGCCTCAGCACAGAGATATCTACAAAGCAGCACGTAATGCCCTACAGGATAGGACCATGGCTGTTAGAGTATCTGCTGCAAAGGTAGGTAGGATGGAAGGAAGGATAGAAGGAAGGAAGGAAGAGAGAATTAGGATGGGATGAAAAAGGGCTAGGTGTATTGATCATCAGTTGAATTGTAGATGGTAGGATAAATGAATGACAGGACAGGACAGGATACAATGGGTAGAACCAGGGCTGTTAGGGTATCTGCTGCAAAGGTAGGTAAGAAGTGTGGATAGAAAGATGGATGGAAAGATAGAAGGAAAGAGTGAAGAATGAATAGGAGTATTGCTTTATATTTGATTGGTAGATGGTTGGAGAAAGGAATGATGATTTTTTTTTTACATCACCAAGGCGTAATGCAATATGTTACAATCCTGGGTCTCGTCTTTTAAAGACTTGATATTAATCGCATCGTATTTATGATTGAATCGCAATAGGAGATAGGAGACTGGAAACTTTGTGATTGATTAGAAGACTTGCGGTTGATTTTGATCAATCACAATTCTTTATAAGACGGGGCCCTGATATGACATTAGTATGTGAGGTATGTGAAGCTAAGAAAGTTGGCTACATGCCAATGATGCATTTCCAGCACTTTTAAACCACACAAACAGAGCTTAATAATAGAATCGACTATCCCTTTAAGCAGATTGCAATTAAGAAAGCTTGGAGGCAATGTAGATTGATGTCAAATTAATGTGGATGTAAGGGAAAGTAGGGAAATCTGGCAATCCAAGCTTGAGTTAAACCAAGCTGTCATGGGGATCAGAGGTAGCTTCCTCTCTTACCCATCACTTGAGAGGATTAAAATCAGGGGGATTAAATCTCCGAACCTTAATCCCTTCTCCCATCCTCATCGCAGTGCCTGGAGCAGCTTGCAGGAGAGGCTTCATTCATGATAACATCAGAGCTAGAGAACATAGTGTCTACAAGCTTCAGAGCCCTAGATGGTTCTAACTATGATGTACGCAGTGCTGTAGCTCAGCTGCTTGGTGTTCTCTTAGCTCGAGCACTCACTCATCCCCCTCCAAGAGGTGAGATCAAAATCAGTTACCCTCGAAATACATCCACCATTTTGTCTGAGAATTGAAAGCAAAATAGACCCTCTTAATATTTCATTTTGTAAGATGCTACTTGAGATATACACTCAGTAAACAACAAAAAAGTGGACAATTTTCATAATTAAGGCTTTCAAATAAATATTCAATATAAAGTTTCTACATCCACCATTTTGTCTGAGAATTGAAAGCAAAATGGCCCCTCTTACATTTCATTTTGTAAGATGCTACTTGAGATATACACTCAGTAAAAAAAAAAAGTGGACACTATTCATAATTAAGGCTTTCAAATAAATATTCAATATAAAATTTCTTTCTTATATAAAAAAAATGAACATAAATTTATCCTCTTTAAAATGATACGTAATTGGAATCATACCATTCATGCATGAGTGAGCATAGCCATTTAATATTAAATGAGTCGCTGAAAGAAAATTGCAAAATTCGGAAAGAGTATTAATTTTCCTTTTAATTTAATACATAGGTTATTATATGTTATTGACGGTTTATATGAAAATTTTGAACAATAAAGAGTGTCTGTTTTTGGTGAATGAATGTGTATATGTATATTTGCATCATGATCATATTATCTTGAATATTGAATTATTACAAGGACTATAATAAAACATGAATAATGCATTATTGACTAATACTATCACAGAACTAGGTGCTTCCAAAATACAAAATGTTGCAAAATGTTTTTTTGCCTCAGTGCACCAACATTGTCTAGGAGATCTTTATAAACTATGTGGGTCTCATAAGGAAAACCCACTATTCTTTTGTAGAACACTTTATTAATGACTTGAACGAGCAGCATATTCTGACACTTAAAAAAAATACAGTCATCATAGAGTGATGAATATTAATAATCTTTCAATTGGCATCTCTTTGCAGATTCTAAGGCCAAGCGGCTTTCCAATGAAGATATCCTTAACCTGCTGGCATCAGGCTTTGTGAAGGGTACGTCTGGTTTCCTCAAAGGAGGGTCTGGAGAACTACTGAAGGGAGGGGGAGGCATGGTCAACAGAGAGATTAGAGTTGGAGTTACTCATGTAAGTCATCTATCTATATCATATTGGATGGCATTGAATGGCACAGATTCATACTTCATTTCATTCAAGGAGATTTTTTGAGAAGATCAATTGGAATTATAAACTATGATTTCATGAAATCTCCCTTTTCCACTTTGCCCAAACTCTGCCTAGAAGGAACATAAAGGATAAATCAAAAGATCTTAAACACAAATAAGTGTAAAAATGTGCATGCTTACTGAAAATGGGCAAATAGAATATCTCTTTGACATGAGTAACCCTTGGAAGTCACTTTCATGGTGCACAAAAAAAGAGATGTAGGTGGACTCAGTTTTAACAACATTGCTGATCATTCCCAAGATTCAGCTTCAAGACAAAAGTTGATGAATAAAAATGTTAAAAATCCTCTTTTTAATAAATGAATCAAATTCTTTAATGTTACACATAAGTAACATCCACATGATCTGAATATCCTCATCTCATATTTGTAGACCCTGAATCTGTGATGTTGGTAGGGTTTCCAGATTTGGCTAGAGTTAAAATCTGTGAAAATTAATTTCACCTTACCATGTTGTTGGTTGTAAAGTGTTTGTCTGTCTGTAAGCTCTCATTCCTGATAATGACAATGATAATATTCTTCATTACCGGTATGTATTTATGTAATACATCTATGATGTCTCTAAGCGTTTCTGAGACATGGTGAAGCTACTTTGGTTTCATTAACACTGATTTAATTTTGTTTCCTTTGCCAGGCTTATGTTGTGTTGGTGAAGACCTTGGGTGGTCTTTGGCTGGAGCGTAACCTGTCTCTCTTCATGGAGCATGTCTTAGGCCTGGTAGCAAGCCCCAAGGCTACCCAGACCCATGTTGATGCTGTCTATTCTCGACGCTGTGTGACCTTCATCCTGCAGTCTACCCTAGGTCAGATGCTAGGAGAGAAAGCTCAGGTGTCTGCTTGTAAGGAGCTCTGTAGGATCATTGCCAAACAGATGAATGCTGTGGGTAAGTTATAGACATGTCCTTTTATCACGTCAAAGCCGATGTTCCATGTTTTGGGGTTTGGCACAGTTACTTTTGATTCATAACCCTAAAAACATGATCCACATGCATAAGCAGAAGGAACAAACTTGGGCATAAGTTGTGGTATATTTTTGAAAGTTGCTTGGCTTTACATTATGATGTTTGATGCCAGGAATTAAAAGAAGAAAATATACTTTAAAGTCATCAAATGATAAGGAATTGACAACTTTAAAGTCAATGTTTCTCAAGATCAACATTTTTATTGTATTTAGATTTTTATTTATTTATTTCTATCAATATATTTTCATATCGGATATATGATTTTTTCTTTTGTAGGAGTTTGGCAGTGATAATGAAATTATTTCATTTGCCAATTTAAAGAAAAAGAGCTTCTTATTCATTTTACATTAAAAGTAGGATCCAAGTTGTTGATGGATGCTCTGTCATTGTTCTTGTTACAATTAGAAGGTAGAATAAGTTTTCCCTGATTTTTAAACTTTAGTATTAGAAGCTGCCTTGTTTATAACTGTTATAAACGAAACATAAGAGGTATGGGTAACAGCATCAATAATGCACAGAAACTATAACAAAAGGGGGATAGTTTGAAATATTAGAGATTATGTTTTTTTGCTATAGAATGATAACGATTGTTTCCTCATGATTTTATTTCAGATCCTGGCGAGGGAGGGAATGATAGCAAAGGATCAGATGTGTTTGTGAGTCAGCATGTATTGATCTGTGCCCTGCAGGAGTTAGGGAGTCTGGTGAGGACTCTAAGTTCATGCTCTGCTCCTCTCCTGGGAGAATCATCAGCTAGTAAGTCATTCTATGTTACTATAGAACCTTATAATGCTCATTAAGTTGTTGCTAATGGATGAGCAGCCTTACCTCAGTACTGTCATATTTCATGTCCATTAGTTAGAATGCATGAACATTCACAGTTCCCGCACAACTCTCTCTCTCTGTTACACAGGCACTGAAGTAACCTTCATTGTCTAAATGAGAGTGTCATATGATAATGTCAATATCATATTCTGTTATCTCATCATTCTATGTCATTATCATGACAAGCCATGCCAACAACTTAATTATAAGATAATTACAATTGCAATAATATAGGTCTGAGTTAACCATTTTATTGATTGGTATATAATGATTGCCCAGCAGCACAAGGCTGAAAGGGGCAATATACAAAGGTACAGTGATGTATATATATACATGTACAATAGTAGTACAAAACATAGTAAATAAATCAGTAACATATTGACAATACAACAGAATTATATTGCATTCGTTTATGTACATTAAATGAAAGGATGTACTAGCAGGAGATATAAAAGAGCAGGGGAGGTATATGGTAGAAATTCAAAAATTGTTCTATTAATGTGGTAGCAGGTCCTATTTATTACTTCTTTGATTACATAGATTTGGAACACAGGGATGTTAATGCTATTTTTCTTTGTTTTAATGTACAAAAAAAAAATCATGTTGTGTTAAGATGAAAACATCTAAAAGCACAGCTATTCACTGGTGAATGTGAAATAGTCTATAATCTGCACACACCCACCTAAGTAATGACAATTCTCACTTCTGTAAACCTTCCTGAGAATCAAAATGACATTTCCAACACGTTCTATTTGCAGATATGTGCTACACAGTGCTGTCGGTTCTCCTGCACCCTAGCCCAGCGGCTCGGTTAGCCGGTTCCTGGTGTGTACGCTGTATCTCTGTAGCACTGCCGTCTCAGTTGACCAGGATGTTAGATGGTTGCATGGAGAGGATAGATAAGTACAAGAGCTCCCCTGAGGCAGTGTCTGGATACAGCTTTGCTATTGCTGCCATGCTGGGTGCTGTCAGAAGCTGCCCATTAGGAATACCTCATGCAAAGGGAAAGGTAACAAGCTTTTCACAGGTTTTTGTCATTCTAGTCTCTTTACATGCATATATATAGTCAGTTTTGTTATTTTTTCTGTTGGTTACACATTAGGAATATAATAACCAACTTTACTTGCTAACGATCTTTGTATGAACTCTCTTTCTCTCTTCCTCATCTGAGAGAGAGCAAAGCATTTTACTTTGCATAGAGCAGAGTTTATATTACAAGTTTTTAAATAATGTTACCACTTGCCTCTTCAAGTGGCATGGTACAAAGCTCATGTTATGTCAATAATTTTTTAAATCAGAGATGAAAATTTTGTAACATTTTGTCCACATGTTGCCTGTGAACAATTCAGATCCTGTCATTGTATTCATTCAAAATGCAGATTTGAAGCTCTTCACTTCAAATGTTTCTTACTGAATCAACAGTGTCATATTGCCTAAGGTTGGATTAGATATAAAGCAGTACACTGTTGCAGTTTTCAATTAATTTGTTATAATGACGTAAATGCAATATCCTTCACAATTCTGTATCTTATACCACAAAGCTAAGTGAATACGTGTAATACCTTTGTTACATGCAGTTTCCATTCATTTACGTGTTGTAAAAAAAATCATTGCGGTCTACTTTGTCATATCTGAATGGGCCTTTATTGTTTGGTGTCAGAGTAGTTCTTGTGTTTGACATCAGTCTAAGCAAATGCAAAATAACTGTCTGTTTCTTTTCCATGTGACCTTGCAGCAAGTATTCAGCATGGCTGAGGATCTCCTGAGGACAGCCTCACAGAACAGTCGCATGTCACTACACCGTACACAGGCTAGCTGGCTCATTCTAGGATCTATCATGACATTAGGTATATATTCCATACAACATACTCCAGTTCAGGCAGACCAGGGGGGTGTTTCACAAAGACTAAGATCGACTTAAGTTGGACTTGAACTCTGGCAGGCCATTCATGCCACTGGTTGCTCTCACCATTGGTCTCTCAGTTATGATCTTTAGATAATATTTTTTCCTTCAATAATGAACTATCAAAAAATGTAAATTCTGTAGATTTGTGACCATGTATGTCCCTTGAGAAACCAATGCCAGGAATTGTTAGAGGAACTAGTGGCATGAACGGCCTGCCATAGTTCAAGTGAAACTTAAGTCGATCTTAAGTCTTTGCGAAACACTCCCCTGGGCCCCGTATTACAAAGAGTTGATATCAATCACAACTACATGTATGTACATAAGAGATAGGAGACTGCAGACTTGCGATTGATTGGAGGACTTACGATTGATTTGGATCAATCGTAACTCTTTGTAAGACAAAAAATGGGGAAAATACCACTTTTGCATTTTTTTATGCTTCCAAATTTTGAAATTACAGAGGAAAAATATACTCTTTCAGGTAATACAAGAAACTAAATGTGACCATGCTGACCAAAATACATGATTGTTGAGCTCTAATTGAAAATCACAATGTGTGACTTTTTAGTATTTTTGTGGTGCACAGTCACAAGTAAAGGATAATTTAGATAATTTTGATTATTGATTTTACACTTTGTCTAGATCCTTGCCTTTTATCACATACCTGTAATTAAATGAAGTAGCCAATCAAATATCCTTGTAAGGATTGGAACTATTTCTTCCGATGTGAATGATGGTTGGCATCAACATGATGGTAACAATAAAGTTTTCATTAAAGCTCCTCCTTATTGGAATAATGATTATCACCATATTATGATAGATTGGGTAGTTACAATTCATTTTATTCATTAATTTATTAAAGACCTCCACTCACCAAGTTTTCATCACTGTTTTTATCTCCAGGAACTCCTGTTGTGCGGAATCACTTGCCACGCCTCTTACTTCTTTGGCGTAATGCCTTCCCACGATCCTCTCGCGAGATGGAATCTGAGAAGGCACGAGGGGATGCCTTCACCTGGCAGGTTATGCTTGAAGGACGAGCTGGGGCGCTATGTGGTAAGTTCTTAATTTAGGTTTCTCTGAAAGGAACTGGCTAGAATTATTTAGCATGCCTATATTTGGCAAGTTATACTGGAAAGCTTAGTATGATGCTGTGTGGTAAGTTTTTAATTTATTTGTATCTTAGAGGATCTGGCTAGAAATATGTTTAATAACCTTCAACTGGCAGGTTATACTGGAAGGCCAGGTAGGGATGCTGTAAGTCTTTAATTTAGGTTATCTTAAAGGAACAGGTTAGAATTATGCTGGAAAAAGTTATGAAAACTTAGTGTTTTATTGTAAAGTACTGTTCAGTAATTACAGAAAGTTTTCTGGTTATGAATTATGAATTTGTTTATGATGTAGGAAATTGAAAGGCTCTTATGATACTTGGACTGTGTATACCAGCAAATCACGACATCTTACAAAAGATTAGGGACCATATTCAGAAAACCTTACTAAGCTAGTTGTCAAATATTTAACAAGGCTGTAATACATAGTTAACAACTAGGCTTGGTAAGATTTTATGAATATGAGCCCAGATCCACTCAATAGCACAAATACAAAATTGGACTATCTGTCATCATTTCGTGGAAGGTTCATACAAGTTAACTTCTGGGGAATACTTTTAGAGTAAACATTGATAGTAAGTACCACTGCAGTGTATTCATGTATGTCTCTCTTACTCTGTCTCTGTATTGCTTCCCTCTGTCCAGCCATGCAGAGTTTTATCCGTCATTGTCCAGAGCTGATCAGTGATGATGTCGTCAGGAGGCTGATGACCCCTCTGGAATGTGCCATGTCAATGCTATCTGAGTAAGTTCACCTTGTAGTTATCCTTTACTAAAAAAATAGAATAGAATAAATACAGTTTTGTTATGTCCTCGATTTGATAAGCTTATCTGAATATTTATTTATGCCCAGTGGAGGAAAGCTGATGACAATGCTCTTCAGGCTTGTGCACCACAATAGTAGAACGATCTCCCATGATTTGTCTGCCTTCTCCTTTGAAGGAATCTTTTAATAAGGCTTTGAAAGCTATTGTATTCTGTCATGAACAGTATCTTTTATTTCATTTATGCTAGTTTTTTTTTAAAACTCCTTTAAATCTTTAATATGAGTAAGTGTACTATAAATGAATCGACCCTACCGCAAATACGGTGTTCAACAAGCGATTGCGACCTACACTGCACTGCACAGGTCAGCACATGCGCAGATACGATACTGGGGAAGACGATAAGACAAGGTTTCTTCAGGCTTCCATAGAGAATGTAAAGCAGTGTCAACTCATTCCTTATTTCACTAAACTATTGTGCAGTTTTCATGAACTCCCCCGATGACTTGATGAGTTATAGTTTATTGATTCCGAAACTTTAATTTCTATCAGACTTTTCAGTTCTCGACCCAATTTATTTGTATGGGAACCAGAAGTGCCTTTGCCAAATATACCCAAGGCTGGTGCTGCCCTCTATGGCCAAATACCATAGTTATGGTAGCAAAATATTTATGGTATGGTATTGTATCATGACTTGATTTCATGATGGTATGCCTATCTTTGTTCTGTTGTAGGATCCATGAGGTGATCAAGTCTTATGGAGCTCACTTGAAAGCTTGTGCTGCTATGGTTAGACTCAGACTGTATGAAGTACTCAGACAGCTGCCACCTAAATCATATGAAGGTAATCATTTTTTAAATCTTCCTTCAACCAGCTCGCATTGTAATCATTCTAAAGTAAATAATTGAATCTTACTCCTGATATTTGTCCTGAAATTATCAGTCCCCTTTGAAACAAATATACACAAGTACGCTCCTTTAATTTCTGATATTGAATCACAAGGATACTCTATATAATACTTTGTTGTCAAGGCTGGCTCTCTGGGTTTTATCTCTTTGCAAATACGAAACGACTAAAAGCCATCCTAAATGAATTTGGTAAAACCAACAAATTTCAAGTTTTTTGGGGATAGCAACTAAAATAGCAGTGACCTCTCCATTTATTATTTATTATGCAAAAAACAACCACAAATTTGAAACCCAAATCCTTCCCGTGTACCACGTTGCTAGTGTGGTTGTAGTAGGCCAGGAGTCAGTATACCTGACTAATGCCCATTATCTTTACTACAAATGTGTGTTCCTGTAACTTAATATCCTATGTGGTAGGTGAGGGGGTGAGGGGGTCCTAATACTACTGTGACAGTGTCAGGATATGAATTGGTATTTGTCTCGATTACCTCTGATTGTATGTCTTAAAAAGGGACTTATCTCAATGTTTGTTGGTTTAATGAAAATAAAAGAAGAACTTGATATTAAATATTTTCTTAGTCAAGCATAATGAGAAATATTTTGCAACCCTGTGATACAGACATGTTTTTTATGACATATTATGCTGTGGTATGTATGATGTGATTATTAGAATATGTATTCATCTTATGCTCTGCATTTGTAGGGAGCTTCATTCCTCTGTTACGAGAGCTAGTTGCTGAGTTCACCCTGACAGACAACCCAGCTAACACCACCACATCTCGCCTGCGCTCCCTCTGTCATGAGAATGATTCCATCATCCTAGGCTCCTGGATCCAGGATACGGATCACAAGTCAGTGGAGCTCCAGCTTCAGCCAAACAGTGCATCAGGATCAGGAGCACTGGAGCATGATCCGTCATCTCTCTACTGGGAGATCGGTGATGTAAGTATCTGTTTTTGTTTCTGTCTCTGTCTCTGTCCCTGCCTCTGTCCATGTGTCTGTATCTGTCTCTCCATCTGACTTCTCCTTCTGTCTCTATCTCTGTCCCTATCTCTGTATCTGTGTCTCTCTATCTGTCTGTCTCTATCTCTGACTCTGTGTCTCTCTTCTCTGTATATCTATCATTCTTTCTTTCTACTCTAATATGGTATCATTGGTATTATTATGGGATCATATTGGTCAGAAAATTGCAAGGTAGTAACTTTCACATGCCAAATCTTGAATATAGATAATACTTAAATATTTGTCCTTTCCACGTGCTTTTGCATTTGAAAGAATCTGTTTGAAAGAAACAAATATCAAAATTTGTGAATTATGGATTGAAACCTTTGGGGACGAGTTTTAACATAATGTTTTGCTATCTGGAAGTAGGCCGATTAACACTGATTTTGTCAGCCAAATAGAAAAGGATAAGGTTCAAGAGACTTTCTTCTGTTAAAGGAGTCATCCTATTGTATCATTGATTTCAGGGTTATTGTCCCTCCATTCCTTCCCTGAACTAAGTTGATATCAAACTGACATTGTTAGAGTCTCATTTGTGCATGTCGTCTGTGTGATTTGATTGCAGGAGGATGAGGTGCCAGGACCCCTGCCTCTAGGAGTGGCTGTCATCGATGCCTCAGTGACCCTGTTTGGAGTAGTGTTCCCTCATGTTGCTGACAAACATAGGAATAAGATCCTAGAGCACTTCCAGGATTGTATTCAGAATGCTAAATCAGCCAGACAACAAGCAGTACAGATCAATATCTTCACTGCTGTACTTAGTGCACTCAAGGTTAGAATTAAGGCTTATTCACACATGGGGCGGTAAACGGCAGTTTTTTTGCGTCTAAATGAATAGCAACTGCACTCAACAAAGAACTTGTGCGTCTTCACTGAGCTCTGTGTTATAAGATACAGAAATGGGAAGCATACTACACTTTATGCCATCATGAAAAAAAACACACCAGGGTTTTACTGCATCATATCTGAATGAGCCTGTAGGGTGATAAGTCAATTTGTGTACATAAGAAATAGTGTGCAAGATCTGTTGAAATGTTACAACTTAATTCCTATGCATGAAAAATATTCTTTTATGGTGAAAGTCATTGGAAGATGTTTGATAAATGGCATTATGATCTGACTTTTCTATGTTTATGTCAATCTTTCATTTGGAAAATTAAAAAAACTGTCTGGGGAGAAATCATAAATTTACTGATACTGCTTTAAAAATGCAATAAACCATTCCACCATCATGTGATTCTTAAGAAAAGGATCCTAAATGTAAACGTCTAAAAAAAAAATTATTTCTGAAGGTAGAAAACTTAAAACTTTGGTGTCATGTATTCCGATCATTTCTAGAATTATCTGTGATATATTGTAATAAGTGTGCTGGCTGGGGAATCATTGTAGTTTATACTTCTGTGCCTGAGTCATAGACGTATTTTGTTTATTCACAGGGCCTAGCTGATGCCAAACAAAGACTTGTAAACACCAAGGTTAGAAATGCTGCTTATGCTTTGATCATGGTAAGTATAACAGCCTCCATGTTACATGTATTTACATGTTTATTTTGTGTTTGATTCCATGTGTGGGCCAGAAAGATGAATTATTACTGACAAAATGTAATGATCCTCAGCATTGCCAAGTTTTCTTGGACACAGAGATATCAAAACTTGTTTAGTCTCGTGGTATATCACATTGGTATATGGGATCAATAATCATCATTTTTGGATGGTCCAAGCTGTTCAGAGAGGCTTTATTCCATTTTTTGCTGAATATCCTTTTAGTGTATTTTGCTTCAATGTAAGAAATATACAAGTATGTACTTTAAATGCTGTCCAGAACCTGTGTCAAACAAACTTTGAAGTCAAGATGTAACCAAACATATGACATCCTGGTGAGGGATACCTCTCTGTCTGGGACCTTTTATTTACTATTACTGGGCAAAGATAAAATCATTAGGTGAAATCACTGAAATGCCTTTTGTTGAAGTATAGACACCATACGATTCATGGATCTAATGATTGATGTCAATGTGATTGTAAATGTCTCTTGTTACCTGCTACAGGGTGCTCTTAACAATGGGAATCCTATCCTCAGATGTTCAGCAGGAGAAGCCTTGGGGAGAATGGCTCAAGTTGGAGGGGATAATACCTTCATTGCTCAGACTGCTCAGATGTGCTTTGATAGGTAAGATAGATAGAGAGAGAGAGAGAGAGAGAGAGAGAATGTGAAAAGGGGAGCGAGAGAAGGTTGGGGGTTGATAAGGGGATGGGGGTAGGAACCTCATTCTCTGATGCTCAGCCAGGGAAGCCTTAGGGAGGATGGCTCAAGTTGGAGGAGATAATACCTTCATTGCACAGACAGCTCAGATGTGCTTTGACAGGTTAGCATACCTGCCAACTACTACGATTTTGGCGTAATTACTACGATTTTTGGTTTTAAATTACGACTTACGATTTTGTGTCACAAAATTACGATTTTTTTGATTTTTTAAAAAATTTTATTTTATTTTTATTTTTTTATTTTTTTATTTTTTTATTTTTTTTAGTAATTTGACATGACATGGGCAGACATGACTACATGCGATGCGATACATGTGATGTGTTCTTGTTTCACGCGCACATTTACCATACAAACTTACGTGGATTACTACATATGGGACTGTTATGTCAAAACATAGAAGTGATTTTTGTTTCGACCGCGATTGCGTTGAGCACGTAGATTTCGCAGTGGAGCAGCCATGATTTGCCCTCCCACACCCACCCCCCGCTCGGTCGCTTCGCTCCCTCGTTTGGTCGCACCGCTCCCTCACAGTCCTCGTAAAAAATGATTACTATTTTTAGTCTTCAAAGGTTGGCAGGTATGGGTTAGATGGAGAAAGTGCAGGAGGGTGGATGGCGATGGTGAGCAGGATTGAGTTAGAGAGAGAGGCAGATGAAGGAGGAACAGATAGACAGAGAGGGAGAAGTGATAGACAGAATGGAAAGAAACAGAGAACATGAAGCACAGGGGAGATATTGAAGAGATCACAAGAAAAATTGAAAAAAATACATTTATAATAATATACATAGGCAAAGCTTCATTCCTACATCCAGAGGAATAAAGAGCCATATAAATTCTGTTCCTTTGGTAGATATACTTTACTCTTTTATTTAATTTGTCAAAAACAGACATGGTCCCATGCTCCCCCATTATTAAACAAACTAAACTGGCTTCCAGTTACTGAGAGAAGACAATACCAGATACTTGTTGAAACTTTTAAATCTTTGTCCACCACACTTCCTTTACACATCTCCTCACTCTTTCAGCAACGGTCGCTTTGATCTTCATGAGCTCCTTCCCTTCTCATTCTCAAATCCTGAAAACAGGCTGGCTTCTGTTCACGCCTGTGGAACAAACTCCATGCATGTATGGGAAATAGTGATTCACTTGACTTCTTCAAAAAAACATCTGAAAACATACCTTGTATCCTCTGGAAAAGAAGCTATATTAATCCAATTGTTATTATATTTTATTTCATCTCGTCTATTCTTTCAGATTAAAGACGGCTCGTGATGTGGTATCAAGGACGGGTAACTCCCTAGCTTTGGGATGTCTTCATCGTTATGTAGGTGGTATGGGGGCTGGTCAACATCTCAATACCAGCGTTAGTATCCTTCTGGCTCTAGCTCAAGATGTAACATCCCCTGAAGTTCAGGTTAGTCAAACAGCCATCCATCTTGAATGATTTGTTTAACAATTCAGTTGCTTTCTTTTACTTTCTGCATGGTCGCTTGTTTGCCACATGTGCATTTTGGCACAAAACAATAGGTGCTAATTGAGGGAAGGCTTGCTTTGTGCAACACATGGTATTTGCAAAATTACCCATTTCCTGTCTTGATTAGCTCCATGACAACCCTATAAACACCGGTATAGATTAATTTTGCACTGGAAAAAGTTCAATAATCTTGAAGCCTTTTGTATCTATCCCATGACAAATACAATGTGGCACAGGAAGATTGTTTGTGTGGCATATTAGGAGTTATTAAAATAAATAATGTTTTAGTGATACATGTACATGTAGATTGTCATGTTCATAATTCATTAACAAGTTCATCTTCTCTTTATGATGATGATGACAAGGCCTTTTATTTTAAAATGTTTGTTTTTCCAATCCTTATTTTGCATGCTAAAGTTGTTTACATGTGGTAAATTTCTAAACAGCCCTTTTACTGTGTTAACATATTGTGGACAGTTAGAGAAATAGGGGGGAGGTGGGGGTTATGGAAATGCGTGGTATTCTGAAATAAACAGGTTGAAAAGAACTGTCTTGAAAGCATTCCTAAAATTAGATACAAAAGTAGAATGGACTTCACACATTCTATTTCTGTTTACATATAGTTGTTTTCATCATTACCTTCATGTACACTTGTTACGATAGTCGTCTTTTGTTTGTCCATGATCATTTAGATGTGGGCATTGCATGCCCTAGCCCTGATAGCAGACACTGGGGGTCCTATGTTCAGATCGTACGTCGAGCCTACCCTCTCACTGGTCCTGACCCTTCTACTGAGTGTACCGCCCTCTACAGTTGAGGTTCATCAATGTTTGGGACGATGCTTAGCAGCTCTCATCACAACCCTAGGGCCAGAACTTCAGGGTATGTATCCTCTGTGGGCCCATGTCCAGTGGGATGTAATCTAATAATAATGGGTTCTTGTATAAGTCTTATATCTGTCGAACTTGACACACTTCATGCTCAATTTTTTTTGTTTTTTACCCCAGCTTTAGCATGGCTACTATTATGGCACTCAAGTTTTTCAAGGGATCAATTCCTGCCACCTATAGCCATTAATCCTACCTAGGTTGACTTTTGCAAATGCAGGATAAAGTGTTGCCATACGAAATTTGTGATGTTACAGGACTCAACCCTGTACCTTGTGATCCATAGTCCCTGACTTATCTACGAGACCATGACATCTTTAAGATCATTTGAGACAGTGAAATGCTTGCGCTAGTTGGTCAACAACACATTTGGGTCTTCGTATTTACGCTGTAAAACAACTTGCTTGTTATTTGTTCATTGAACCATTGATTGATTGATTGATTGTGATGGTTATTTTACCTGACTGCTGAGAAAGCATAAATGCTTGTAAGTAAGCAACCAGACGGACGACGGCTTTAGGTCCTCTCCGAGGGACCATGACCTAGGACACAATGCCAATATATTACCTGAACTTTAATGTACTGTTAATTGCTGTGATGACAATGTTGCCAAATAGTTTGATTAGATAAATGAACACTTAATTATGGTAGATTAGGGTTAGGTTAGGTTTCGGGTCAGGGTTAGGGTTAGGATTAAGGTTAGGATTAGGGTGAATGTAGGGTTAATGAATAGAGCTTAATAACCAATTGTCTTGATACTGTACATTTGTATATCTTACTTCTTGTTCCTTGTACACCAGGTAACCGTGGTAACATAGCCACAGCGAGGACATCATGCTTAGTAGCCTGTGCTATCATGCAGGATCATCCAGACTCAGTGGTTGGAGCAGAAGCTATAGCATGTCTTCAACAGCTTCACATGTTTGCACCCCGTCATGTCAATCTCTCCACTCTTGTTCCTGATCTCTGTGTAAGCAAAAAACAAGCCCTGACTTAAAGATTTATCCCAAGTTTATGATGTGCACATGTAATTGATTATTCATTTTTGTTGAAATTTGGAGGCAGTGTCAAGACCTGTTTCTTTCATTGTTTACTAAGATGAATTTAAATTATATAATTCAATTCAATTTCAATTCCAATTTATTTTTCCATTAAAAACATAATAATTACATAATGAATACAACAAATATATTGGAAGGACCCAATTTTACAAATTAGGAGGGGGCATGTACAAATATCTTCATGGAAAATATTTCAACTGATTCATACACCATATCATATACATGCATTGATAAGCTTCAGAACTTATTCAGAAATGAAAACATGATTGTATTACTTTGGAAATATCATGTTATTATGAGAAAGGCTTTGCTTCATGTTGGTCTGATTAATAGTCAGCATGGCTGCACATTATTTTTGTTGTTTTCACTCACTCAGACTGCTTTAGGAAGTGTTCATCTGTTATTGAGGCGTGCAGCGGTGGCGTGTTTACGACAGCTCTCCCAACGAGAAGCCAGAGAGGTGTGTGAGTATGCCCTACAGCTGGCTAAGACTGAGAAACACAATGTTACTGTACAAGGTGCCAAGTCGGATGCAATAATTACTGGTGAGCATTCTTCTCATTCCTCTCATCCATCTTGTTAACAAAACAGTTGGAAAGCCAAGCCTTGTTTAAATTTGCCATGCTTAACCATGGCAGTTTTTATGCCTCCACTACAACGTAGCCGGAGGCATTATGTTTTCTGGTTGTCCGTCCGTCCGTACGTACGTACGTACGTCCCGTTCTCGTGATCGCGTTATCTCAAGAACCAATTGATGGATTACCGCCAAACTCAGGTCATGTATGTATCTTGCAGAGCTAATGAAGTGATTAGATTTTGGGGTCACGAGGTCCAAGGTCAAAGGTCACAGGGCCATTATGTATGCAAAAATAGTTCGTGATCGCGTTATCTCAAGAACCGATTGATGGATTACCGCCAAACTCGGGTCATGTATGTATCTTGCAGAGCTAATGAACTGATTAGATTTTGGGGTCACGAGGTCCAAGGTCAAAGGTCACAGGGCCCATTATGTATGCAAAAATAGCTTGTGATCGCGTTATCTCAAGAACCGATTGATGGATTACCG
The DNA here is from genome assembly GCA_037976565.1 of Mesocentrotus franciscanus. Classification (NCBI taxonomy): domain Eukaryota; kingdom Metazoa; phylum Echinodermata; class Echinoidea; order Camarodonta; family Strongylocentrotidae; genus Mesocentrotus; species Mesocentrotus franciscanus. The sequence goes on along the minus strand of CP137669.1, from coordinate 40,686,971 downwards.
CCAAACTTGGGTCCTGTATGTATCTTGCAGAGCTAATGAACTGATTAGATTTTGGGGTCACGAGGTCAAAGGTCACAGGGCTCATTATGTATGCAAAAATAGCTCGTGATCACTTTATCTCAAGAACCGATTGATGGATTACCGCCAAACTTGGGCCATGTATGTATCTTGCAGAGTCAATGAACTGATTAGATTTTGGGGTCACGAGGTCAAAGGTCTAAGGTCACAGGGCTCATTATGTATGCAAAATAGCTTGTGATCACGTTATCTCAAGAACCGATTGATGGATTACCGCCAAACTTGGGTCATGTATGTATCTTGCAGAGTCAATGAACTGATTAGATTTGGGGATCACGAGGTCAAAGGTCACAGGGCTCATTATGTATCTCAAAATAGCTCGTGATCGCGTTATCATTAGAACCAACAGATGGATTACAATCAAACTTGAATTTTAAAAATTGCTTCCATTTTGGTTTGTAAAATTGCTCTATGGCGGAGGCATCATTTTCGGCCTTCAGGGTCAATTGCAGTATGATTGACTTCATTTACAAAATAGTTCTTTTAGAATGTTCTTGTACTTCTTTTTGTTGATATCTACCTCATGGAGTGCCGGGTTACTACCCACATGATTATCAACCAGGTAGTTACTCATCCATCTATGATCATTACTAGCTGGATGCTTATCTCTGTGGCAATAAATTGCTACATGTACCATTCTCATTGGGTAATTGCCCTCAGGAAATGTGTTTGAGTAATAGTTTTTCTAGTTTTAATCATCATTTAAACAAAAATGATAATAGGGGTAGGGGTAGCCAACCTATAATCAAATTCTTCACTTTTATTTATTTAATGGAAGATAAACCTTTTATTGAAGGTAATTCCTGTAACGTAATGCTGTTCAAATGTTGTGTGATATATTCACAAATGGTACTTCAACTATTAGAGAATACATGTATCTTGAGTGTGAAGTGAAATCCAGTTTACATCTATGTGTCACTATATTAGGATTATTAGCTATCATGAAATATCATTTGAATGACTTTCTTTATTTCAGAAACGGGTTTGGAAGGTCTACTCTTCACCATGCTCAACAATGAGACCGATGCTAAGATGTTATCCAATATTCATGATACATTGATCAGTATGTTACATGAACTAGTCATGGAGAATCTAGCAGGATGGCTTACTCTCTCTAAGGCTGTCCTCTCAGCTTCTACAGGTTGGTGCCTTATTCTCTCTCTCTCTCCCTCTCTCTCTTTCTCTCCCCCTCTTTCTTTCCCCTCTATCTCTCTCTTTCTCTCCCCTTTATCTCTCCTTTTCTCTCTCCCTCTCTCTCTCTCTCTCTCTCTCCTTTCTCTCTCCCTCTCTCTCTCCCCTCTCTCTCTCTCTTTCTCTCTCTTTATCAGGTAGATGATAAACTTATGTTCAGTCAAACCTGCTTTAGCGACCACCTGTATAGAAAGATCACATGTCTATAAAGACCCCATGTTCTGTTTCCCGTGAATAGTGTTTCTTATAGAAATGTGTACTAAAGAAACCTGTCCATAAAGACCACCAGTCTACAAATACTACTTTTCTTGTCTCCCTCAAGCAAGCTTTATACAGGTGCCACTGTGAATTTAATTCATGTAAATTTTTGATAAAATGTTTACTAAATGACTGATAAAAGTCAATTAATTTCTAATGTACCCAGTGATGTAGGAGTTACATCTGATTTGGTGAAGTATACTGCCACTTGGGCCGTACATTAGAACACTGCTGTATGATCTATTTGCACAGAACTGTGATTTATATTTGTTAAATCATAAAGTCTTTCTTGATTTTAATTCTAGATTCTGATTCCTTGCCAACACCAAACAAGTCAAGGGAGGAGATTGAGGTGGATGATGAGAAGACAAAAATGGATGAAGATGTTGCAACATTTAAAGCTCCTGACAAGATTGACACTCATCCAACCGGTAGAGACTAGTCCAATTAACTTCTTTCTAAAGTAGAAATTTAGTTCTAATATTCTAAAATGATTCAAAGGCCATTTGCAAACCAATATCATTAAAAACAATATCGGCACTTGCCGGTATGTAGCACTCTTACAGTAACTGTATCATAGTGCTTAGATTATTCAATCGTGTATTCATCTCGTAATTATTTGGAGTGCATAGTAATGTTTGCCACTTTCATAGACAAAATAATTGATTTGCATCAATCTTCATCTACATGTGCATGTATGTGTTGCCAATTTGAAGATTGCAATACTAGTTTCCCACAAACTATGTTATAGATTGCAAGTGTGAAATAAATGACTCGTAAAGTTTGGAATAATATAAATAAAGTGTTTGGGGATTGATGCTCTCTCTGGTCTTCCATTGTGAGCAGTCTGAACATTTTAGAGAAAAATCATTTGTGCGTGTCCTATTCCATCTCTTGATAGATTAAAGCAGGCTACCGTCTCATAATACTGAGGTTTAACTTCCTGTTTTGTTTTTTGGTCTGATATCTTCAGTCCCTCCTAGATGGCCTACGAGAGTGTTTGCTGCAGAGAGTGTACGTCGTGTCATTCAGATCTGCGATGGTAACACAGTACACTTTGACGTAGCTCTAGCAAGGGAGATGAGAGTCAAGACTACTACAAGTGAGTTTGCTTTTGTATGATGTTGCATCAAAGTTGTTTTACAATGATTACCCACAAGTATGCCATTAATAGATATACTTATTCATTAGCCATTTTCATGGACTTCCTAGGTTACTTGACTAAAATATTGGTTGGGTTAAAAAAATGGCATTGTTACAAGTGAGGCTAGTGGCTAAAGAATATGATATGTCATTTCACTATTTTACGAGTACAATATTATTCCACCCAGTCATGTATTCTGGCTTTGACCACATAAGGAACCATGTTTTTTATGCAAATTAGTACATGTATATGTCAATGTTATAGTTTTGTTAATAAAAGAAAAATAGCTGATTGATGTAATTTAACTAATAAGATTTTTTGGGTAAAATATGAGTTGCATTGAAATCATGGAAGTATAATCATCATACTTGGAAACTCTTTCGCAGACAACTACCTAGTGTTGCATCTGTCAGACCTGGTACGCACAGCATTCATTGCTGCTACATCTGAGAGTAACCAGCTCAGGAAGGCAGGTCTTTTACTGCTTCAGGATATCATCAAGCAGTTTGCTAGGGTACCTGAACCAGAGTTTCCTGGTCATTACATTATGGAGCAATACCAAGCGCAGGTAGGTCTTAAGAACATTCCGCAGATATGATTCTGCTCATCTTAGCTGCACAGGCCAGATAGTCATGTATTTACCAGGCAAAATGCCTGGAGTTCCGGAATTGTGTACAGTAAATACATGATCAGCTCGCCCTGCGCAGCTGAGGTGCGCACAAACATTTCTGTGGAACGTCCTTAACACTCTTTCAGCAACAGGGAGCATCATATTCACTTCGAGTTAAGAGAAATTCAAATACTGACTGCGTTGAGAAAAGATGACATTTTAAATCTACAAATGTCATTTTTTGACAGAATATTGTAATGTTCTCTTTTGTTGGTTATCTTGCTGCCCATAACACTTTGGATGAATTCTACATTATAAAAATCTCAAGAAAGAGATGCTAAGAGTGGTCTGATGCACCTAGATACATATTACTAAAGCACATTAGCTCCCAGTAGTACAACAACTGATTTGATTTTCTTTTTTTTTTATATTAAAAAAATGAATAAAATGAAATAAAAAGTAAGGCCATCCTACAATTTTCTCATTTTTTCATTGTTGTTACTAATACAAGGGATAATACTTTAATGTCTGAGCAATGCCCAGATGCATGTTCATGTAAATGAAAGCTCAAACAATGTATTCCAAGTCTGTAAAGAAAAGAAATATAATGGTTGCAGGACTTCCTAAAATAAGTTTCTGACAATTTTATAAAATACAATCTTGTTTACAATGATATGATTTGTTTTGCTGATTAGGTTGGTGCTGCATTGAGACCAGCCTTCTCTGCAGAAACCCCATCTGATGTCACTGCTATGGCATGTCAGGTACGTACATGTACTATCATACCTTCTATGTAAGATACTCTGCCAATAGCTCAATGTTCTAATATGAAGTAAACAAAAAAAAATGCTAAGATAGCTCTCAAGTTGGTCAAATCTCTGAAACTTCATTTTATATGTGCTTTGATTTATATTTTATTTTCAATTTCAATTTCAATTTTTTTGTTTTTTGAGTGTGCCATAAACATGAGATACCAATGATGATGATATACAGTTTGATATACAGATATTTGAGTATAGGAAAAAGAAGACTACAGAAAAGTATGGTGAAACTTGTCTGTCATAGTTCCCTTGAGAAACATGCATTCAAATACAAGTTAATTGCTGTCCTCTTTAGCTTTTAATGGTTATTTTTGACCTTGTCACACAGTGTCATACATAGCCTGAAATAATCAGTATATGTACAACAGATGATGGGAACATGCATGTAAACTTTGCATTCATAGATGCAGTTTTGTTGCTGTCTGTAGATTTTTGACTTGGAAGAAGAAGAAAAAATGATGTTCAGAGAGGTTATTTGACACATTCAGTACATGTATACAGAATAAGCTTATAACATATGGATCTGTGAGTCTCATCAGTGAAAGATTAATCATTGTTTTCTCTCTGCTATTCATTATCCAGGTTGCTAGTGCCTGGATTGGCAGTGGGGTAGCACACGAACTCAATGACCTCCGTAGAGTTCATCAGCTCCTTGTATCATCCCTTGACAAGCTGAAAGTTGGAAAGGGCGCCCCCTTGCAGCTGTATAGTGAGAGTGCATTCACGATGGAGAAACTGGCTGTCATCAAGGCCTGGTCGGAGGTACAGTCTTACAGAAACACATCAAGCAAAATATTATAGATGGGGCTGCTCTTTGAAGCATGGACGACTTGAACATTTTTAATTGCTCTTCATATTCAATATAAATATTTGTAGGAAGGGGATTTCTATACATGTATATTATGAATGGAAGAGAAAATGGTAGCCCTTTTTAAAGAGACATGAATGTAATGATGTTGCCACTTTAAATTGATTAAAAAAAGTATTTTTTAATGGTAATAATAGGATGGTGAGAATGGAAGCACATGCCTCTTGCTGTGCAACCAGATGAGCTACGGCTGTAACGTTTATTCTGAGGGAGTGGGTATTCCAGGAGAAATATTCTATTCAATTGCAATGTCGGATTGATTTAGTTTTCATCCAGGGATGTCGAAGACTTCCGCTCATTCTCTTTCCTATTCCTGACTGATTTGATAACTCTTTCAGGTATACGTAGTAGCCATGAAGCAGTACATGTCGCCCTCTAGTAACTCCAACACGAATGGAGAGGACTACTCCACAGAGAAACCTTCAGACAGTCTGTTGACGCTGGTCCAGCCTGAGCTCAAATCTCTCAACAAGTACTGGTTAGCTGCTCTCCGGGACCACGCCCTGCTGGCCTTACCGGAAGACTTTACCAGCCAGTTACCACCAGAGGGCGGTGCCTTCTACAATGCGGAAGCCACCTCCACCACCAGGCCCCATTACCTCAAGGCTTGGGCTCCCATCGTGTACGCTGCAGCGCTGTGGCTGGATGCTGGAGGGTTCCAGGTGATAGAAGAGAACAGTGATGGGAGTTATACCAGTCCAGCTAACAGTGGTCCTATGCTACCGGGTATGGCTGTCATACCCACTGGTAATGCTGCCTCGATGAAGAAACCAGAAGAAATCAAGAGTGATTACTTCCACCTTATGATTGGTAAGTTGCAACTTTGCTTGACATTCATTGTGGACATGTTCTTTCACTTTCTTATAAATGTCCCAAAAAAAACGAAACATGAATGAACATTGTGCTATGAGTTTCTCATTCCATATGTAATTAGAGGGAACATGCTATCAAAACCCCCTCGATACACATCAGAGCAGTTGGGATGACAGTAGTGAGTACTCAGGATTATAGTCAATTAATCCTGGTAATAAGGCATGGTGTAGATCGCAGATGAATCAAAATTATTCTGACTTGTCATGACTGGTCATGAACTATTTTCATAAGGAAGTGAAAGGAAATATGACAAAGTAGCTTATTTGCATGGTATCAATATCATCACCATCATCATCATTTCCGAACATCACTTTGGTGACAAGAGCATATATGCCAGAACATTTATAAAGACGAAAAGTTCAATATATTTTCTTTTGAATTTAGTGTATTTGTAATTTTGTACGAAACAATTTGTACAAATTTAATGCATATTTATGATCACTATTGTATATAGTCATATTTGAACAGCATTCATGACTACAACTAAATAATCTGTCATTCTCTCTTCTTACAATTAGGCGTTTGTGTTGAGAACCTGTCCAATCACCGTGCCACCGAGCCCCTTCAGAACATTTCCTCCTGTCTTCAAGCTGTCCATACCCTCCTAGATGACCTCTGGCCTCGACGACAGCTCATCGCTGACCCCTCACTACCCATAGAGCTTCTCAATGTCCTGCATCGTCTACTGCTGACCAGAGAGAATCTCTCCACTCACCTTCAGGTCATCAGTGTGGTCAAGCAGATTGTTAAAGCCATGCAGGAGAAGATAGAGGGACAACGCAAGGTCAAAGGTGAGAATGGGCTCATAAGATAATATTTTCATTAGTTTAGGGATCATGGTACTAAATAGATTGATGTTAATATGGGAGACTAGTCACATGTATGAAAGAATTACTGTTTTGCTTTATTATGATATTATCTTGTAACCTCACCCTGATCGTCTTCTTTACATGTATTTGTGGATCATGATAGTCATGCTTATTTGGATGTTGACTCTCTTCACTTTGAAGCTGTAAGAATAGTCATGGATATGTCAGACTGAAAGTGTGTGTGCCATTGTACAGTTTGCATCAGGCACTATCAGAGAAGAGTTTGTCAGTTTGCAATCTTTTCATCCTCTAGGTGAGAGTATTGAAAACAAGGAGAAGTCTGAGAATGAGAAGGAGAACCTAGACTGGGATTCAGACATTGGTGAAGGTGGGACAAGTGGAGAGGTCGTCCCTGGCAAGTCAGTGGTCTTTGCTACCTTGGAGGTGTGTCTCTGCATCCTAGTCAGGCAGCTGCCCGCCCTCAACCCATCAGGAGGAGCCAGTGCAGCTTCTATACATAGCTACAAGAATGCTGGACTATCAGATGAAGCTAGTCATCTTATCTCCGCTACAGTCCTCATCATGGCTGAGTTACCATCACTCTGCTCACCAGCAGGTAACCCTGTCATTTCATGGGTTTGAATGAAAGAAAGAAAGAAAATTAGGATCAGTTTGATTTCATTCAATATGGACAACAGTATAAGGTTACCCCGTAGTGCAATGTTTTCCCATTTCTGAAGGGTGGCACTAAGAATGTTACATCAAGATTCACCTGACTTCTTTGGTACTTGGTAGATAATCCTCCAGAATACTCCCCATGGGATTTTAAATGGAGGTGGTTGTGGTAGAGAGTGGACTGAAGGGGAGATAGGACCTTTGAGAAGGACTGCCTGACATTTCATTGCATCTGGTTAGCTAACTATTGAAGAATGTCACGTGAGGACAGTTAGAAAATGTTTTTCCACATGATTGAGATATATTATTAGCAATAATTAAATATAAGAATATTTGAAAGAATGGCATGTCATTAAGACTATAAAAGGGATTATGATTCAAAGCTTGAACAATGTGAATTTGACTGTTTGTTTAGATGTTATACATGAGGTGATGGACAAATATGGCTCACCACTGAGTGTCCATATCAGCCATTCAAAATTAAAGAGAAAATGTTAAAGATGGTTATGAAACAAAATGAAATGGCTATAGTTTATTTCCAAATACATGTATATGTGAACAATTAGTAATATTCTTAACTTGGGTAATTGAGAGTTCAAGCAATGGAATTGTATTTGCTCACCAATTTGATCTTGTATCATGCAGGAAGTGTATCAGTATTACCCACAATCCTCTGCCTAACAACCAATGTCCTGCGGGAGACGGCCGAGCCCTCTCTTGATGGTAAGAGTGCTCCAACGGTAACATCGTGTATGCAGGCCCTGCGCTCCCTGGCTACCTGTTCCTTCGTCAAGGATCCTAGATGTGCTAATGATTGGGAGAAGTTCCTTCAGAGTACCCTGGCTACCATCCTGGATTACTCTAACCCAGGTGATTAAATTGGTTTGAATTTTTTTAAATTGCAGTCATGTGGGCAAATGCTAGTGTGGTCTGTTTACTATTGTATTTGCTATGCTATAGTGTAGAGTGGACTTTTAAATGTTGGTATCTGGTAATTCAAAGAGGCAAATCAAATTGCCGCTTCCAAAAGGTCCCCTCAAAACATCCTAATTCTCTCAGTAACATAATGCAATTTTACCTATTTTATGAGTCTATGTATTTTATGTTTCTCTTCCCATTCTGAAACTTTGCAAGTGCTATGGTACTTTTTGTTTTTTTAGCACTCCTAAATAATACCTTAATATTATCATTATTACTCCCACTACAGACAAAGACAAGATGGAGGTTGATATGTGCAGTGTTCTGTTAGCTGTCGCAGTCTTCATAGCATCTGCTCCACCCTCAGTCTCAGCTGTCTCATCTCTTCAGGCTCAGGGAGTTGATCTATTCTGTAAAGCACTCAAATCAGAAGACCCTGTGGTATGTCATTTCATCTGGGTTATATGTAGCATATTCTTGGTGTGTTCTGTTGATGATTATGTTGGGTATACCACAAAGAGGGGAAATATTTACGCTTATAATCTTTGATAACTCAAGAGTTTTACTTCTGATCAGTTTGCGACCATGTTAAGCTGATGATTGTATTTTTGTAATTTCATGTAGAATCATATTAGTAACTGGTTATAGCATGATGTAAAATGCCTTTGTTTCTCAAATTTGCCAAGTTTCTCTTCATCTTTCTTTCCTCGAATTGTAGATTTTTCAACATCATTTCTATCTGTGGAAGACAGAATAAAGGCATTTTATTTACAAAAGACAACTTTTTTATCCGTAAAGTGATGTGATGAAAATTATTTAAGAGTGCTATATCAATACTGATATTGCAATGTAATGTAATTTGTGCAAGACTTTCATTCCATTGTGATTGTTTTCAGGTGAAGTTGAAGTGTCTCCAGATGGCAGCCTCTATCTTTCAGTGTCCACACCGTGATGTCTCAACACCTTACATCCATGCCCTGGGACCACGGCTGGTAGAGTACCTCCAATCCACTGCTGGCAACATACCCCAGAATGATGAATCGGTGGCGGTTATCATTGAATCAATACGTGTTCTGGAAATACTGGTTGGCTTAACGGATGAATCTCATAGTAAGTCAAGGAGATTAGATCTTCGATTAACCTAAATGTTTTTGTTTCTTTATGCCGTAATTCACCCAACTATATTGTCTGTTGTGAGCCAGAAGGGTAAGAAGTTAGAAGTATGTAAGTTAATGTAGAGGTGTTGCGGTCCAGTGGATAAGTCTCCGGACTGTGAACCACAAGGTACGGTGTTCGAATCCCGGTCGCAGCACTAATGTCTTTTGGCAAGACATTAATCTACATTTGCCACACTCCACCCAGGTGAGGTAAATGGGTACCCAGCAGGAATTAATTCCTTTAAAAAATGCTTGAGCGCTGTAATGGCAGCCGTGCTAAAATCAGGATAATAATACAGTCAAACCTGTCTATAGCGACCACCCAAGGGAAACACAAATAGTGGCCGTTGTAGACAGGTGGCCGTTGTAGACAGGTGGCCCGTTTGCGGCCATTTTGATTTTTAATAATTGATTGACAGCACTCGCAAGTAGTGCTGTAGCTCGGTACCCAAAACCAGGACCCGGAAAGGTCCGGTAACCCGAACAGAGTTGGACTGACATAATATTGACTTTTAAGAAGGCTATTAAAAGGCTACAACGTCATCTTGTGTGACCTACTGACCTTCTCCTGAATAGAGGACACGCACCGCTATATTTTGTTTATCCTGCTGTGGTCTAGACCTGCCACGTGCCGCAACTTCCAGATGGGATTCAAGACAGTAACAATAACAATAAGTCCCAGGTCAACATACATTATCATCCTATATAGACCACTCCCTACTATGATTGGTCCGTTTGTCTGTCAATCAAAAATAAGCACATGTTATACGCGCAACCAAGATTTGCATACATTTTGGAATGTGCTCGGCATGGGAGCAGAGAACAATGACTGTATTGAACCTTTGAACCTTTGAACCCTGTTCAAAGAAACCGCGGTGTAATGTTACACTCAGCTGGGCGCCAGATGTCTGGCTTGCATTGATAGGCAGGGAATGCATGTCTGTGTTTTTGTTTTTTAAATGCAATGGGGGAACTGAGAATGAGCGAAAACCGATAGTGAAAGAGATCATGTGATTGAATTTAGGGGAGGGATCAAGAGACGAAATGAAAGAAACTTAAGAAAAGAAACAATGCAAAGAGTAAATAATTCTGTACTTTTTAAAGGAAGAAGATAAAATCGTCTTAATGCAATATTTGAGGGGGGAAATAGGTCAAAAAATATTCAGAATATGAATAAATAGAATAGAAGAAAAAAAGGGAGAGATGGAAGGAAGAATGATGATGAAGATTACTTCTTTTTCCTTCTCTATAAAGACTATCAACATTTCACCCACTTATCTTTTTTTTCTTTCTAATCTGGGCTTAAACTTTTTGTAAAAGAAATTTAAAGAATTAAGGCAAAGAGACAGGGAAATAATAAGAGAGGATGGACCCCAATAATTATCTTCGGATAATAAATTAGCTTATGTATTGTTTGCTATTTAATCCGCTTGTCAGGAAGTAATTTGGTGATGAAATTACTCTTTAAATCTCTGCCGACTTCATCCCAGCTCAGCTTCGATCCACCTCATACTTTCACATACACACTCTCATACACATGTGAATTTGCCACCCACTATCAGGTCAACAAATTTCATAATAAATTTATGAATCCTCTGTTCTACTGTGCCAGCAGTCACTGAACTTTAATTTATGCTGGTTTCATTCTCCGCCCACTCGGGGGAAACTTTCTGATTGGTCATCAGCTGATCAGTCACATCACTACGGACACACATACAAGGCATACACACATGAACACACAACACGTATACACACAAATGTGCAGTGTATAATATGCATGCACCTTGCATGCAATGGGCCAAAGAAATCAAGATGAACGACTCTGAAAATTTGATTGACAGACAGCTCCGCCCACGTCACTCGCCAGGCCTATATCCTAACCTGTGCAGCGCGACGAACAATCGAGTCATCGATTGAAGTTCATGACAATGACTCTGCATTGTTATGTTTTCACGAAAATGTGCAAGAAACAATATCCTGTCGGTAATTAAATGTTTTGATTGAAGAGCTTAGGGTTGAATAGTTTTATCGTGTGTAAATGACCATTAGATCTACATGTAGCTTTATAGTTGGCCGCTGTGCCGACGATCGTCTGACTGTGAGCGAAATTGCGCTGCTGTGGCTGGTTGCTACACGGCTGCGGCTGGACCTGGCGGCCGTTGTGTGGGCATTTTTGGTGGCCAGCGGAAGCAAAATGAGTGGCCGCTGGTCGCGTTAGACAGGTGGTCGTTGCGGACAGGTTCTTAACTACATGAAATCTCACGGGGGGAATTTAAGTGGTCGTTATGGACAGGTGGTCGTTACAGACAGGTGGTCGTTAACACAGGTTTGACTGTAATGGGATTGGCAATGTGCCAGACATGAGCGCTATACAAGACTCCACTATTATTGTCATTATTAATGCCCTTCCACTTGTAGCTCTGAACACACAATATGTACTTACCCCTGATGGTGCCAGAGGTAACAAATCTTGCCAACATTCTACTTCTATATCTTGTGAAAGCAGAAAGAATGTTTTTCATCAATAAATTAAAATGGGTTAATGAAATATTGGTTGGTTGGTTGGCTTGTTTGTTTTACCTGACTGCTAAGAAAGCATATGCTTGCAAGTAGGCAACCAGGGGATCAACGGCTTTAAGTCCTCTCAGAGGGACTTGGTAATGAGGATTAATGCCTTACCAAAGGGCACTAGCGCATCAACAGGGTTTCGAATCCGGGACCTCCTGGTTACGAGACCACTGTTCTACCACTGAGCCAACACGCCTGCAAATGTCATGGCTGCCTCTCCCGACCTCAAATATGATTATCTGTTGCTTGGAATACTGTTTGTGGGAAGTACAAAAAGTTTTTAATCATGTTGGCACAGATAGGATTAAATATAGGTGTGGTATCAAAATATATCAATGTTACATTTCTTTTTGTCAGATCCTTTCCATGGTTCCGTATCTGTATTGATATTACATACATCTGATATTTTGCTTTTGCCTTTTAGGCATGTGAATATGGAAGCAGAATAAACATTCTCAGTAGACCCTCATGAAAATTGTTCAGATAAGCCAAGGTAAAGGATAGAAATTATGTCAATTTCGAATTATTGTATGTAAAAGCAGTTTGAATTGCTTTGAATTTTAGGCTCTCTTGGAGAAGTTTCAATTGTTGTAAAGAAATTTTGGCTTGCACCCAGTAAATAGAGATCAAATGCTCTATCTTGAAAGTGAAATCAAGTCAGTTTGAATTGATTGTGAAGCCTCGCTGCTTATTAATTAATTTGACCTTTTTAATCTCATCATCCATGTAACCTGTACAGGAGTCCAGATGGTCGCCTTGCTGGTACCAATCCTTATCAGTTACCTCTTCTCTGGGGGCGACACCTCCACCAGCCAGCAGCAACAGACCAAACAATCCAGAGCCTTGCATGATCACGTCCTTCAACGTCTCATCAAGACAGGTCACCAGTATCCTAATGCCTTTAAGAGTGTCATGGCTGCCTCACCCGACCTCAAGACAAAGCTAGAGACAGCTATCCATGCTAATCAGGCCTCAAACAAGGCTAAGCAGTCTTCAAGACAGCCATCTAGACCCAAGGCTTCAGCTCCTCCTAGCATCAAGTTAAAAATGAACTTTAGTAACTTCACTGGGTAGATACATGTAGATCAGGAATAGAAATAGCCCAAACACAGATGTAGCCCTGTTTGGAATAATGATACTTGTTGTAATTAACACATAATGTGCATTTAAAAATGCAAGTGTCTGGAGAAAACTTAACTCATCTGTGGAGATCCCTATTGCTATATGCATACAGAGGTCAAGGTACTTAAAGGAAATGTGTTTTGTAGTAAATAATCAAGTTCCCTGCCAATCACCCCTCAGTATTTCATACTGATACGTGCAGTTTAATCTTTTGGCTTGAGTGAGATAGCAAAGTTAAAAATTCTTTTAAAGTATTTAACCTGAACTTATTTTGCTTTTTGAACAGATGTGCCATTGTCTTTTTTTATATTTGTAAATATAAGAATGCTATGACAATCACCAAATTTGATGTTCACAAATTTTTATTTGACCAATGTTCACAAAGTTTTATTAAAAGAACATTCAGCATAGTATAATATTTTGTTGGGGAGACGTTGGGGGGAAATATGTGAGAGGGCATGATTAGGTATTGCCTTTGTGATTATACTTTCTGAGAACTGTTTATGATAAACTATTGCTAGATATAGCAGAATACAATATTGTGTATACCATACAAGTAGTATTTTGTGAGTTTTTACAATGTGCAACTTATTTCAAGAGAAAGTGATGATGATATGATGAATATACTTTCGGCAATTCTATGCAAGTTATATTGCAGCATATCCTTTATAAAGAACCTCTTGTATATGACCTACCCTCCTAGCTCATAACATGTGCATTACATATTGTATGACGATTGGATACATGACAGTATATAATGGATAATGATTCTAGTATGTCAATGGTGCTATAGACATTTCAACATACCAACACATTTGTTTGTAGATAGTATGGTTGAGTGATGTAGGAGTACATGTGAATAATAACTGTCTCTAGACTCTAGTGTGCATGTTATTTACATCTGAGTGGTTTGAATATCTGATTATTTGGCCTCATTTCTGCAGTATTACCAGGGTGTATCATAATTGCATACTGTATTAAAAAGGTGATGCCGTTGTTGCTATCAGATGATCATGCTATGGTAAAATACATAGCTGACGCAACTGCTGCAGGGTCAACGTATAAAGAATCAAGTTTATGATCTAACCAGGTCTTTTTAACCTATCTGTAGGGGTATATTGAGATACAATTCTCCATATTGCATGGCTCCAAAAGAACACAACACCTGAGTTTGCAAGTTCATGTCATTGGTTTTTTGTTTTATTGATGAGAAAATTCTTCTCTGAGTAAAATGACACAAAATGACATAAAATGCGGCAATGTTGTTTTCATAATGTGCTATTTTGCTATCGTATTCATGCTTAAAGTAGTAGGAAATTTGCCCATGATAGCTTCCCATACATTCAGCTGTGTTGACAAAGGCATGACTACTCTAGAATCAAAATTGACTTACACAAAATTGATGATTTTTGTTCCATTTTACTTGGAAGAGAATTTTCTACCCAATAAAACAGAAACCAATGACATTGTGTCCATGGTGTCGTTGAAACAGGTTTTGCATTCTTCTTGGACCACCCTGTAGAAACAAATATTGTTATCCATCCAAATAAAAGGTAGGAACAGACCAAGTGTGAATTTCAGAAAGGTTTTAACGGTCAACAGAATTCCTACCACCATTAATGTGAAATTACTACCATCAATGTGAAATATGTCTTAAATTTTCAAAGATTTTGGATCATCCATTTCAAACAGGATGGTGTTGTATTTGAATTAACATAGAATCTATAGTAATACTGCACAATTGGAGGGATCAATTCAAAGCACCTGAGAAAAAAAGAAGCTTTCGATTAGTATTTGATATTGGTCTAATAGGGATGAAAATATTTTGGGTTAAACACATGGAGAATGTAAAACTGCCTTCAATATGAGTCCCATTGGTTCACATTTGGCTTGACTGTCATTCTGTAGGAAGTCTATGATATTAGATTACTTGTAAGGTTCTAATCAAAGGGGTGATCAATGCAGGCATAACTTAATTAAAGTGGATAAGATGCTGATATCTCATTGATGTTTCTTCTAAGGCCTATTGTAAACTCAAAAGGAGCAAAGTTGTTACAAACTGATTTCAAATGAAGTAATTAATAAGTGTATTGAAGGTATCATTTTACCACACATAGTCTTTAGACTGATATATCAAAATTCCTATAGCTTTATTTTCAGTTCTTAAATTTATGAAAGGAAGTCTTGAAATGTAGAAGGAAAATCATTTGAAGGGTTTAGGGATTTTACATGCAAAGACTTTCACTCAAAACTTCCTCCATCTTGTATCAATATGGGCTGTATTAAAGACGATCTTACATTTCATCTGAGTTATTATCGTAAGTCGACGTCAATCTTACATCACATGTCAGTATGGTCATAGTTGGTATAGGTTTTCTTCCCAACTGATTTTCTTCACACACATATGAATCAGCAGTAGATGACATACATGTAACCATATAAGACTAAGCCATGATGTTCTCTCTCTGCAGCAGTACTGGGGTAGTAACCTTGAAAGAGAAAACCTCCCAAATCCATTGGCATTGGAGGTTGTCTTCTTAGTTCTTACATACTTTTTTTTACGCACATACATACACGCAATTGTTTGTTATATAGCTCAAAATCCAATGAAATATAGTACAGTGTACAATGTTACTTTACATCAACACGTTATATATAAACATACAAAGAAAACTAAGGATTCATTCTTAATGATATAAAGGGTTCATTCCATCTGAGAAAAAGACTTGATATTTAAGAAGTATAAGATGTAGCATTAGATGATATTCCATCATCTCACTATGGGAAGATTCAATATTTTTAACTCTATATAATCTTCTCATTGTAGTATTGTCCCAACTATGAAAATTGTATTTGTTCATCAGAAAAAAACAAAACAAGCCGTTCAAAGACAATGTGTATACAGGTAGGCAATTGAGTGCATATGCAAGTGCATCACAAACCATGATTTTACATATCATATAATTGCTAAGAATGAGTTGTAATGACTAAGATATGATGTATATTGAAAGATACCATGTCCATGCTTGTAAATTGTAAATTGACACCAAGAAATGGAACTGTAATGAATGTATTATTTCCTGTGTATAGTATATGTTTTTAATATATTGAGCAACTCAAAGTGAGGATGTCATGTGCATTGCTGGATAATTTAGCTTAAGCTTGGTAGTTGTAATTGCTGAGGAAAAAACACAATAAAACAAAACAAAATGAATATAATGTCAAAAATTTATCATGTATATTATCAATGTTGGAATAAAGGTATCTTTTGTGAACCATATCATTGGCTTTTTTATTTTTAAAATTGTTTAATAAAGAGTGAATGATATGATTATAAAAGGTGCTGATTGCTTTCCCTATGCTATGTATATGCTAGAGGAGAGAGAAAGAGCACAAGATCTAGAGAGGAGAGAGAAAGAGCACAAGATCTAGAGAGAGGAGAGAGAAAGAGCACAAGATCTAGAGAGAGAGAGAGAGAGAGCACAAGATCTAGAGAGGAGAGAGAAAGAGCACAAGATCTAGAGAGGAGAGAGAAAGAGCACAAGACCTAGAGGAGAGAGAGAGAGAGAGAGAGAGCACAAGATCTAGAGAAGAGAGAGAGAGAGAGAAATGGAGCACACAATCTAGAAGAGAGAGGAGAGAGAAAGAACACTAGATCTAGAGGAGAGAGAGAGAGAGCACAAGATCGAGAAAGGAGAGAGGGAGGAGAGAGAAAGAGCACAAGATCTAGAGAGGAGAGAGAAAGAGCACAAGATCTAGAGGAGAGAGAGAGAGAGAGAGAGAGCACAAGATCTAGAGAGGAGAGAGAAAGAGCACAAGATCTAGAGAGGAGAGAGAAAGAGCACAAGATCTAGAGAGGAGAGAGAAAGAGCACAAGATCTAGAGAGGAGAGAGAAAGAGCACAAGATCTAGAGAGGAGAGAGAAAGAGCACAAGATCTAGAGAGGAGAGAGAAAGAGCACAAGATCGAGAAAGGAGAGAGAGAGGAGAGAGAAAGAGCACAAGATCCAAGATCTAGAGAGGAGAGAGAGAGAGAGAGAGAGAGAGAGAGAGAGAGAGAGGAGAGGTAGGGGAGGGGAGGGAGGAGATAGAGAAGAACATTACCTTTTTAAACAAACGACTGAAATGAAGACATTGGGGTTCCTTTACGTGATCATGTGCAGAAAAGTTTCTTTTTCGGTTGACGGGGATGAATAATTGTTCATAAAAAGACAGAAAAGTGAATGACGATATTATTATTATATTACCTGAAGGCGCTAGATGGATCGATCAGGAAAGCAAAATTCCTAGGTCGGGTTTAAGATTAATATAATTCAGATTATGCGGGCTTCAAATTATAACGAGCTCGACTTCCCCTTCTGCATCTTAATTGTCTGACATGTTATCTAAATCAAAGTCAAAAGTTTCTCTCTCTTTTTTTGTTGTTGTATATATATGCACCGTTAGATGAAGGTCAATTTCATACCACATATACCGTTGACAACTAAATTATTCTTAACCCTTGTAAACTTGACGTTTTTTTCAGTGAAAGGTGGACTAATTGAAATGGGTCTGGCTTTGTTGATATGATAAGCTTTTATATTCACATTCCCAAGAAACATAAATCGGGACAAATACAATTTTCACATACTTAAAAAAATGACGATATACTTGGTAAAGGTATACGAATAATAATGTAGTTGTATACTGTACATATGAACCCCGGCATGTTGAAAACTTCACTATTTATCAAAATAATAATTAAAAAGGATTCGGGAACAGGGTGGTTAACTAAGTTTGTACGAATAATCGAAGACAAAAACATGTTGCCACTGAGTTAAATACTAAAACTATCAGTTAAAGCTAAACAAAAAGAAAAACAAAGAAGCAGATATCATAAATGCGAACTAAAAGGGACATACATGATTGTATGTGTACAATCGAAAATGAATATTGACAGATATGATAGAGACCTTTTTCCCGTTGTATAATTTTTCAAATGAAAGCTAACTTTTTGTTACCCTTTTGGTTAATTTCTTTTGGTTAATTTCTTTATTGTCTTTTTGAGAGTTCGTTTTTGGTCGGTCTGGTATGTTTTTGTTTTTCTGCTTTTCTTTTTTTCCGAGTACAAATACATTGTAAATAACATAATAAAAAAAATGAATACAGGATGTGACGTTCAAAACACTTTCCGGATACCAAACGGTCTAAGAATCAACGTGGGCCTCGCTCGACTCGAGTGGGTTGCTGATCTCTGAGGAGCAAGCTTAGCTAATGAATCGGAAAAGTAGGCGGAGCTTCTTGTGTTGTCACACTCAGCTCACGAGAGGGAGCCGTCTGTTGCTAGGCATACAAGTCACCCGCTAAACAAACCACTGTTTACATACACGTACACAGCTGACTTTCGCACGTGCATTGTTTGTGTACGTGGCGACGCGATATTTACCGTACCGAACACAAATGCCGCTGCTGCCGAAAGAAATAGACAACTCTAACAATCCTTGAAGTGAAGTATCACTGTTAGTGTTTAATTCTGCTTCAGTTTCATACTTTCATTTCTCTTAAACCACTAAATAAATCACCATGGACCCCCAGAAAATGTACGAAATGAATAACCAGCGCGAATCATGGTGTGCTGTGGAGCTGAGTCCGCTGCAAGATTGGTGTAAATCAGAGCGGAAACACCATGGAGAGAACTTCAAAAGCTCTGTATTCAACGCTAAACAAGGCCAGCCCGAGAGCGAGGCAAGATGCACCTTTGAAGTCAACGATAAGACACACAGGGAAAAGAGACATTTTCCAAATAAGACAAGTAAGTTAAAAAAACAATTAGCTAATTATGATAAGCAGAAAGTGTTCTAACTTCTAGAATTTAGAAAAAACTATTGAACCTTCAAAAGTTCTATTTTTTTCTGTTTACTTCAAGTTCAACTTCAAGTTCTATGAAATAATGAAGATGCTCACTCAGCTCAGTATCCATATATAAATAAAATTATGACAGATAATAAGTGCAAAAGCTTAAAAATGCAGCGTCATGTTAAGATGAGAAGGCAAGTTGCTAAAACTCACCAAGCCCAAGGCGCCTTGTAATATTGTATATTTAAGTCAACAAGTCGAGAAAACAAAATTAAAAATTGCCTTCCAACTTCAGTAGATCTACAACCAATTTTAATTTGTTATCTCTGAAATAGACCATATTGTACATAGAGATACATGTCTACAAAATATCATTTTAAAAAGACAAAAATTCTTGTACATGAATGCAATCCAATGTTTATTGATATTTTCTCCTTTTGTTTATTGATTTACAGGTTACAGTCATCTAGCCATCTAAGCAACCTGATCTGTCCTTGCAACTTGGGAGTGGAAGGAATTTGTTAATGAGGCAGATGGAATATATGCTGTCTTAAATGCACTGAACAGTAAACCTTCAACTTCACTTTGATGCTGGTCATCATACAAGACTATTGGATGGACCAACTCTTTGGATTAACTGCATGCACTCCTCACATCTTGTGACATTGAATTACATCCAAGTGAACCTTACATGTACATGTACACGTCCTACAATAATGAAGCTGTTTTGCGAATTGTGAATGTTTGGGGCAACACTACAATGGGATGGACTTTGTGCAACTTGCGTCTTTCATATTATCTATTAGGTCTTAAAGTGTCAGAGGTCTTTGTATATCTGTGCTTCATAAGAGTACTGACTTTATGGAACTGTCGATTTATGTGGATTACGCACACAAGTTCTTTTACAAAAAGTAGTAAATGGGCAATAAACATGCCATAACATTAACAGTCTTAGATTTCATCACTTCATATCTTCAAAGTACAAGGAGAAGTGCATTTGTGAAGCAAACTCGATATAAAAGTGAGGCAATAAAACAATGCATTCCTTCTATTTTGTAATAATGGTCTCTTCAACATTATTCATTGAAATAATGTTACTTACACTGTACATGTATCATGCAATAATTAGGAAAATCAAACTATGCATTTGTGCTCTACTATAATGAATGTTTTATTAACTGCTTAAAGAGACTGTAGATCAGTGGCAAGCAGGAAATACAATACATCTTGATAGAATCTTAGTATACTTTTTATGGTTTATGACAAATATTACTGGTATTTATTCTCCCAAAGCAGAAAATGTTGACTCTTGGCCAATCTGGATTTATGACATTGGAGTGTTTTACCAGAAAGCTATTTTGAATAGAAATTCTGAAATTTCAGGAAATGATACACATAAACAAAGGGTAGGCTGAGATTGGCATTTGTATAGTAATAGTTGTCTGACATTTTGGTTCAAAAAATTATCCATAGGTTTTGAAGTAACAAATTGCACAAGCAAAGCATATATTAGTGTAGACATCTTATAATAGTCCATTATTCATTTAAGAAAAAAAAAATATATATATGGGTCATGTACCATAACTATGTTTAGATCTGTATATTCTAAAAGAATGGCAAAATACCTTTTAACTCTTTGGGAAATAGGAACCAGTATTAGTAATTAAGATTACATGATATATGCAAATTTACAGCATTACTTTTATTCTTATATACTTCTTTGCAATGCTATAAAGCAATTTTTTGATAATACATGTATAATGGAAATTGATATTATGGCAATAATTATTAATAATTGTGAAATGATTTGTATCGTTAAGTTTTTTTTATTATGAATAAAAAAGGAAAGAAAATATTTCAAGATATCAAAAGAATCTTCAATACATTGTGTCCTTATAGTTAAAAACTAATGTATAAAATGTAAACAAAGAATTAATACAAAGGAAATCAGATGTTTAAAGAGAGAATGCAGGATGTAATGTGACAACGGTTTCATCACGTACTGCATGGTACAAACTGCCCACACAAAGACGAATGGCCTGCAACAACAACAAAAGCAGATATGGAGGAGGCATAATGATGTAATTTTTATACATGTATAATGATCAAATGGGAAAAAGAGTGTGTGTGGAAATAAAGAGGACTAGGAGAAAAAAAGAAAAGAAAGTAGCTAAAGAAAGGGGAATAGAAATGAGGGAGAGAATGATGATGTAAGAGTGCAAATGGGAGAAAGAAAAAAGGTGAGTTGACATAAGGAGAGAAGAGAGAGAGATTGAACGAGAAAAATAGAGAGAGAAAGAGAATTTGACAAGTAGAAACTACCAATGGGTAGCAGTGAATGTAATGATGAAGTTAAAGACATAGATTAAATGATGCATTCATTCTAATCCATTCTGTACAATACCTTTCAAGATTTGATACATGTCGTATCATAGATGCTTGAACCATGGTGATTACACATGTACATTTTGTGACCATGCAGTAAGCTTCTTCAATTTATTACACTATCAGTTATCCTTTCTAGTACTTTCTACCTCATCAACTGTCATTATGAAAGAAAATTCTGATCTGACAAATTGCAGTCCTTCAAGATGTCCTCATCTTGCTTTAAGAAACCTTTGAATGTTGGGGAAAAGTTTCAACGCATTCTCTCGAGTGACTTGTCGAACTGTCTCTGCTGACACACCTTTGACCTCTGCGATGTAGTCACATGATATGTGGATGTTGCTGGGTTCGTTTCTTGTCTATGAGAGGGAACGACAAAAATGAGTATAATGATTATCAGAAGGTACAATTTAATAATCGGTCTCTGATTAATAACTTATGAAAATCATAGCTCTTACAGGTAAAATATCCTCTATGTATTACAAAGAAAAAGCAGCAGAAACTTCACACAAACGGGGAGAGGAATGGGAAGTAAAGAAAGAGCAACAGAGATACAGGAAGTAAGGGGTATGGCATAGACAGGAAACAACTATTACAATTTTATCTATTTATTTTGATAAACTATACCATTTTCACCAATAGTGGTGGCTTTTCATGAGGATCTGTTTGGTAACATCAGAACGCAATAACAATCTTATAAACAGGATGGTTGATATCCATCTGTCAGTCCTCAACCCCCAATGAAAAAATTGAAAACATGCCCATATGTCTATCATTTCATTGCACCCATGCAAATTTTAATATGGGTAAAATGAATAAAGAAATGATGTTTTTTTAGGATTTTATAAATGCAACCAAATAAAACGCAATTTCACTGTTTGCCGTAAAAAAAGAGGTTATAAACGATTAAAAAATGTAACCCCCCCCCCAAAAAAACAACATGTTTTATGTTTTGTTAATTAAAAAACATTTTGTTATCACATCCTTTCATATTTGTAATATCCTAATACATGTACATGTATAGACGGTAAGTTGAGGAAATGCATTCAATAAAAAATATGTACAGCATGTTATTGATAAGATAATAAGGGGTAGAGAATTTGTCATTCCTAAATCATCTACATGTATTATATAATTATAACAATGATAACCTGTCTCGTACATGTAGTTTCAATTCTTTGAAATCCAGGAAATATTCTCGTTTTCAAATTAAAAAAAAATGTTCTGTAACTTTTTTGAAACCGGTGTCATTCTCGTCTTTAAGTGAAGGATTCTCACACATTCACACAAATAGGCTTAATAGTTGATGAGAGATTTGAAAGATAAGACTCACTTGTTTCTCTGCAGCCAGTGCTGGAGAATCAGTCTCAAGTAAAATCCTCTCTAGAGGGAGCTGTTTAACAAGCTTTTGCTTCTTGTCCATTAGAGAGAGAGAGAGAGAGAGAGAGAGAGAGAGAGAGAATAAACAAATTAAATAACGGCTTCAATAATCAGCTCAGGAGCTATGAAACTGGTGAATACACCAGGAAGAGTGAGATCGAGAGAAATAGTACAAATCTACAGCATATTTTATATCTTATTGGATCATCACATCATCAATTATTCCCCTGATAATATCCAGTGTGATTCAGCTCCTCTCGTCTCAAAATAAGCCTCAAAATGAAATTTTAGCTATTAGGTTCAGGACAGTAGATGGTCTTCACTATACTGGATTAACACATTATTCCATTAAAATATCCCTGTGCTACATTGTATTTTATAATGGGACAGATATACCAAAGGCTTCAAGATTGTTTAACTGTGCACAATTAATCTATACCTGTATTAAAAGGGATGTCATGGAGCTAATTAATACCGGAAATGGGAAATTTTCCAAAGCCATTGTTTTACACAAAGCAATCCTAATGTCATTTTTGGTGCCTATTGTTTTGTGCAAAATTGCAAGTGTGGCAAACAAGCCACTGTGCAGATCGAGGCGAAGAAAGCAACCTAAGCATTAATGAAGGAAACCAACCTGTTCACTCCTGACTATAGACGGAGGTATGGAGAAATAGTAGCCATATTGTATACCCTGCATAGCTACAGATGGCTTGCCATCAAATGCATGAAGCAATACTTTCTCAGCACCTACAATCAAGAAACAAAATGAGAAGTGAGATTTTATAAACAGATTGATTCAAATAGTCTGCAACTTGATAAAAAGTACATCTCTGTATGAAAGAGATAGGAATTTGAAAGTTTCCATGGATTGAAGGACTTGTTATCAGTCACATCAATCACAGTTCTTTATACGATGGGCCCTATTCCTGTCTAGTCATATCACAAAGACTATCACACAATGTCTCATCATGTGCTCTGGGAATTAACACAAATTTTAGCTGTCAAATCCATCATCATGATCATAGCACACAGTATTTGCAAGATATAAGACCCTTTACTCCATCCTGGGAGAGAGAGAGAGAGAGAGAGAGAGAGAGAGAGAGAGAACTTACATAGTATGCTGTCAAAGACAAGTACTCCCCATGGGTATAGAGTTTAAAAGAAATCAGTAATTAGAACACATACAATATTACACAATTTTAATTTCATATATTGTTCACTTAGAGACATTTGTGCATGTTGTGGTCTATATGTTTCTTGCCCTATCACATTTTATACATAGATAAAAATAATATATAATACATATGTGATGGAAAAAGTATGTTACTTGTTCTTAAATGGGAAGTCCACCCTGATATTAAGTTGGTTTAAACAGAAGCAGAAAAATGAGAGAAAAGGGTCAGTGAAAATTTGAGTAAAAAACAATTACAAATAAGAAAGTTTTGATTTTTTCAAAGTGCGATCAAACTAACACAAATTGGCAACTCTGTGACGTATCTTGCAGCTTACCTCCCATTTGCCCTGTACTAAAAAATTCAAAATGTATATTTTTCCTAAAGAAAATATTCAGTCACACATTCACTCTGATATAATTAATGCAAATATGTTTTATACAACCCCTGTATGACTTCAGTCATCGTTCAACTAAATAATGCAATTGTGTACCTTGACAGATAATATTAATGATTTGAACAGGAGATACTGATACCTTGTTCATGGAGCAATGCAATAGTTGGTCTGCCTGCAGATCTAGAATGGACATTTCTGTAAAATGAAAGATTGTGAGAAATATAAAAGTATGTAAGAATAGCAATGAATATAGACATACTCATTCAGAGTAAATGTGGTAATACATGTATACAACAGGTGAAGTTTGGCAGAATTACAGTACATGTATCTCAATAATTCCACCACAATTGGTCAAACACATCCTCAAGAATACTCTGTAGTACATTTTGTAAGGACAATATACATTGTATAAGTAAATCTGGAGTGGTATTCTAAAAACAATGTCATCTTTTTATGTTAATTGTCATAATGAATCATAGTGAAATGTTCTTTTCATAACAAATCCAAATTAGGACAAGTTATTGGTTCTTGTCTGCGCAAAGCAGGCTGCTTTGACGTAAAGTTAAAAGAGATATTGGCACAAACACCACTAGTAAGTGCTAGTTCAGCGCAATTTCAGGTTGATAATTATGACAATTAACATTGTTTCCCCTAACATAAAAGATAGTGCCTTCATCAGACTACGGCCCCAGGTGAAGAGAATAGTTATTCTATTTGCAAAAGAGGTATACAGCTTGGTAAATCACAGGAAAGGAAAATAGCTGTCAGATGGTATACTAACAGTGGTAGATTCAGTCTCTTTGCTAGTTGTATTTGTTTTGTGAGAACCAGTCTCTGGATGTCTTTGTCTTCAGAAGTCTTAGCAGTTCTTGGGGTGAAATCCAATCCAACCTAAACAAAAAATTGACAAAGGCAATACATTATTTTATTAAATTGGTGATCATAAGTAACATGTTAAAGCATTTGAACTACGGTATGTCATGTAACTAGTAACTGAAATTTGTAAGTTAAAAATATTAAGTATTCAAATAATCTTAGCAGGATACAACCTCATCATTAGCTGTTTACATTCATGAACTGGGGGCTCTAGAATACACCACAATTTTCAATCAGTCTTGCTACTACCAAATAACATAGTCGAGTGACCTTTGACCCTTCATATTTCATAATTTGACCTCAAACTTTACTTAGTGTAAATTCCAATATTCATACAACACACAATACCTCCCTTTGATTGGAAATTTCTTCATTGCCTGTCACATTATTAAGAAAGATATCCCACTTACGTGATCGAAATACAAGAGGTTAGCTATCTATACTGCAGAGGGACACAAGTTAGATTTGAATCCCTCCAAACCAAATTTGTTAATGACTTAATAGAATGTTTTAAAAGCCTTCACACTTGACACTATCTCAAGCAGAGAAAATATGAATGAATAAACAAATACAATTACAATGCTATTAAGCATCTTGTTTTCAAAGTTACCTGTACCAAAATTCTTTTTAACTCACCTCCCCAACAGCTACAAGTTGATCGGCATACTTCTCAATAGCAGGTAAGGCTTCCTCGATGTCACTCTCTGTAACACTTCTTTGTGTATCAGGACTTAGGCCCTGAGTAACAAGTCAAAGCCACATCTTAAAAATCTCCTTTAAGCAAAGATCACAAACAGGTATCATTTTTGTTCTTCAAATGATCAATGAAACCTCACTTCAAAAGAAAAGGCTATTCTAAATTATCAATCACATAGTAAATGATACTTCTCATATACAATAGGAATACAAAATCATGAAATATGCTGTAAAATGCATCAAGAAGATTTTGGAAATTCTGTGCATACTGTGTATTTTGTGATATCTACAGATATCATTTGTTCAATTTGATACATTTACTATGTACATGTACCTGTGAACTTTTCATGAAGCTTTGTTTTCATTGATACATTACTAGAGCAGCACAAGCAGCACAATACTATGTTTACAGGCCATTGAGGCCAAGCAGACTTTGGGAAGGCAAGCGGAACTTTGGGAAGGGCACTGAGAAGTTCCTTTCTAACTCCTGGGGCAACAAATGAAACTACTGTTATTCATGAATGTTTAGTAGGCTGTCATCCTTTCTGCTGTTCACTGTAACCATTGCATAAAGTAAACAATGTAATATTCAGATTGAATGCTATATGCATTAGGCTAAATAAGCAACATACAGGGCCTTTCAGGTTGCTGTTGAACTCCGATGAACATATGTAGTTCTGAGTTGCATCAGGGAAGAGAGAGAGTGTGTGTGTGTGTGTGTGTGAGAGGGGATGGGTAGGATATTAGACACATACCTGAACAGGGTGAACACCTAGACATGGTAGCACAAAGCCAGGAAAGCATCGAGACAACTCTAGGATTCTTTCAAACTCTCCATGATGCTCTGCTACTACTAATACTGCCTCCACTCCATTCTAAAAAGGATGAAATACCAATAGATGAGAGCATTATAGTGGGATGTGATTTCAAGTTCAATTTATGTCACTACAGCAATGAAAACAAGAGCTACTTGACTGCAGTTGCAAAGTATCGCGGTAACAAGATTTTTGGGGTAGTTTTAACACTTTTATGACCCTGTGACCTTTGACCTTAACTCTTTACTCCCTAAATCTAATAAGTTCATCGTTGTATGTTCGTACATGTTTGATCCAAGTTTGGTTAACATTCGCTCAATGATTCTTGAGTTTTTGG